>CM053597.1:194951760-194977086 GCA_028646575.1 Pseudocheirus occidentalis | reverse complement strand
GGAAGGAAGGAAGGAAGGAAGGAAGGAAGGAAGGAAGGAAGAAAGGAAGGAAGGAAGGAAGAAAGAAAGAAAGAAAGAAAGAAAGAAAGAAAGAAAGGAAGAAAGAAAGAAAGACAGACAGAAAGAAAGAAAGAAAGAAAGGAAGGAAGAGAGAAAGAAAGAAAGAAAAGGACGGAAGAAAGAAAGGAAGGAAGAAAGGAAGGAAGAAAGGAAGAAAGAAAGGAAGAAAGGAAGAAAGAAAGGATGAAAGAAAGGAAGAAAGAAAGGAAGAAAGAAAGATTTTTTTTAAATTTAGAATTATAAAAATTATCTCTTTTTTATTTTGTAACTCTGTCTCTTGTTTGGTCATGAATTCTTTTCTTCCCATTATATCTGATAGGTAGACAATTTCTTTCCCTTCTAATTTGCTTATGGTGCCAACCTTTATGTCTAAATCTTGCACTGATTTTGACTTTATCTTGATATACAGTATGAGACTTTGGTCTATACCTAGCTTGTATTCTTAGTTTTCCAGGTTTCCCAGCAGATTTCGTCAAATAATGAGTTCTTATACCCAAAACTGGTGTCTTTTGGTTTATCAAACACTAGGTTTCTATGGTCACTGACAGTACTGTGTCTTGTATACATAATCTATTCCACCTATCTACCACGCTATTTATTAGCCACTACTAGATACTTTTGATGATTCCTGCTTTATAATAGATCTGGTATTGCTAGGCCATGTTCTTTTATATGATTTTTTCATTAATCCACTTGATACTATTGAAATTTGTTTTTCCAGATCAATTTAACTGCTGTTTTTTCTAGTTTTATGAAATGATTCTTTGATAGTTTCATTAGTATAGCCCTGTATTGGTAAGTAAATTTAGGCAAAATTGTCACTTTTTCTTATATTGACTTGACCTACTCACAAGCAATTTATATTATTTTAAAATTGTTTATATCTTATTTTATTTGGCTGAAAAGTGTTTTGTAAATGTGTTCATAGAGTTCCTAGGTTTATTTTGGCAGGTAGATTCTCAAGTATTTTACATAGTTTGTAACTATTTTAAAAAGAAATTGTCTCTCTTTTGTTGCTGGGTTTTATTCTTCATATAAAGAAATGCTGATTATTTATGTGGATTTTTGTCTATCCTGCAACTTTGCTAAAGTTGTTAATTATTTCAAGTAATTTTTAGTTGTTTCTCAAGAGTTCTTTAAGTATGCCTTCATATCATCTTCAAAGAGTGATAGTCTTGTTTCATCATTGTCTATTCAAATTCCTTCCATTTCTTTTTCTTCTCATTGCTGCAGCTAGCATTTCTAGTGCTGTATTGAATAATAGTACTGGGTATCCTTGTTGAAAGCCTAATTTTATTTATTTATTTATTTTGCTTTTTGAAGGACAGAGGGCAGGTTAATTAGCATTAAGTGACTTACTGAAAGTCACATGGTTAATAGGTGTTAAGTCTCTGAAATCAAATTTGAACTCTGGTCCTCCTGAATCCAGGGTCAGCCACACCTAAAGTCCTAATCTTATTAGAAAGTATTATAGCTTACCCCTATTATAGATAAGGCTTGTTGATTATTTTAGATAGACACTGCTTATCATTTTAGGACACACTCCCTTTATTCCTTTGGTCTGAAGTTTTTTTTTTTTAATAGAAATAGTTGCTGTGTTTTGTTAAAAGCTTTTTCTCCATCTATTGAGATAGTAATATGATTTATTTTGGTTTTGTTATTGATATGGGAAATTATGTCAAAAAATTTTATAAATTTTTTTTGCTTTTTTTGGAGGGCAATTGGGGTTAATTTACTTGCCCAAAGTCACCTGGCTAGTGTTTCAAGTGTCTGAGACCAAATTTTAACTCAGATCCTCCTGACTCACTGTGCCACCTAGCTGCCCAAGTTTTCTAATTTTTAACCAACTGTGCATTCCTGGTATAAATTCTACCTGATCATAGTGTATAATCTTTCTGATATATTGTTGTAGTCTCCTAGGTATGATTTTTTTTCAAAAAATTTTGCATTAATATTTATTAAGGAAATTTTTTTATAATTTTCTTTCTCTGTTTTAGTTTTTTTCTTGTTTGAGTTTTGACAACATATTTGTTTCATAAGTAGAATTTGGTAGGACACTTTCTTTACCTATGTTTCTAAATAGTTTATGTAATATTAGAATTAATTGTTCCTTAAATGTTTGCTAGATTTCACTTGTCAACCTATTTGACTCTACGGATTTTTTTCCTGCCAAGGGAGTTGATTAATGAATTGTTCAATTTATTTTTCAAAGATGGGGTTATTTATACATACAGTTTCCTGAGCTGTTTATCTAGGTAATTTATATTTATTGCAAATATTCATCAATTTTGTACAGATTGACACATTTATTAGTATATAATGGGGCAGAGTATTGCCTATTGGTTGTTTTAATTTTCTCTCCATTGGTGGTGCTTTCACTTTTGTTTTTCATTTTTGATACTGGATATTTGGTTTTCTTTTTTTATTCTTTTAACTTTTTAAAAATCTTCTCCTTTTTTCTTTAACTTAACCAATGGCTTAACTACTTCTCTTCCCCCCCCCCCCACCAATAAAACCAACCTTTCAATTTGTTTATTAGTTCAATACTTTGTTTTACTTTCAATCTTACTAATCTCACCTTTGATTTTCAGGATTTCCTATTTGGTACTCAGTTGTGAATTATTAATGTGGACTTTTTCTAGTTTGGTGTGTGTATATGTGTGTGTGCATTCATTTTAAATTTCATTCCCAATTCATTTGTCTGCTCTTTTTCCATTTTGTTGATCTAAGAATTAGAGAAATACAGTTTCCCCTAAATACTGCTTTGACTGCTTCCCACATTTGGGAATTTCCAATTTTGATACTTTGTCTCATTTTTGTCATTCTCTTTAATGACATTACTGATTATTTCTATGATTTGTTCTTTGACCCATTTATTCTTGAGGGTTGGATTATTTCATTTCCCATTAATTTTTAATCTCTGCTTCCCTTTATTGAAGGTAATTTTTACTGCATTATAATCCAAAAAGAATACATTTAATATTTCTGCCTTCAACATCTGATTTTGAGGTGTTTTGGCCTAACACATGGTCAATTTTTGTGTAGGTGCCATGTGATGCTGAGAAAAAGATATATTCTTTTCTGTTCACATTCAGTTTTCTCTAAAGGTCTGGGACATCTAAGTTTTCTAATATTTTATTTACTTAATTTATTTCTTCTTTATGTTTTGGTTAGATTTATTGAGTTCTAATGGGGATAGTTGACGTACCCCATAAGTATGGTTTTATTGTCTATTTTTTTCTGTAATTCACTTAACTTCTCCCTTATGAATTTGGTTGCTATACCATTTTGTACATATACATTTTAGTACTGATATTATCTTCATTGCCTATGATAACTTTTAGCAAGATGTATATTCCTTCTTTATCTCTTTTAATTAGGTTTTCTTTTGCTTTTACTTTGTCTGAGATCTGCATTGCTACTGCTGCTTTTTGACTTCAGCTGAAGCATAATAGATTCTGCTCCAGCCTCTTACCTTTACTCTGTGTGCATCTCTCTTCCTGAAGTGTTTCTTGTTTAAAGAAAAAAAAATAAAGAACAACATATTGTAGGATTCTCGTTCTTGATCCACTCTGCTATTCACTTTCCTCTTATGAGAGAGTTCATTCCATTTACCTTCACAATTATGATTACTACCAGTTTTGATTATTACTTTCACAATTATGAACACTACCTGTGTATTTCTCTGTATCCTATTTTTCCTGTCTGTTTTCTGTCTTTTCACCCTTTCTCTCCTTACCAGTGTTTTACTTATGTCTACCATTTTTCCTGATCTTCTCCCTCATCTCTCAGTCCCCCTCAGTCCTTTGCTTAATCTTTCCCCCTCCAACTTATCTTTCCAGTCAGATAATTTTTTTATATTTAAATAATTGTCTATATCATTCTATCTTTGAGCCAATTCTGATGAGAGCAAGGTTCAAGTGATGCCCATCACTGACCCTCCCATTTTCCCCTCCACTCTAATAGATCTTTTGTACTTCTTCATCTGAAATAGTTTACTCCATTGTACCTCTACCTTCTTTCTGAACCCATTGTATTCCTCTTTCATAACTCTGTCGCTGTATATTCCTTCAAGTTGTAACATTAGTGATGACAATTTCAGTTACAAGTATCCTTCTTGTGCATGGATATATTGAGTCACTTGTGTTTTCTTTTCCCGTTTTTACCCATTTATGCTTCTCTTGCCTTTTGATATTGGAGATCAAACTTTTGGATTAATTCTGGTCTTCTCCTTATGAAAGCTTGAAATCTTTCTATTTCCTGAATGACCATTTTTTCCCCCTTAATGTACTATGTAAATGATTCCTTTTTTTTTTAGTCTTTGCTACTTTGCCTTCCAGAATATCATGCTCCTTGACCTCTCTTGACCTTTGGTCCTTTAATATTGCAGGTGTCAAGTCCTGTAAAACCTTGATTGTGGCTCCCCAATATTCTTTCTAGGCAATTGTAGTATTTTTTCTTTGACCTTATAGCTCTGAAATTTGCCTATAATAATCTTTCAGATCTCTTTCCTCAGGTGATCTGTGGATTCTTTCATTGCACATTTTGCCTTCTGGTTCCAAGATATCAAGACAATTTTGCTTGATCGTTTCTTGAAAGATGCTGTCTACATCCTCCTTTTGATTATGACTTTCAGGTAGTTCAATGATTCTGATATTATTTCTCCTGGATCCATTTCCCAGGTCAGTTGCTTTTCCGTGAGGCATTTCATATTCTCTTCCACTTTTTTTCATTCTTTTGAATTTGTTTGATTGATTCTTGATGTCTCATAGAGTCATTAGCTTCCACTTACCCAATTCCAAATTTAAAGTGTTATTTTCCTCAATTAGCTTTTGTACTTTCTCTTCCATTTAGTCAATTGTACTCTTTAAGGAGATGTTTTCTTCAGTGAATATTTGTATCTTTTTTTTCATGTGTTCAATTCTAATTTTTAAGCAATTGTTTTCTTTTCCCAGGCTCTTTACTCTTTTTTCATAATTATCTTACATCACTCTCATTTCTTTTCCCAACTTGTTTTCTACGTCTATGATTTCAAATTTTGTTTTTGAGCTTTTCTGTACATTTTTTTTCTCTCTGTGCTTGACACCATTTCCCATTTTTCTTTGGTGTTTTGCCCATAGGTGTTTTGACATTTTTGCCTTCTTTTGAGTTTTCATCTTGATATTCCCTGTTACCATAATAACTTTCTATGATCAGATTATTTTCTTTTCTCATCTCTTTTTGGCCTCTTTCCTTTCTTTTAAATTCGAGCTCTGCTCCCCAGGTGAAAGGCAATTTTCTCAGGCTTCTTATACCAGTGGCTGTAGGTTCTGCTGTTTACCTGGTGTTACACTGATGTTACCCAGAGGCCCATTCTGTATCCTTGTTTCTTGTGGTCTATTGAGGGGGTTGGAGTGGGGGAGTGTCTGGCACTGCTGGAGGCCATAAGGGTCTGGCAGCTGATGTGCTATTGAGAGGGGAGCCGCTAAAGGTGTCTGCCATGTGCTTAGGCTGGTGGGGGTGTTTCTACATTTCCCCAGGTTACACTGAAGCATGTGGTGGTCTGCCTGCTGGCTCCCTGTTTGCCCAGGGCTATGCTGAATTACATAGAAGTTCTCAAAGCTGGTATCTGTTCACCTGGTCATGCTGAAGTGACTGTGTGTTTGTGTGTGTGTGTGTGTGTGTGTATGTTTGTGTGTGTTTGGGAATTTGTCTGTTCCTCCACACTGGTGCTCTGGATCTACTACTGTATTGCTGAGGTGGAACTTGCTGCTGGCTTGTTGAGATGATTTATATCCTGGATTGTGCTCTCCTTTTACACAAGTGGAATAGACCTTTCCTGCTAATCTTCCAAGGTCCTTGGGCTCAAAGATTGTTTCATCATTTAAGACAGAGTCTGACACATAGTAGGTGTTCTATAATTATCTCTTTCTTTCATTCTCTAAAGGTTTAGGATGGACTAGGCAATTCATAACTCATGAGTTACAGATTTAGAGCAGTAAACAATCTGAAAAGTCATTGAGTTTAACACCTTATTTTACAAAAATCACCAAGGAGATCAAGGGATTTATTTGTCTCAAGTCAGATGAAGTAACTTTGGGAGGTAGAATTTCAACCTAGATCTGATGGCTCTGCAGTTTGTTTAGAGAGGCAGAGTAGCTTCAAATTTATGCCAATGGAAAGAGTAAACTCTGATTTGAGATCACAGAGACACAGAAACATCGAAGAATTAACATTTTGAGAAGCTTTAATGATTCAGCTTGTATGACATGCACAAATATAAATATATATAGATATACATTAATTTCTTCTACCCACTTGTGATTATACGGGTTCAGCTGGGTTTTAAGCAGACTCTAGTATTTTCTCTCTCTCTAATGTTTTCAAAAGCATAGCTATATCAAAAGTTCTTTTGAAGAATAACATTTAAGAAGAAAAGTGCGTAGGTTGAAAATTAACAATTAAAATGATTATCTTTTCAATTGATAATTTTCATATAAATTCAATTGAAATTTAATTCATAACTTACATGTAAACTTTAAAATTACTGACAAATGTTAAGGTCCTTTTATTCCTTAAAATATGAAAAATAGAAAAGGAAGATAAAAGGTGCTATGCCATGCATTGAATATGGATGCAGTTATCAGAATGAGTTCTAGCCCTTAGATTCTGTAACCCTCTGATTTTTTTAAAAACTAAATCTGTGATTTCATCATTGTAGAGATGTACATGCTCCAATGAAAACAGTCAACTTGATTGCAATTTATAGTCTTAGAGAGTTGCCTGAGACATTGAGAATTTAAATGGTATACCCAGTGTCAAATATAGAATTTAAACCTAACCTGTCTTGACCCAGAAGCCAGGTCTCTACTTTCTATACCACATTATCTTTCTAAATATGTAATGCATATTTTAATAAATGGAATAAAGGTTAGAGACTATGACATAGCATAAAGTTATTAGCATTCTACAATTTTTTCAGTTACATGAAAATTTTAAAAAATAATTAAAAATCAATAAGGATTATGCACACACACATATAACCTCATTGATATCTCATTGCTGATTTGTTTAGTTTCTAATCACTCTAAACAGCAAAATTGCTTTTCTCTTAATTTTCTCTATACTTAACCTTTTTATTACAGGGATTCACCTGGTCTGTCTAAGGTTTAATCCTCTGCTTATAAGCGATTTCAATTTTAGCTATGGTATCTGTTGTTATTTGAATGAACTGGATGAAGAAATGCATCAAAAATCTGAAAAATTCCAAATGTTTCCAACCTTTGTAACATAAGTGATTTGTTTTCCATTCATAAATGGTGACCTTGGGAGCTTCTTTCTTGTTTAGAGTCAGACATTTTATTTTCCTCAATCTCTTAAACAAAATATGAATAATAAAAATGAGACATATTTTAAAAACTATAATTAACTACATACTTCTCTCTAATCCCCTGTAGTAGAAGTTGAAAATACATTCACTAAATATTTTGGTCTTCTGTGACTCTGATTTCCTTTTCATTTCTTTTTTATAGTTATTTTACATCCTTTATAGATTTTGAGATTAAATGTTTTGAAATAAACAGAAATAAAATTAATCACTTAGCAGACTTGATTTTTCTGGTGCTTTACCCTCTTTGTCTTTGATTTCTGTTCCAAATCAGTGGTCTTGTTCTATATTTTCATCTAAGCAGAGCAGTAGCTTGGGAAACAGAAATTCTTCTAATGTACATTTGGGGTCATCTCTATTCTCCAAGGAGATGTTTATTTTTCTCACTCCCAAAGATAAATATTCATGATGCTTAAGTATTGTAAGGATAAAATTTGTTCTTTCAGTACTAATTACAATTTGAGTTAAATTATGTTCTATAAGTTGGATGAAGTAACTATACAAAGTGTATCCAAAATGTTCTCATCTGAATAAAAAAACAGGTGGTTGTAATATGCACACACACATACACACATCCATTATATGTATGTGTATGTATGTATGTATGTGTGTATGCATATGTATACAACCATAGGCATGTGTGTGTGTGTTTATTAGGTGCCTCAAGTACAATCAATTAGCTATCTACAAAGAGAGCAATTTCTCCTGCAAGGAATTGTGTTGCGCACATCCCTGCTACTATGGAATTTGACCCTTGGCATCTAGTCTCTGTGAGAAAAGAAGATATAGTCTCTAAATAGTCACAGAAACAGAAATAGTAACATTAACAACAAATAAATAAGCAAAAACAGCAACAGTTGCTCCAATTATAAAAAGGACTTGGAGTTGTCTAAGTATTGCTCTGAAAGTTCAACAATTTTGTGGATGGGTGATCACAGTTTTGAACCTGTCATTGGCATTTTTTTCTTTTCCCTTAATAAGCTTATTCACATCAAATTCCTCCTGTCTGGTAGGGTGCATATTTTCTACTGGATAAAGTTGCTTCCCTTGTTAGCTCACACAGTGCATTAAACTCAACAAGCTATTATAGTCAGATACAAATAAGAATTAATTTACAAGGAATAGATTAAATACAATAGATTTCTCCTATTTGCCGTAATTATTAAATCTCTGGCCTTTTCTCATTTGAGTGTGGAATGGAACTCACTGTTTTCAGATCCAATTTTAGTTTTATGACCTACTGAAGAGGAGTTTGAAAATATCTCTTTAAGTAGACTGGAAAAATTGGTACTGTTTTATCTATGTAAAATATAACAATGACTGTGGTCCTATTTATGCAATCCATTATTAAATCCCTACTATGTCCACAGTATTGTGCCAGTCATTTCAGATACAAGTACTAAGAAAGTGGGTAGAACCAAGATGGTAGAGTGGTAGGAAGCCATGTGGTGACCCCAACTACAAAATCCTCCAAACAGATGTAGACAATGTACCAAACAAAATCATGATGGGTAAATTCAGAAGAAGAAAAAAAAAATCACAGTGAGATTTTGTCCATCCCAGCTTGACACAAAGACATATAATGGGAGGTTTGTGAATGTTGAGGATTTAGTGGTAACAGGAGAACAACAAAATTACTCCAGGACCTAGAGAGAAGCTGTATATGAGGACAAGAAGATGTTTTAGAACTAAGACTCCATCAGACTAATGGGGACATAAGATGCAATGGGGACAGATATAAACCATGAACTTTGCCACCCAAATTCTTGGTCACACATAAAGGTCAGAATGAGAAAGATTTCTGTAGCATGCCTGGAAGAAACCTTCTGGGCATTGGAAACAAGAGGTTCTGGGAGTTATCCTGAGAAAGGAGGAAGTTCAGAAGTCAAAATCTGCAGTGCTTTGGTTGAGACTCCAGATTCTGATCAAAGGTTCACTTCTAGCATAGAGTTGAGCCTAAAGAGGAATAAGGGAAACAAAAATCCAAGAGGAAAAACAAAAAAGCAAACAAAACAACCTACATTCTACCACTATGAGCTAATGGAGCTTTCCAGATGGCAGATAATGACAGATCACAGATGCAATCTTTCACCTTTCCAAAGGCAGGTCAGGCTCAGACCAGGTTGTGAGGTAAAGCATATAGGCTTGCAGGCAAGAATAACTTACTTACTCAGCAAAAGTGAGTATAATGTTACTGGCAGCAAAATGGACCTTTAATAAGATATGGGACTTCCAAGAATATGGGAAGAAAAGATTGGAGCTCCAGAGAAACTTTGAAGTTTAAACATAGGAATGAAGAGCAACATAAAAAGTAAACATGAATAAATAATGAAGTTCTTAAAAAGAATAAATTACTTATATAAAAAATATGGGCAGATGATGTTATTTCCAATATTACCCTATCATCATGATGGTTCATAGAGTTAGTTCAATTAGAAAAGGCCTGGGAGTGACTTATTTGTTGATCTTATGAAAATAATGGAAAGAGAAAGGAAGAGGAAAATACCTCAGGGTGGGGTGGGGATGTAAGGTTAAAGAAAATTATCTCACATAATCTGGTTGCTGAAGAAGAAATTTCTAGGAAGTAGAGGTGAGAGGAAGGGAGTGGATAATGCCTTAATTTCATTTTTATCTGAATCACTCAAAACAAGCTTGAGTATGCACATACCTCTGGGTAGAGAAATATTTTCACTCAACCAGGAAATAGGGGGGAAAGGGAGAAGTGGGAAGGGAGGATTATGTGTAGGGTGTTAATCCTAGGGAGAAAACAAGACAAAACAAATCTCTAAGGTTATATAAATATATTTATACTCTTTTTTGAGGTTTCAGAAAATGGGAGTGTGAGAGGGGTGTTCATAAGTTGGGGAATGGATAAATAAGTTATTGTATGTAAAAGTGCATGAATACTATTAAACTGAACTCTTATCAGTGTAAGGACCAAACAGGATTCCAGAAGACTAATGAGGAAATGTGCTATTCATCTTCTGATACAGAGAAGAAGGACTCAGAATGTAAATTAAAACAATTTTCTTGGAGGTGGTCAATGGGAAAATTTATTTTGACTGACTATGAATTTGTATAATTTATTTTGTTTTACTTGTGTTTTAATTTTTTGGGGGGGCGGGGGTAAAGCACTGTTGAAGTTGTGAGATGAGGAGGAATCAAAACAAATGAAATGCTTTAAAAAAAAAAGACAAATGCTACATAGAGGCCTCTCACCTTCAAGGAGTTTATATTCAATGAGGGAAATACAATATGCATAGATAGTGTTGAACCCCAATTTTAAAACAGTCTCTTCTAAGAAAGTGACATATGAAATTAGGGTGTGTGTGTGTGTGTGTGTGTGTGTGTGTGTATGTGTGTGTGTGTGTGTGTGTTTCCACATTTTAATTTCTCTCAAGCTGGCTTAACATCATTGCATGGGAGTTACTGTTCAGAATTAGACTCCCATAAAGGGGGCAGTCCATAACCGGATTGATTTGGGATTTGGGTGCATAGGGTTATATGCCCTTCAACTCTGACTGGTAAACACACTGGGAGGTGGCCTATACCAAAATGAGGTCTTGAGGACATAATTTAGGTCACCTAATGTTGTTACAATACCTTTTCAACTGGGGCTGATATCACCCTCCATCATTCTATCTTCTATCAGAGCAGCTCACCACAAAATCAGACCACTCCAGGTCTTGGGCTATCTCAGCAGAATAATTTGTCTCCACCCAAACCTCAGCAGATTAAATCAATTCAGGCCTGGGGGGTTAGAGTTTGCCCAGAGATAAGACTCAATGCAATCTTAGTATCTCTAATATCCTGCTGAAGAACTTTTCAGAAAGGAGCTGGAGTGGTGTGTAGCTCTGAGTCTAGGAATCATTCTTCATAATAGATAGATAAATAGATAGATAGATAGATAGATAGATAGATAGATAGATAGATAGATAGATAGACAGACAGACAGACAGATAGATAGATATTCATTTGAGGTGGGAGAGGGTACTCTAAATAAATTGAAAAAAATTAGGTGACAATGTGGGATCAGTTCTAAGTTTAAAAATAAGAAAAAACATATTTATGCGCATTTTACTATTGTTGTCTATTTTTGTCCAACTCTTTGTGACTTCATTTTGGGTTTTCTTTGGGAAAAGATACTGGAATGATTTGCTATTTCCTTCTCTAGATAATTTTACAAATAAGGAAACTAAGGCACATATGATTAAGTGACTTTTTCAGGGTCACTGCTAGTAAATCTCTGAAGCCAGATTTGAACTCAGATTTTCCTGAATCCAAGCCCTGCTATTCCATCCATTGCACCACTTAGCTGTCTGGTTTATACATATGTTAGAGATCAAATTTTCTTGCCCATACATAAACTCAAGTAAGCAGATTAAATGAGAGAACAATGGACCTAAAATTAGAAAGCAAAGTTCAAATCTTGCTTCGGACGTTTAATAGTCATTTAACTCCAGCCAAGTTAATTATCCAGACCTTTATTTTTTATGTTTTTAGGATATATATATATATATATATATAAAACCTAAAAACAAGCAAATAAACTTTCCTGGTCTATTGAACTTAATGTCCTTTAAAATCCGTTCCATCTACAGTTCTATGCTAACATGTTTCTATAAGAATTCATAGGAACCAGAAAATGTGGTTCTTTTCTGGTACAACCAATGGCATAAACTAATACCCAGCAATTGATGCTTGTTGCCCTGATTGAATTCTGGGGATTTTATTTTTTTAATTCATTTCCATTTCTTAAATATGTGAATTATTGTAAAAAATTCTCCCAGCCTATTAAAGTATAATCTCTGCATTCCAGAGTCACTGCAGTTTGAAACCTTTTTCTGGGTTTGTTTATTTTCCCATATTTAGCAACAATAACAAACCACAGAAATCTTAACAGTAACAGCTGACATTTATTTATTTTAAAATTTACAAAATGTTTAATATAAGTTATCTCATTTAATATCATTTTATTTAACCATCATAGCAACCTAAGCTTCCTGTCATTATCCCCATTGTATGGAGGTGGAAATTGAGAAAACTTAAGTTACTAAGCATAGATACCAAGTATCAGAGGCAGGATTTTAATCCAACTTTTTGAATCCATCAGAAATCCAGTATTCTATTCTATATCATCAATGTACGTCTTGATAATTTTGAAAAAGCCCTGGTATTTGGTATAAAGAAGTTTATAAATCAAATAGCAGGTATCATTCCATTTGGGATTTTCTTATTCAAAAGAGCTCCATTCTATGGAACTTATCAAACCATGTGAACTGTATGGCAATTACATTAGCTAGAAAGTCAAACAATGAAACAGTAATTACTATTGTTTGCTGGCAACATGTACAGTAGATGGATTAATATTCCTATCATGCTTTCCATTTCCTAGGAAGCACCTAGACAATTAAAGTTTGATTAATTTTTTTTCATTATTCCTTTTGAAAGCCTGCCATCCCCATGTTTATCAAGATTACAGTGCAAAGGGAAAATGCTAAGTTAATATTGAACAATTGGATGGCCACTTATTTACCAGTTTCTGTGTCAGCGTTTTACATTTTAATTTTGTATAGAGAAATAAACCAGATAATCAACTGATATCATTGTCAAGACATAAACTTGATCACATGCCTCCCTGTCTTCTCTGGAAACTAGCCTGTTAAATTTTTCCTCCCCCTTTCTATTCTTTAATCTCTATTTATCCCCTGGCCCCTTTTCTGCTTCCTACAAACTTTTCCAAAACCTCATGAAAACCTCCACTCCATTCTGCTATTTCCTCAAACTACCTTCTTATATGCATCTCTCCTTTCCCCATCACTTGTAGCTAAATTCTTAGAAAAATACACTAGTTTTCTTTCTTTACAGTTTGTCTTCCTGTTTCTTTCACTGCTTTTTCGTTTCTTTGATTTTTGCTCGTGACACTGTTTTCCTGGTTTTCCTCCAATATGCCTAATTATGTCTTATCAAGGCCCTTACTTGCCATCCATCCATTGACTACATTTGAGCACACACCAGATCTCAATTCTGCATCATCTTCCTTCACTCTTTAAACTGTCTTAGTAGCCTCCTTGGTTTACGTCATCATTATGAACATCATTCCCAGATTTACACCTAGTTGCCTGGACATTTACATAGTCACTATTATATGCCAGACACTGTACTTAGTACTTTATAAATATTGTTTATTTGGTCCCATTTGTGGTATGAAGAAAAACAAGGAGGCTGGTGTCAGTGGAAAAGAGTACTTTGTAAGAAGTTTGGAAAGGATACGAAGGTTATAACAGGTATTTAATGTTATTTTTTTTATAATTGTTCCTGAAAATGATAGGGCCCCTGGAATTGATTGAATGGGAAAGAAGGAAGAGGATGACATGGTCAAATCTTTGTTTTAGGAAAGTTAAATTGACAGATGAGTAGAGGGAAGAAAGGATCACAGAGAAACTTGGGGGAAGGAGAAGAACCAGAAGGCTACTATTACAATGCAGGCATGAACTGATGAGAGTCAGGTTTGTTGTCATGTCAGAACACAGTAGGGGACTTAAATAAAAGCTGCTATGAAGGTAAAAATCAATGGTATTTGGAATTGTATTGGAAGAGAATTAGGTAGGAAATATGAATGCCAAATGCTAATTAACAAAATTTTAGAATTATGTTTGATGGATTGTATAGAACTTTAGGCATTTTTAGATTGAAAATATAATTCCTATTATATCTGCAACCCATTCCAATATTGTTCCTTTTTATTGGATAATATTCATGTTGTGTTGTTGTTTAGTTTTTCGGTTGTGTCTGACCATTCATGACCCCATTTGGGGTTGTCTTGGCAAAGATATTGGAGTGGTTTACCATTTTCTTCTCCAATTACATTCATGCAAAGGCATAATTAGCTTTTTTTGCTTTGATATAACTCATCTCACTATCTTGGTTTTCTATTGAATTTTAGGACCTTGATATATTTCTTCAAGCAATTGCAGGTCTAGGGAATGAAACAGACATTAATTACCCTGAGAATGAGATATTCTGTATTCATTCCAGGAACATTTTCCCTATCCATGCCAACACTATAACACAGTCTCCAAGAAGAGCCCTGCTACTTTTGAAATAAAGAAGAATCAGCCCCTACCTCCCTTGCCAAATAGATCATAGCTATACCTTTCACTCTGTTCTAATTTTTTCGTTTTGATTCCTGACTACTTGAACAAACCCTAAAAAAATCCTAAGAACTGATTATATGACTTGGACATCTGCTCATTTCCCAGGCTATTACTTCATTCCTGAATATTTATTTTCAACATATGTCTGCATCCCTTTAGTGATTCAAAGATGTAAACACGTATAATTATAGTTATAAGTTGTCAGCGACTAAAAAGACCCTGAGCAGTTTCACAATTGTCACAAATATATTGGGCTAAAATAAGCAGTTGAACATTATTAGTAATATCAGTGCTTTCTTCTATTGCAATCTAGGAGGTCTTGGAGAGAGAAAGTGCTAATTTAATTGGTTATGCTATGCCATTTTCCATATATGCCATTATTTTTCTCATGGCAAGGAAAATATTTTCATCTATTTTATTACACCATCACAATGAGGTCACTCAGTATTTCAGGAGGAAATCAATAACACCATTTTACATGACTATTTTTGGTACATCAGTGATGGAAGAGGATAAAAATGATGCAATTAGATAACAAAAATGCTGATGTGAAGAGATATCAGAAACAGATGTTAGGAGATTCAAACCCTGGTGGAAGAATTGAGTAATCTGATCAGAGATGTGGATGAGAGAATGTCAAGGACCAAGGTACCATAGCTTTTGGTAGAAGTGGTACTGTGAAAGCTTCTAGCTAAACTAGATTCCTCCAAAACTACCCTAAGAATAGTTTTTTTTTAACTGTCAAATGATTAAAAAAATAGAGGTGAATTTAAATAAACTCTTACAAGAGAGTTATTCATTAGGGGAAATAAAAAAAGAAGAAACAAGAGATCATGATATTGATTTGATAGCCACAACCCTCAGTAAGGGCAACGCTGTGGGGGAATGGACCCTATGTATGTAACATTGAAAGTAGAAGGGAAGAATCCATTGATACAGAAATATTTATAGCAGCTCTCTTGTGGTAACAACAACAACAGTTAGAAACAATGTGAGTGAGCATAAATTGTAGAATGCTGTAAATGTGATGGAATATCATTGACCTGCAAGAAATTAAAAATAGCGGCTGGTAGGTGGCTCAGTGAATACAGCACTGGCTCTGAAATCAGAAAGAATTAAGTTAAAATCCAGCCTTACACACTTGACACTTAGTAGTTGTGTGACCTTGGGCAGGTAACATAATCCCAATTGCTTTGCCTTTCCCCCTCAAAAAAAAGAAATTAAAAATAAGAATTAAGACAAAATAGGAAATTATTGTAAAAAGTGATAACAATTAAAGAGAAAAATAAAACTAGCAGTGCACATAATGATAACCCTAATGTTAAAGAAAATTTCTAAATGGAAAGGGGTTCTGGGAAGCCTTAAATTTCAGAAATGTTTCATGAAATTTATGTCTTTCTTTTACTGGGATTTCTGTAACTAAAATCTGTGAACTTTAGTTTCAATATAACTGCAGTTCAATATAATTAGCTTCCTTTATAATACTATGTGTTTTATTTCATAAATTTAAAAACATTATTTGGAGAAGGGATCCATAGGCTTCAACAAAGGTATGGATGGCATTCAAAAGATAGGAACTTCTGCTCTAACCAGATATATTGTATAACAGAAGTGTGGGGTGTGCTATAAATGGCATGGTAGACTATTAGCTCAGCATTGTCAGACATAGCCAATGTGTTTGTCATAAGAGAAGATGGTGGGAGGAAAGATAAAGAGGGGATAGTGATTTTTTTGGCACCAATAAAACATTTATTGCTATGAATTATATCCTAATTCCAACAAAATTAGAAGTTGAAAGAGATCAAGGAAACAGTAAGTTTGAGGGTACTTGAAGATAATATGTATTTTTCAATGTCATGTCCTTTTGTATCTCTGTCCTCCTGTTTGATATATACATTATATATATACATATATATATATATATCTGATACATTTACAGTATCTGATAGATCTAATATCTGATATATACAAAATCTGATACTGACACACATGTATGTATGTATGTATGCACATATATCTATGTGTGTGTTATTCCAGTATCATATATGTGTATATTAATACACATATATATGTATATATGTGTGTATGTAATCCAATATTGTATATGTGCATACATATTTCTGTTTATATCTCCTAGAATGAGAAGCAGTGTACTATTACCTATCCTAATACAGTATAGCTTTAATGTGTACAACTTTCTAGGAGAATCAGAGTAGAGGGATACTCAAGAGGTTTGTGGAAGCTAAAAAGTATGTGTAAGGAAACATTTCCCAGAGCTCTCAGGTTTCTGCTTCCTCTGACCTTGGAGAGATTTCTGCCTGTTTTTTTTTTTTTTGCAGGCTTAGACAAAAGCAGAGAAAAGATAATCATGCCTGGGTCCACAGTCTTTTCTTTTCATTAAGCAGGGAATGGGGCAGAGCTGTGCTGCCTTGGCAGTTGTGAGTAGGACAAAGGAGATTAAGTATAGAGATTTCTTTGTGATGCTATTCACATATGGTTCAGACAAAAGGAATCAGAGAAGGGACACACCTGGAGTGGTTGAATGGTATAGGCTAGAATATACCAAAGTGGGAACTGCCAAGATCACAGAGATCATGGTAAAAATAAGAAGAATTCCAGTCCAGTGTTCTTTCTTATCTGTTTAGTGAGAGGACAGTTGAGGAGCCCTCTTAGCTTTTAACCTGCCTGAAACTTCTTTTTCCCCCTATTCCCCTCAGTTCAACTTACCAAGAGGTCTGAGTCAGGAGGATGGGAGAGATCATATTAACCCAAGTTGCAATGACATAAAAGTCTCTGTTTCGACATTTAAAATTGTGCTTTTGTTGCATTTGTTTTTTATTGTTTACTTGAGCTCCCTGATCTGATAGTAATAAATATCTTCATTGACAGTGAACTGCTAAATCCCTTTTGTTGGTTAGGGGAAGTGGCATGATCAAAGAAGTAAAGATAGACAATGAATTGGGGGATTTATGAACTGAAATGATTTTTTTTAATTTTTAGAAATTCTGGCTATATCCCAGGTTATGCAGATAAATTTATATTGAAACTGGGACCAGTTTACTCACTGACAAGCAGAGAAAATGTTAAAATAGGAGGGAGAGGGTGGGGATTATGCAACTAATTGATGGTTAGAATGCCATCTGGAGGCCAAAAGTACACAAGACTATCATCTGGATAATATTCAACTGATCTAGGTAACCCAGTACAAGGCTGAGTCTGGAGTTCAGAAGACCTGAGTTCAGATTTGGCCTTGCACATTTATAAGCTAAGAGGCCCTAGACAAGTCACTTAACTTCTGTTTGCCCTAATCCACTGGAGAGTAAAATGACAAACCGCTCCAATCTCTTTGCTAAGAAAATCCCGTGGGCACTATCAGTCATTGGGTCATAAAGACTCAATCACAAATAAAGCAACAACACAGACTGCTTCTTCCTTAAAAGCAAAAAGCAACAACAATACAAACTGTTGCTTCCATATGGGCAAAGAACAGGTGAATGAACCAAGGCTAGCTGTAGTCATTAATGAATGCATCTTTCAGTTTGAGGAGTAAATAAATAATAACTAATATAACACAGGATAATATGAGTGGCAGGCATGATCTATGTGATGCCAATGAATATAAAGATCTTATCTGACACTCATGTTGACTTGTGAGTATACATATACACATGTGTTTGTGTATATATATACATGTACATACATGTATGCATATTTGTGCTATATGTATATATAATGTATTTACGTATGTGCATTTATGCGTGTTTGTTTACCAGAGGGAATAAGGAGACTTTCCTCAGCAAAATCGATTAATATGTTAATTAACCTAACAACAGGAGAGCTTATACTGAGGATGATTACAAGGAAAATATACGCATACATACATACACATATACATACACCTATACCTGTGTGCATGTATGCATGCATGTATGTGTGTATGTGTATTGAGGTGGAGGGAGCAAGGAGAACCTTGCAATGTCCTTCAAATGACAGAATCTTAGGAATCATCTTGCCCAACTCACTCCTTTTTACAGATAAGAAAAATAAAGACCATAAAATGGATCTAAATTGCTAGAAGTCACATGGGCATTGAATTGCAGATCTGGACTGACCACTCATGTGTCCTGACTCCTGGTCCAGGGTTCTTTAGTCTGCTCCACAATGATAACTATTTATGACATGTAGCCAACAGCTACTTACTCCCCGTCTCTATATGCAAACATTGGAAAACCCTTTTATCCAGTCTGTATAATGAATATTCTTAAAACCAAGACCCATACTAACAAGCAATCAATAAACAAGTGTATCTTACATGCCTAGTATCTTACAGGCACTGTGTTAAGCATTGAGGAAAAAAAAAGACTCTGACTTCAAGGATCTTGAAGTATATGGAATCCCTGACACCTTACTGAAGGCTATGGAGTTGTCTGTTTTTTCTAAAGGATTTGGGTTCATCAAGGACATATCAGTAGGGATCAAGGAAAGACATGATAAAAAGATGTTGGAAAGCCACTGAAGAGGACAGGAAGCTTACATTTTAGAATCAGGTTAAGGTTACACAGCTGTGAACTCTAACAGCTGCATTATCTCAAAGCCACTGAATGGAACTCACTTATTAATATTTTACTCATGTACACACTCCATTTTGATGTGATTGCCTTGTATAACCAGCCAGAATCATTTGCAAGATATTCAACAAAAATGATGAAAATACTCAGCTACATCTGTTCACAGTTTGGCTAACCACATTTTCTGCATAAATTTAACATGGGAATAAGCAACTACCAGTTTCCCCACCTCCTGCATCTTTTCGCTTTACTGTTCAAAGACAAATACTGGCATCTTCATTACTGTTAAGGTACCTAAAGCAAGTGCCAGTACACCAATCTATTAGAAGACAAGCTTAAGGAATTGGAAGGATCTTGTTTCTAATCTATATACACCTTGAACTTTTCTTAGGCAATCCTATGCTCGTGTTGCTGTGTTGCCAAATCACTTTAATAATGAAAATAGAAATAATCACTTTCATTTAATCAGATGCAATTACATACTGCTCACTTTCATGAAAATCATTCTCATTCCTCCATAATATTCCAAATGTACACTACCTTGGTCAGATCACATCTGGAGTATGGTTTTCAGTTTGGGGTCCCATGTTGTAGGAAGGGTATTGGCAAGATAGTGTGTTCAGGGACAAGTGATCAGGATGGTGATGGGACTAGATACCATGCAAGGATCATTGATTTGAAGATTAGAAAGTCATCTGACCCCATGTTCTACCCTTATAGATAAGAACTGTGGGCTATGGTGAAATAAGTTGTCCACGGTCATAATTCGACTAACTTTAAACCAAGTGCTCTTTCCCATTACATTAGACACAGACATGTGAATAATTAGGTGGATAAAAGGAAAAATTTATTTTGGGCGGGAGGAAGAGATAGACACAGAGACACAGAGAGAGACAGTCAAAGACAGAGACAAGGAGACAGAGAGAAAATAGATGTCTGTAAGTGTAAGGCTGCTTGTGGAAGAGAGAGATCATTAGATTTCTCTTTTACAGGGCTACAGAGGACAGATTTAGAAATATCAAGAGGGATTTGTACAGAAACAGATCCAGGCTTCACATGTGAGAAAAGTTCCTAACAGTTAGGACTGCTTTGGGTGTTGGGCACGGGTGGTTGCCACCCTCTAGATAAGTTAAGTGGCACAGTGGATCAAGGCTTAAAGTATGGAGGGTCTGAGTTCAAATCCTTCCTATGCTACTTAATAATTAGAAGTGTGACCCTGGGAAAGTCTTTTAATGTCTCATCTCAGATGCCTTTTCTGTAAATTGAATATCTACCTTAATGAAGGGTTTTTGTGAGGATCATAAGAGGTAGAAATGTTTAAAGCACAGTTTTAAAGGCTAGAAATTATAATTTAAGGCATTCAAATGAGGTCTAGGATCCTGGGCAACCAGGTGGTACAGTGGTGGGCCTGGAACCAGGAAGACTGTTTTCCTGAGTTCAAATTAGCCTCAGACACTTGCTAGCTCTGTGACCCTGGACAAGTCACTGAACCCTGTTTGCTTCAGTTTCCTTATCTGTAAAATGAGAAGGGGAAGGAAATAGAAAACATTCACTGTCTTGGCCAAGAAAAACCCTAAATGAGGGTACAAAGAGTTGGATATACCTGAACAACAAGAGCACTTCTTAGAGATATTCTAGAAGTACTTGAGTTTTAGGTATGAATTAGAATTGAGGCAAAATTAAGAGTTCAGTGGAAAGAGAACTGGCTTTGGTAATTGATCCTGGGTTCAAATCCTGAACAAAACCTATTGTGTGATCTTAAATCAGTTCAGTTGCTTAGGTCTCAGTGTTTATGTCTTTTAAATAAAGTGGAACTTGGCCTAAATTATTGCTAAAATCCCTTCTAGAGTTAGCTCTAGAACACTATTATCCTCTGAGGAAATTTCAAATTTATGATTTCTATGTTATAATAAGTACACAAGCATACTTCTTACCTTCCAAATCCCTGCTGGTTCCAATATTGTATTCAATACTGGGTTAAAAAAATTGTGACATACACCACATGGTGCTTCCTAAGAATGCTGGTGAGGAGTGGCCATGGTAGAATCAAATTCTCTCAGGTGTTCTGCTAATACTTTGTGCTCTCCACTGGAGAGTGTAATGAGGCCATCAGGATTATTGAAGTTGACAAAGCACTAGGTTCAGATTAATTATATCACAGTATTCTGAAGAAATTAGAAAAAGAAATAGTATTGCCTCCAGCAAATACGTATCTATTTTTTATAAATCTCTAAGGATAAAATTTTCTAAGTTACGTATAAGATAAATTCTCTAAGTTACTTATAAATTCTCTAAGTTACTTAGAAGAGAATGAAATGTGGCTAACATAATTGATTTGTAGCCTTTGTGATCCATATTATGTAAGACCGATTAGACTGTGAAAAAAGGAACCGACTACCAAAAATGAGAAGGACGAATACTTAGACAGAATGTTCTGAACATAAACTGGTGTACAGCATTGTAGTGGGCAAAATGGGGGGGGGGGAGAGGAATTATATAATCATAAATGTTAAGGTTTTATTTTATTTATAATTTGTGGGATAAAATAAGCATTTCTACAGCATGGTAAAAAAACACAGTTGTACATGAAATTGCAAATCTTTAATGTAGAACTTGGTATTACATTTAAATGTACAATAAAATTATCATGTAAATTTCTTCTTTTTTAACTTTGGATAGAGAGACAAAAATACAAAGGTGTCAATCAGTCATTGAGCATTTATTGGTTACTATTGGCCAGGCCCTCTACTAAGAGCTGGAGATAAAAATAAGGATGAAAACAATTATTGTCCTCAGGAAACTTATACTCTAATTAAGGAAGAAGCATGTAAATAATTAGTTTTGTACAAACGACAGAGAATATAAATGGGAGATGTAATCTCAGAGGGTAAGTCATCATCAGGAGGGGGTCAAAGAAAGAAGTACCATTTAAGGAAAGATTTTAATTGATTCTTATTTTTTGAACAGAATTTCTTTAATTATATGAAAAAAATTAAATTTTTTTAATAATTTTTTTACTTTCAAATTACCTTCCTTCCTCTCACATTTCTCTTTGAGAAGTTAAACAGTTTGATATAGATTATAAAGTACTGACACAAAGCATATTTCCATATTAACTATGTTGCAAAAGGAAGTACAGAACAAAACCAGGAAAAATAAAGTGTTAAAAAAAAAACTATGCTTCAATGTGCATTCTGATTCCATTAGTTCCCCCTCTGGCCCCGGAGAAAGATAACATGTTTCATCCTAAATCCTTTGGAATTGTCTTGTATCATTGTATTGCTGTGACTAGTTAAGCCATTCACATTTGCTCATCATATAACATTGGATTTACTATGTAGAATGATCTCCTGGCTCTTCTCACTTTACTTTGCATCAGTTCATATAAGACTGCCTCAGTTTTTTTTAACCATCCTGATTGTCATTTCTTATAGCACAGTAGTATTCCATCATAATCATATATCACAGATTATTTAGCTGATCCCCAATTGATGGGCATCTCCTCAGATTCTACTTCTTCAATACCATTAAATAACTATTAGAAATACGTTTGGAAATATAGATAATTTTCCCCCTTTTCCTTTGGAATCTTAGGGGAATAGCTCACATTTCTGGTACAATATTGTACAACAGTTATGATCATGGGAATCCTTATTTCATTCCTGATCTTACTGAGAAAGCTTCCAGCTGCAAGCTTTTACAGATAATACTTGCTGATATCTTTAGATATATACTACTTTTTATTTTAAGGAAAGTAAATTTATTCCCTTGCTCCCTGTAGTTTTTTTAGCACCAACACAACATTTACAGCACTAACAGTGACTATGAAACTACTGGCATAGTTCTCAATCACAAAATAAAAGAGAATCTTCATATAGAAGACAGAAGTAAAACATTTATTCAGACACCAGAGAGTCAAATACCAACACCAGAAGACAAAATCCATCATAGCAACAAAGAAGCTAATACACCATAGCACAGCAGGGAGTCCTACCATCCTTTAGCCTTCGCACAAACAAACACTCACAAGCCTGGATGTCATAGCATGGGGCAAAAAACACAGATAGATCTAGCTATCTCCTTGGGTGTGTCTTCTTCTCCCTCTAGCTCTAACTGTTTTGACTCCCAGCTTCCTGTGGATGCTGCTCTACCCTTCAGCAAGCTTCTCCCACCATAACTTCCATGTGACTACATTCCACCTATTAGAGGCAGGTAAGATCTTCAAATTCTTTTAGGTCCACTAAGGGACAGGGAAGATCTTAAAATTCCCATTCCCTTTACAAAATTTTAATAAGATTTAGTATTTTATTTTATGAAAGCCTTCTGTTAATCTTTTGTGATAATGCTATGGTTTGGTTGTTCTTATTATTATTGATATGATCAGTTATGTAGACAGGTTTCCTAATATTGAACCAGTCATGCAATCCTGGAACTAAAGCACACCTGGTCATAGCGTGTGATTTTTTTTTTCACATATTGTTATAATTGATTCTTGAAGAAAGTGAGGAAAGTTAAGAGGAGGAAGTGGGGAGGAAGATGATTAGAGCTTTGGAAAAGGCCAATACAATGTCATAGAAATGAGATATAGAGTATTGAGTACAGAAAGTAGACCAGTGTACCCAGATTGTAGAAAATGTAAGAAGATTACAAAGAGAGATACTAGTTTGTTTAGGGCTTTTTAAAGGACAAAAACATTTTTTTCTGATGTGGAAGATAATTGTAACATACTGAAGTTTGTTCTGTTTTCAAGGCAGACCAACACATTATGAAAAACACTTTGACATTATGAGGAACCACATAGGCAAAGTTAGTCAATCAACAAATGTTTATTGAGTGTCTGCCACTAGGCATTTCTAGATTTGGGTAGAAAGACACAAAGTATAAAGGCTTCAGTCTAGTTTGGTGACTAAGACATTACAAACATCTACATTTACTTTTGTTGTCCAATGGTAAGCAAATTGGTTGCTTCTGTTCTAGGAATCCCTGTGATTGAGTGTTAAAGTCTTCCTGGGTGAAAATCCTCTGTCCTTGTTACCACCCATAGTTCTCTCATCCAATTATAGCTCAGTTCTGCTCCTCTTAGGTCATGGGATCTTAGCAGTATAGACAGAGATGATGGTGACCTCAGAGTCCATCAAGTCTAGCCTCCTCATTGTACAGGTAAGGAAAGCAAGAGTCAGTGTTTAGTGACTTAAAATCAAACATAGATAAAACAGGTAAAAAAAAAAGGTACATGTTCAATTTGAATCTAGGTCCTCTGAAATAAGTCATTGTTTTAATCTTATGCTCCAGCTCATCTTTTTGTCCTCATTATGCTTTCTGGTATCTGCTTTTTATTGTTAAATTGTCCTTTTTATGGTAATTTTTGTTCCCACTTTCCTTTCTTTTATAGTCACAGAAATCTGGTTTCCCCTTAACTTGCAGAAGTCACTGTCTTAGAGTAAGTTACTCTCTCCAGTACTGGATCCATCTTCTCATATACCATCCCCAACCCAGATCCAGGGGAAGGAGTATATTCTTTGCTCCTCATTTTTTTCTTTATATTTCTCCTCCATTTTCCTGTAGCCATCGTTAGTCAAATTCTACTACTCTGAGGTATATTCCATTCAGAAATTTCATCCTTTGTAGCTACTGGTTATAGTGACCTGTGTAATTCTCCATGTCCACTTAAGGAATTTAATCCATGATTTAGTATCCCTGCCCCCTCCATCTAATCTTTCCCTTATATTAGTTAATCGAGTACATATGAAAATGCTCAGTCAAATACCCCAGCTTTCTAGTCCATCAACCAACTCAACTCCTGTGATATGGACTTTATTTCATTTCAGTATTATCAGCAACGACATGCCCTTGGTCTCATTATCGTCTATGCATATTCACAAAAGCATCTAGATGGCACAGTAGATAGAGCATTAAACTTGGAGTTGGGAAACTCTGAGTTCTGAGGCAAAGGAAAATAAATCTGAGTTCAAATATGACCTCACATACTTACTAGCTGTGTAAACCTAGCTGTTAGGGGCGGCGCTAGAGGGCGGGTACTGTGATGACGCAATAGGAGGGGCGGTGATTGAGGGAGGAGCTAAGGGGATAAAAGGGAAGGGACACGGAAGGGCTCTCTCTCTCTCTCTGTCGGGATGTGAAGAATAAAGGTTGACTCCCATCTTGGGAGCCTAAC
>CM053597.1:194934743-194951260 GCA_028646575.1 Pseudocheirus occidentalis | reverse complement strand
TGACTCCCATCTTGGGAGCCTAACTCCTACCTCGGGTGCTCTGTCTGGTTTGTTCTCCCATCCCTCATACCGGATGGGAGCCAGGGACGCCTGAAGACCCAGGATAAGGGTAAGTAGAGGGCGGTGGTTGGGGTAGGAGACCCCAACAAGTGGTGGTTGGGGTAGGAGGCCCCCAACACCTAGCCAAGTCTACTAAAGTCTGCCTGTCTCAGTTTCCTCATCTGTAAAATGTAGATAATAATAGTTCCTAAATCCCAGAGTTGCTGTAAATAAAAATGAAATGTATGCATACATTGTTTTCTGAAAGACTTTGCAAATTCTAAAGCATTATATTAATATTAGCTATTGTCATAATGAGGCAACTGAGTGGGTAAGTGGACAAATTGCTGGGTGTGGAGTCAGAAAGACCTGAGTTCAAATATGGCCTCAGATACTCAATGGATGTGTGACTCTCAGGCAGTTGCTTAAATTCTGTTTGCCTTAATCTGCTGGAGAAGGAAATGGCAAACCATTCCAGTATCTTTGCCAAGAAAGCCCCATTTGGAGTCACAAAGATTCATACAGTACTAAACAGAAATAACATTATTATGCTAACTATTATTATTCAGCCCTACAAAATTTTCTTTGATCACAAACTCCTACTCTTCTAATTTTCTCTGTTTCACATTTCTCTTGAACCAATATTTATCCATACCACATCCTGTAGTCCAGGGGTGGGAAGCTTGTGACCTTGAGGCCATATGTGACCTTGCTAGATCCTTGGGTGTAGCCTTTTGGCTGAGTCTAAGTTTTACAGAATAAATCCTTTTATTAAGGGAATTTGTTCTATGAAGTTTGGATTCAGTCAAAGGGCCACACTTAAGGACTGAGAGGGACACATGTGGCCTCAAAGCCGCAGGTTGCCCACTTCTGCTTCTAGTTATTAAATTTCCCTCCCTACCACCCCCTCAATTAGTCTATAATGTTTACTGTGCCTCAGTCTTCTTTCTCTTGTACACCTGGTATGGACACTCTGGGAGTGAGATCCCTGCAGCAGAGAAAGAATAGACTTTACTTTCCTCTTTACCTCACTGCCATTGCCCAAAATATCTAGGAAGGACATGACAAGAGGAATTCATGGGGACACCTTGTTCAGAAATTAGATATCTGAGACATTGCAAGCTGGCAGTTGCAACTGAAGAAGATTCCTCCTTCTAAAGACTGGGAGGGAGAAAATATCACTTTTTCTCCCCTAGCAATGATACAGCTCTGAAGGGGAGGTTTTAGATACATGGAAGAACCTGAATCCATCAAAGAGAAAAGAAACTCTTCAGGCAGGGATAGGTAAAGAGAAGCTATTGCCTGAAGAAGGAAACAATTTCAAACATGATCACTCGTAACTAAAGGTAAAGATTTAAAAGGAGCAGACCTTTAGTACCCAGAATAATGGTACTAGGAAAGGAGAAGGTACATCCAGAGTTTGCAGAACCAAGAATTGTGAGATGTATTTGCTACCCATATATCTGTTACATGTGCTCAAGTAGCATTACATTTTGTTTGAGCAAACTCTTCCCATACACACTGAATATATCTGTAGAAAAACGTAAATCAAATATGGGTTGATGGGTGATACAATGGATAAAGTCTGGAGCCTGAAGTCAGGAAGACTCATCTTCCTAAGTTCAAATCTAGCCTCAGGCATTTACTAGCTATGTGACCTTGGAGAAGTCACCTGACTCTTTGCCTCAGTTCTGCATCTGTGAAATGAGCTGGAGAAGAAAATGGCAAACTACTTCTGTATCTTTGCCAAGAAAATTCCAAATGGGAAAGGAAGTCTCAAACAGGCCTGAAACAACTGAACAACATCAAGTTAATCAAGTAGAATCAATGCCTCTTATAGGCCTACTATTCTCACTATGCAATTTTAGCAAATGCTTTTGTTAAGAGCATATTGTACTGACCAGCTGATTGTGAATGGGAAATACACAAATAAGGATTTGTGAGGCACACTATTAGAAATGCAATCCTACAGGGTTACCCTTACAATTTAAGGGAGCAACTGCCCTCTGGGACTTAAGGGCAAGCCCTTGAGCTATAAGTCAAAGGCTATAGGTAATTTAGCAACTTTCTAACATAATTTACAAATTACTTTCCAGAATATTTAACCAGTTGATAATCCCACTCACAGTATGTTAACATGTCTGTTTATTTGCTTGTCTGTTGGTTTTCCACAGCCCCTCTAGCATTGAGTATTCTTCTTACTTTGTTATTGTTGTCATGCTGTATGTAAAGTAAGCCTTCAGGACTGTTTTGACTTGTTTTCCCTTATTTAAATGATTTAAAATAATATTTCATATGGCTGTTAACAGATTGTAAATCTTCTTTTGAGAACTGCTTGTTCATATACATTAATTCATTGGGGAATACGTATTTTTATTTATCTATGATTTTCTGACCTTGCTTCCATTTTCTTCATACAGAATTTGACTTTATTTTTAATCTTAATCTGAACAGGTTGAGTTTTTTGTGTACCCAGAGTAGTTTTTTTAGACAGCTCCTTTTGTTTCATCATATTGAACCTTTCCCACCTCCCCTTTGACTTTCACACTTTCTCCCCACCCCCCTTTAACATTTTACTTTTGAGTATTTTCCACATCTCTTGCTCCTGACTTCCATGTACCACAAAGTACCATGAAAATCCCTGCTTTAGTCATGTGAAATTTATGCTTCTAAAACTCATATCAGATCATGCCCTACTTTTCTCCCTTTCTATACCATAAATTCTAATTAATTTTGATGGAGTTGCTTTTTTTTTTCATTGTTAGTCCATCTACTTTCCAGCCCTCATTATTTTTCCTCCTCCCTTCTCTTTTCTGAAAACTATCTATTCATTAACAGTTACCTAAGGACAACTTGACAAATATCCCATTGCACACACACACACACACACACACACACACACACAAACACACACACAATATCCCAACATAAAGATAGTTGTAGTGTCTTGATAGTAACTGTATCGGAGCTGAAAAAATGGATCATACAGTCACAATTAAGGTTTAGTTATTTTATTTTAATTGTTTCAATTATTTTATTTTTTCAATATTTGGTGAAAAAACTCATGTTTTATAGAGTTTGTAAAGTTTTTTTCCTTTTTAATTTTAATTTATTTTCTTGATTACATCATTCATTTCCACAAGGTTTTGAGTTACAAATTTTCTCCCCTTTTAGTCCCTATCCCCCAGCCCAGACCATTGATCACACTGTAAGAACCCTCCCACATTCTGTTCCCTTTTATGCCCTCCTCCAACACCTCTCTAGCTTCCTAGCAGGGCAGGGAGCTCCTCCCTGCCCCTGTTCCTATATGTATTATTTCCCAGTTGCATTTAATTGTATAGCTTTAAATACTAGATTCTATGGGACTTTAACTGAAATGTAAATTATAAGCAGGTTATGAATAGGAACAAGAATTTGAATATCAGTATCAATAGATGCATAAGAATATAACATGAAAGAATAAAATTATGCTGAAAGGAGATACCTATCCATCTCATATTTAACCCAGGTATAGGGCAATTTATTCTGAGCAAGAATGTTTATTTTTGGCATTTTACTCCCAGTGCACCTAGAGGAAGGCGGACAGCCTCGTGAAATGAGTGGACATATTTATGGGATTGCTTAAATGAAACATTACACAGAAGATAAACTAGAAAAAGAAATTGTAGGGTTATGTTTGCCCACATACAATCAAGTGTTCTGAAAAATTGATATATCTCATAAAATCATGAGATGCTACATTTACTGTACAAAATAGCAGAAGGAGGGGATTTTGATAGGAAGACATCCAAAAGAGAGTGTATATGGAAGTAATTTATTGCACTTTCTCTATGCCTGGATTCAGAAAAGGCTGAGGAGTGGATCAAGAAAGGATAAAGGTTGAGGGAATGTACTCATTGCACATCACTGCAGTAAAAAACAGTGCCTGAGATAGATATATGTTCTCTCTGGAATTGAAATGTGATAATATTTGAGAAGAAGCATTCACCTGTGCAAGGATGGCAAAAATGAGTTTTCCTTGAATGCTCCCAAACCATTTACTTTAGAATTGTGACTGGTAGGCAGTGTATAATAGACTACCCACCCTAAGTATTCTGATATTTTCAGGTGTACTGCTTAAATTTATTTTAACCTGTGTTGCTCTTCTTGCCTTAAACCATAAAAAGAATCAATATACACCTTTTTCCCAAGATGAAATATAGTCCCTACCACTGATTTTCAGTGAATATGCCTCCTTTCCTTCAAAACCTAATTAAAAATTTACATCAAAATTAATTCCCTGAATAATACCATCCAATTCTAATCAGTGCTTGAAGGCTTTGTGTATTGATTTAGTTCAGTGTAGCTCAGTAAATATCCCCATCTTTACACATACTTATTCCCAACCTGGTTGCAAACTTCATGAAGGAAAGGAGTATGTTTTATAACTTCATTGTCATCCCCCAATCAAATAATTTCCATATGCCTGAAGCAGCTCCCTAGGACATGTTTGCTAAGGTATTGAAGAAGTATAAATTTCCCATGTCAGGAAAATATATTCTTCCCCTGTTCAAAAATAGAATAGTCAATCTGTTTTTCTATAATTTGTTTGAGATATGTCCTTTCCTGTTATATGTGTGTCTGTGCATATAGTTGTGTGTATGTATACACACAAACACACACACACACACACACACACACACACACACACACACATATATATATATATATAATGTACTTATATTTCCCTTATTTACAGTAGAGATTTATAAAATTGCTAAGGTATAAGGCAAATAAAGTATCTAATGAATAATCATGGGCTGAAAAGAGAATTGGAATTACAGTTATTGAATTTAACATTTGAAAAAAATATTTTCAAAGTCCAGCAAATAGAACCAAAAGTTAAAAAGGATTCTTCTATGAAATATGCCTGTCATCTAAACATTGGTTGATGGTCTCTATCTTGCAAAGCTATTCATTCCTTTTCTGGAAATTTCTTCTGAGTACATTTTTGCTTACTTTGAGACAAAATTTGTGTCTTTGGAAAAGTCCAGTATTCTCGAGTTCTAACCCCTGTTGGCATGAAAAAAACACCCAAAATTTCTACATGACAGTACCTAAAAGTTTTGAAGACAGCTATTTTATGCCTCCTATTAGGAACTAGGGAAATTATGGTTGAAAGTTGCATGACTCATAAATACCTGAGTTCAAATCCAGCCTCAGACATATACCAGTTGTATGACACTGGGTAAATTGCTTAATATTTTTGCCTCAGTTTCATTATCTGTAAAATTGGACTGCACCTACCTCCCAGGCTTGTTGTGAGAAATGAATGAGATAATAATTGTAAAGTGATTAGTACAGAGATAATTTAAAAATTGTTGGACTATCTGAAAGCCATGATAAGAAAGAGCCTAGACACCATCTTTCAAGAAACTATCAAGCAAAATTACCCTGATATTCTAGAACCAGAGGACAAAATAGAAATTGAAAGAATTCATCGATTGCCTCTTTTAAAAGATTCTCCAAAATAAAATCTGTAGCGATGTTGTAACCCAATTCCAGCATTCCCATTTCAAGGAGAAAATACTGCAATCAGCCAGGAAGAAACAATTTGAGTATTGTGGAAGTACAATCAATATAAGGGAAGACCTAGCATCTTCTACCTTAAAGGATTAAATGGCTTGGAAAATGATATTCCAGAGGTCAAAGAAGCTGGGACTAAAACCAAGAATCACCTATTCAGCAAAACTGAGTAAAATGCTACAAGGAACTATATGGTCATTCAGTGACAGAGAGGACTTATAAGCATTCTTGATTTAAAAAAAAAACAGCTGAACAGAAAATTTGACTTTCAAATACAAGAAGCATGTGAAGCCTGAGAAGGTAAATAGGAAAAAGAAATCATAAGGAATCTATTAAAGTTTAAATATTTACATTCTTACATAAAAATGTAATAATGATAACTCATGTGACTTTTTCAGTATGAGGATACTTGAAAGGAATATATATGTGTATGTATGTATACATGCGTATGTATGCATATGTACATATGTATGTGTATGGATGTATGTATAGGAGGATGTATGTATATTAAAATATATATGTTAGTATGGGCATTTGTATGTTCATGCATACATATACATAGGGTACAGGATGAGTTAAGTATGGAGGGATGATATCTAAAAAATAAAATTAAGAGGTGAGTGAGAAATTTATTGGTAGAAGAAGAAAAGGAGTGATAGATTAGAGTAAATTTTCTTACATAAAAGAGGCAAGGAAAAACTGTTACAATGGAGGGGAAGAGCAGGATGGTGAAAGGGGGTGGAACAACCTGATTCTCATTGAATTTGGCCTAAGGAGGGAATGATATAAACACTCAATTGGGTATCTTACCCTACAGGAAAATAGGAGGGTATGGGGATAAGAAAAGGAGGATAGAAGGGAGGGCAGATTGTCGGAGAGGGTAGTTAGAAGCAAACATTTTTGAAAAGTGATAGGGTCAAAGGAGAAAATAGACTAAGTGGGGGGCTGGATAGAATGGGTGGAAATATAGTTAGTCTTTTGCAATATAACTACTGTGGAAATGATGTGGGTAAATACACATATACTATCTATATTGAATTGTTTCTCTTCCCAGTGGGGGTGGGTGAGGTTGATAGAAGGGAAAGAATCTGAAACTCAAAACAAATGTTTAAAAATGTGTTTCTTTGTGTTTGTTTTACATACAACTGGGAAATAAGTTATACAGGTACTGGAATATAGAAATCCTTTTTCCACTACCAAAATGTTGGGGGAGGGAGACAAAAGGGGGAGAATATAAGAGATAACAGATTGGGGGAAAAGTATTCAGTAGGTATTTTTGGGTGGGGGATAGGGGAAAGATGGGGAGAGAAAAAAATGTAACTCGAAACTTGAGGAAATGAATGTTGAAAACTAAAACTAAATAAATTTTAAAAAATAAAGAAAAAGAAATATATTTCAAAACAAACATTTCATTTCTGCCCATTTCTGATCATGCATGTGAGGATGATAGATTCTATCAGTAGAAACCTTAAAAACAATCATAAAAATTGAGAAATTTGGGGGAAGAATATGAAAAAAAAACAACCAAACAAAAATTTTAGCAGCAGAAATTGTGTTTCTATTTTCTAACTTAAATTTCCAGGCCTCTTCCAACTTCCCTTGTTCATCAATCCTTGGCTGTAGTAATGCATATTTAAATGGTTTAAAAAATACTCTTCTAAATTACAAAGTAGAAATCTTATAAAGATGTGCTGAGTAGCTATCATACTTTTACTCTTATAGAACTTGAGAACTCCCCTCCCAAGATAAAGTTAGTAAAATTAATTTCATGAGCTATCTATTTTATTAAAAACATTGGTTTACAAAATGGTTTAAAATATGGATCATCTCTATCTCCTCAGAGTTTATAATCTATTTGAAAAGAGAGAAAATATATGCAAATATTAAATATTAAGACTTTAAAATATATTAAAATGCAGTAGACGGATTAAGCATTTTCTAAGGTTTCTTGCCATTCTAACATTCTGTGATTCTGCAGAAATTCTACACATCTGTTCATTTTTTTTCAATTTTTCAATGTATTTATGAATTCATACTCCCACCTACCTCACAGGTAACATACCTATTTTCAGGAAAATGTTTTGTAAACCATAAAGAATGATATAAATTTGATAGGACATTAGTATTGCTATTTACAAATTCAAACCCTATTCATCATTATTTTTCATTCCTAGTTCTCATGTTTTCTGTTATAAAGTATTTTCACAGATATTTCCATCCATGTATATGGAATTCATTTTTGAACTTCTATACCATGTATTAACCATTCATTTATTTACCACTTTTCTGTTTATTAAGAAAAGACTCTCAAGGAATAAATATATTTAAAAAAATTCTGGTCCACCCTATTATCAAAAAATGGGAATGTAATAAAAACATAAGTTCAAATAAAGATGAAATAGAAAGTTTTAATACAAATAGTATAATAAAAGATAGAAAAGTTAAATAAAAGTGATTGCAACTTCATTTATAAAACTATAAAATGATGTGGTCAGATAATATCAATAATAATTTCTTCAAACATTTCACAATGGCATGTGAATTATTACCAAAGGCTTCTACCCACTTCATCTCAGATATATATTAGTTCCAAATTTATTAAGAAAATGATCACATATTTACGCATAAAAATGAAAATACTGGAGGTCTTTCAAATATAATCCAAGGAAAGGAATATGCATTTTTCAGAAAGCATTTAAAGCTTATGTCCTAAAATAAAAAAATATAACAATAATTGAAAATAAATAAATAAATAATCTACAGATACAGAAATCCATAGAGCGAATGAGAAGCAAAAAGAATATAAGGAAAATTCTGAGGGTTGCAATTTATACTGATGTAATTAATTGACAATTGTTAGAAAGCATAATAATGTTGATAAGTGCATTTTAAATTATTATGAAGCCTTTAGCTCAATGCCTGCTTATAACTCATTCATATACTGCCAATACATAAAATGGACTCAATCATAATTTAAACACTAGAACAACAGGTGAACACATTGAAAACTGTTCTGAAAATTTTCAAGGCTAAGCCAAATTAGGAGGTCAGCAAAAAGTGTCTGTTATACCAGGGTGAGAGAAAAGCACAGTCCATCACTGAGCAGTCACAATCAGAGCAGGAACAGGATTCAGGTGACTGAATCAATGGCAGTACTGGCAGTTTCCAGAACTCTCAGTCCACAAACAGTAGGTCCTAAGGAGATTTATAGAGATCCCTTTTCTAGCACCAGGGACAGAACTATGGTGTACTATCTATAATTGGTTCCGAATGGTGGCCCTTGGTTTTAGTCACAGTGTGAGGAGCAACACTACAACAGTAGAGCTCACAGCAGAAGGGGAACAGTGACCTTGATCACAGTCCCGAGGTTGAAAACATGGTCACCCACAACACATGCACAGTATACGAGAACAATAAACACACTTTTCCCTAGATCATACCACCTTGGAAGTATCATAAATTTACAGGTTCCCAGAAATACCTCTGGAAACAGATGCGCAAAAAAACCACCCTGAAAGTTGGGAGAGTGCTTCCTCCACCTGGGAAACAAAGCCCCATTTTAGCAAAGTGAAAAATCAAGAAATTAGATGGAAAATGAGCAAACAGAGGGAAAAAATCTGATCAGAGAAAGTTATTATGGTGACAGTGAAGATCAAGACACACAGAAGAAGACAACAAAGTTATAATTCCTGCAACCAAAGCCTCGGAGAAAAATGAAAATTGGTAACAGGCCATAGAAAATCTCAAGAAGAATTTAAAAAGTCAAGAAAGAGAGGTAGAGGGGACAGAGCCAAGATGGCAGTGTAGAGGCAGGAAAACTCCACAACTCCCCCCAATAAACACCTCAAACACATAAAATATATGACGCTAAACAAATTTTAGAGCTCCTGAACCCACAAAACTAAAGAGGAAAGGAAGGACTCAAAGCAGCATGCTGGGAACCAAAACTAGCCCAGCCTGAAACCACAGCTTGGCCCCAGGGTGGCCAGGACAAGCTGCAGCTAGAACTTTCAGGAGAGCAGATCACCAGGAGCTGTAAAAGTTTCCAGAATTATCAACCCATAAGAAACAAGAACAAAGTGAAAGGTCAGTGTATCTCGGCTAAATCTGGGGGAGAAACTAGGGTCCAGCTGTCCATCCCCAGGGCAAGAAAGCAGCAGAAGTGGTGGCTCTGCAGCTGTTGCCACATGGCTGCTTTAGAGCTCTCACCTGGCAGATTGCAGGGGGGCAGGGGCAAGTGATAATTTAGAGGCTAAATGCTCTTGCCTTAAGCTGCCTGGATCTGGTCTGTGGTCTTGGGTGGGGGTCCTGAGGTACATGAACAGTGAGCCAAAGCTGGTGGAGGCTGTAGAGAAAGCTGTGAAAACCCCTGCCATATGGGACACAGCTCTGCCCCCTGGCAGCAGAGTTCTACTATGCTATGAGTAAAAAGTCAAGTAATTGACTGACAACATGAGCAGGCAAAGGAAACAAAGAAAGAACAGCAATCCAACTTGAGATTCCTTTTGTGGGGACAAAAAGGATCAAAGCATGGAACAGAAGGAAGACAACATAGTCAGAACTCCTGCACCAAAAGCTTCCCCAAAAAATGTAAGCTGGTTACAGGCCATGGAGTAGCTTAACAAGGATTTTGAAAACCAAATAAGAGGAGTGGAGGAAAAAGTAGGAAGAGAAATGAGAATAATGCATGAAAATCATGAAAAGAGAATCAACAACCTGACTAAACAAAACAAAACCTTAAAAGATAGACTAACTTGAATGGCAAAATAGGTCCCAAAAGCCAATGAGGAGAAGAATACCTTAAAAAGTCAAATTTGCCATTTGGAAAAAGAATTTCAAAAGTTTACTGAAGAGAACAATTCCTTCAGAATTAGAGTGGAGCAAATGGAAGCAAATGACTTTATGAGAAATCAAGATACTATTAAGCAGATCCAAACAAATGAAAAAATAGAAGGCAATGTGAAATAGCTCCTTGAAGAAACCACTGAGGGCAGTTAGGTAGCACAGTGAATAGAGCACCCACCTTGGAGTCAGGAGGTCCCAAGTTCAAGTTTGGCCTCAGACAGTTAACACAAAAACTAGCTGTGTGACCTTGGGCAAGTCACTTAACCCCGGATTGCCCTCCAAAAAGCAAAAAACAAAAAGAAAAAAAAACACTCACCTAGAAAATAGATCCAGGGGATACAATTTAAAAATGATTGAATTACCTGAAAGCCATGATCAAAAAAAGAACCTAGAAAGCATCCTTCACCAAATTCTCATGGGAAATTGCCCTGATATTTTAGAATCAGAGGGCAAAATAGAACTTGAAAGAATTCACCAATTGCCCCTCAAAAAAGATCCCCAAAAAAAACTCCCAGGAAAGTTTTAGCCAGGTTCCAGAATCCCTAGATCAAGGAGTAAATACTGTAAGCTGCCAAGAAGAAACAGTTTCAATAGTGTGAAAACACAATCACAATAAACAAGGATCTAGCAGTTTCTACAACAAGGGATCAAAGGGCCTGGAATATGACACTATAGAGATCAAGGGAGCTAGGATTAAAACCAAGAATCACCTACCCAGCAAAATTGAGTATAATTTTTCAGGTATATCAGCAATGCAGTATTCACAATGCCTACAGTAACTATAAATATGCTGATATGGTTATTAATCAGAAAATGTAACAGGCTCTCTACATGAGAAATATAGGCAGACTATTTATTCAAATACCAGAAAAGTGAGTCCCCAAACCACAAAGTCAAAGCCAACACAGTAGTTATGAAGTTGGCACAAGTAGTTAAAGTAGTAAACACCCACATTCTCAAGCCTTCAAAACAGGACAGGGTACCTCAGGCAAAGATCCTCCTCTCCTCATTCATGACAACTGCTCAAGGTCCAGGTAGCTTGCTCCCAGCAGCTCTGGCCCCTTCTCAGTTCTCATCCCTGGCAATCCCCAGCAGGAGTCCTTAGCAGAGATTCTGGCTGGCTCAAAGAAAAAGGAGTTCACACTGCTGCCACTACCACTGCTGCCATTGCTGCTGCTTCCAGTCACTAGCACAGACGCTATCTTGGTTCCAGCTTTCTCTTGCTCTGTCCTTTCCTGCTACATCAGCAAGTTCAAGGGGCATGGAACATCTTCAAATCTCAGTATCATTACATCAGGGGAAAATATGGTCATTCAATGAAGTGGAAGACTTTCAAGCATTCTTACTGAAAAAACCATACCTGAATAGGAAATTTGACATTCAAATACAAGAAGCATGAAAAGGTAAGCATGGAAAAGAAACCATAAGGAACTTATCAAAGTTGAACTATTTACACGCCAACATCGACAAATGATAATTGTGAAATTTTCTTCAGTATGAGGATATGTGAAGAGAATATAAATGTATTTATATATGTATACATACACATATGTCTATGTAGGAGCATATATATGCATATACATACATATGTGAGTGTGCCTATATATGTGTACAAAGAGAGAGGGCAGAGGATCAATTGAATAGGAAGGAATGATATTTTAAAGGGTGAAATTGAGAGGTGGGAAAACAAAAGAAGGAGAGGAGACAGAGAGAAACAGAATGGTGTTAATCATCTCATTTAGAAGTGGCAATGGATGATTGTTACAATGGAGGGGAAGAACAGGAAGGCAAAAGGGCATGTACCAACCTTACTCTCATTGAATTTGGCTTGGGGAAGGAAAGATATATACTTTGCCCTACAGGAGAGTGGGGGGGGATGAGAGGGGGGTGATGGAGGGAAGGGCATATTGGGGGGGAGGGTTGTTGGAAGGTTGTCCCTTCAGTAAAGGGACAGGGACTAAGTAGAGAATAGAACAAATGGGAGGAGGAATAGAAAGGAGGGAAGCATAGTCAGTCTTTCTCAATATGTCCATTGTGGAGAAGTTCTTCATAACTACACATATACAGTCTGTATTGAATTGCTTGTCTTTCCAATGGGGGTGGGTGATGAGGGAGGTAGGGAAAAAAACTAGAATTTAAATTTCTAAAATCAAATGTTTATATATGTGTGTGTGTATATGTGAGTGTATGTATATATGTATATGTATGTATGTGTATGTGTATTATTATTATTTACAAGTAATTGAGAATTAAGATATACAGGCACTGGGGTAAGGAGATCCATCTTGCCCTGCCTGAAAGTCAGAGGGGTGATGGGGGAGGATATAGGAGACATCAGATTGGGGGAGGGGGTAAAAATGGAATAACTGTTTTGGGGTGGTAGATGGGGAGAAAATTTGTAACTCAAAATTTCGTGGAAACAAATGATGCAAACTAAAAATAAACTAAAGTTAATCAGAAAAAAATACATTAAAAGAGAGGTAGAGCAACAATTGGGATGAGAAATGAGAGTAATGCAAGAAAATCATGAAAAAAAGAGTCAAAAGATTGGTAAAGGAAGCAGGAAGCACAAGAGATTAACACCTTAAAAAGACAACAACAGAATAGGTCAAATGGTAAAAAAAAATTAAATTTAATTTAAAAGTCCAAAAATCCAATTCAGAGAAGAATGTCTGAAAAGTACTATTGGCTAATAGAAAAAGATAAATAAAAATTTACTGAAGAGAACTACCAAAACAATAGAATTGCCCAAATGGAAAAAGAGGTACAAAATGTCACTGAAGAAAATAATTCCTTAAGAGCTAGAATTGGGCAAGTGGAATCTAATGAATTTATGAATCATCAAGAAACAATTAAACAAAATTTTTAAAGAATGAAAAAAATAGAAGAAAATGTGAAATATTTCATTGGAAAAGCTACTTATGTGGAAAACATGAAGTGGAATCGTAAGATAAGGTTAAATAAACTTTATATTTCTACATATGCAAATGATATTTATAATTGATAAAAACTTTTTTCATTATTATTTGTTTCATTATTTTCATCATTTCAGTATATATAGACAGAAAGCAGAGGAACAAGTTGAATGTGATGGTAGGAAAATCTAAAGCAATAAAATTACAGGATGAGAAAGAAGAATGTATTGGGATAAATGGAAAGGGTAAAATATAAAGGAATAAGTTATCTGACATAAAAGAAGTGTGAAAGAGGATTTACAGTGGAATGGAAAATGGGGGACGGAAGCATGAACCACAGCACATGAACCTTACTCTGACTGAAATTACCTCAGAGCCACCATGGAGTAGGAGGGTGGAGGAGACGAAGAGGGAGGAACTTTGTACTTCAAAAGTGTTTTGAACTGTTTTTACATGTAATTGGGAAAAATAAAATAATAAATTTAATTAAAAATAAAGGAAATTGTTTTGTTTAAAATACACCATTATATAAAGGAGAAATAAAGAATGGATTTAATTCTTTTGTTTTAAAGACAGTTTGAAACCATAATGATTTTACTAACTTTAAACCAATTTCTCTTTTAGGCTGATGTAAATTTTCCAAGTTTAAGTGGAAAGTGCAATCAGATATAGATGATAGAATTCATATGACTCTATAAAAATCATTTTCAAGAATATGTACACATTATATAATTATTTTCTAATGTTGTCAATAATGTTATTCAAACTCAATAAGCACAATGTCTTTTCAGAAAAAAATCAAAAGAGCCAAGCTTGAAAATGGAACTCAAATTGTATTAATGGTTGGAAGCAATACTTACAGATACTTTGGTCTCCTACAGGAAAGAAACAATAAGGATAAAAAAGTTAAGATAATACCATGGTTGTATATGTCAAGTTACTTATTGGTATTCTTACATCAAAGTTCATTGGGAAGAAAACAGTAAAAGAACTTACACTTATGCAGTACCATTCTCTAACATTCTGGAAAATAAAAATCGACAACTTATGTGGAAAGGAGTCTAATAACAATATCTATATTGATAGTTTTATATACATATATGTGTGTGTGTGTATATATCCTGTCCCATAAACATACCTAAACTATGGAAAAATTATATTTCCTTGCCAAAAAGTTAAAAAAAAGAACAAATAAATATTTTTCAGAACAAATTATAAATAATTTGAAAACCTAGAGAAATACTTTGTGTGTGAGCTGATATAAATTCCCTAAGGAATTATAAAAGCTGATAAAGTGTACAAGGCATTACATCACTGAATGACAGTGGGATCAAAATGCCTTCTATGGGTTATATTTACCTGAATTCAGTAAACATTATGTTGACAAAGAAGTGTCAGAAAATGGAGTGATGCAGATTTATTGAAATGAAGGAATTTGGGTCAATAATTCAAGGTTAAGTGATTGGCACAAGAAACCCCTTTCAATAAAGAGCCAAGAATTATGAATCAACAAATGTTATGTAAATAAAAAGCAAATATATTTTTTCATTGTCCCATGCTGAAGAGTTGTAAATTCCTTTCCAATGAATATATTACTCTAAACAACCTTGAGAACTCACCAAACTGTAGTATAACAGGGGAATTATCATAAAACATATTTTTCTTCAGTTTCTCAGGAATAATATTAATCCACATAAATTTGATAAAAAACCATTTTAATTGGTATCAGTATATTAACTGCTTATACTTTTTAAGCTTAACAGAATGAAAATATTTCAAAATAAATATACCAAGCTGGAGAAAGTCTCATATTATGACAGAAAGAGACACTTAACATCTTATTTACTATTGAAATTTATATTAAGGAAGATTTCAGTTGATCGACTAGAGCTGAGTTTATATTTATACTTTTATTTAGCTATAGAAATATGTTCTTGACCAAATAATACTACAGAGTGTCTTATATATTAAATAAGAATATGAAGATAGTGACTTGTCCAATAGCCATTACCACCTCACATTAGTTGAAGGATAAGTAAAAACTTATTTAAATAATAATAAAAATAATACAGCTTATACAAAAAAAAGTTGAGACAAATTATATGACAATTATAAAAGATGTAAACGTTATCCTTAAAGAGCCTAGACTTTTTCTTGGTGTAGCTTATTCAAGTAAACAGTCAAAACTATCCAATGTATTACTGCAAGTTATAAAAATGTAACATTTGCCAAATGCTAGAAAGACATTATTAGGTACACAGTACAATATACTAGAAATTGGCTATTTTCTACAAAACATATCAAATTCCCATCCCAGAAATGCAGACCTCAATGTATTCTTGAGAACCTTTTTTGCTGCAAATGGAATATCATCACATATGTACTCGAATATTGCACTAGCACTATGTTTGCTACACAAATTCCTCATGGTTGTTTTCCTTTTTGTCACCAGTATTCTTGTCGTTATGATTGACACACTTTTGGGAGAGTTTGACCATGTTTGTCTTGGAAGGAATGATTGGTAGCTACTAATTTTATTATGTGATCTCTTTAAAAGTCCTTACTAGTAGTTACTCATATCTAATGATTGTTAGTGAGATACACTCTAGTAGGGACTCATAAGCTAACAACAAAAGTGATGCCCCCTGTAAATTGAGGTAACAGTTTTCTTCTGGTGACTGAATCTTTGAATTTGAATCTACTTTGAGGAAGCATTTTAGATTTAGGTGTTAAACAGCTGTTGGAAGAAGTGAGAATGTTGTGGGAAAAGGATGGAGGTCAATACTATGCTAATCATGCTATTTACTAAAGAAATTCTCTTAAGGATGATGACAATGAACTTGTAAGAAATGCACCTAGATCTTATATTTTGATGAACAAATCATTTCATTTTTGTAGCATTCCATTATGGAGACCAAATATTTTATGGACGTGGGCAAAATTCTCCAGAATACTGAATATGAACATATTATGTACATATATATTTATATTTTTATATGCATAAATATACATACACATACATACATACATAAATGTGTGTATATATATGTATGTGTTTTATGTATATAAAAAAGCAGGATTGGGGCGGCTAGGTGGCGCAGTGAATAGAGCACCGGCCCTGGAGTCAGGAGTACCTCAGTTCAAATCTGACCT
>CM053597.1:194898870-194934643 GCA_028646575.1 Pseudocheirus occidentalis | reverse complement strand
TGTCTTTAGTATATATAGATACATAGATAGATAAAACAGGTTCTATATACCTTAAATATAAAGGTATGGATGGAGCTATATTTGTCCATTTGTCATCTATTTATCTAACTATTTAGGTTTACAGAACATGCTACATAAATTGATTGCATTGGGGGAGGCTAGGTGGCACAGTGAATAGAGCATCAGCCCTGGAGTCAGAAAGACCTGAGTTCAAATCCAACCTCAGACACTTAATACTTACTAGTCATGTGACCTTGGGCACTTAACCCTGATTGCCCTGCTCTTCCCCCTCCAAAAAGCAAAAAAAAAATAGATTAAATCTCACAATAATCCTAGAACGTAAGTATTCTCCCCATCTTATGAGGCTGAAATATGAAGTAAATTACCCTTCTACCTATTGCTAGAAATTGTCAGGGCATCACACTATCTTCTAAATAACAGTCACTATTCTAATAAAAATCACCACTGACATCATCACTTTTATTCATATAGCACTTAAATTTTTGAAAGCACAGTTCTCTCCATTTTATCTTGACAACAGCCCTTTTAGGGAGTTTTGAGGACAGGTATATTTTGTCTCATGGTATTACTCATTCTTTAATGGATAGAGAAAATGAATATCATTTCTGAGTTGTTCACTTCATAGATATATTCCTGTGATGTGTGTGTGTGTGTGTGTGTGTGTGTGTGTGTGTTTGTAAGGAGGTAAGTTATGAGCATTTTCCAAAAGTGGTGGATCTAAATCCTGTATATAAACTAAATATTGTCACTTCAATGTTAACGCTTATGGTTTTGACAATCATCCTGTAAATGTGGAGAGTTCAAAAAGAGACCATAGAGGGAATATATTATCACAAAATTAGGTTTATCATGTAGTCCAAATATGTTTTCATTATTTTTCTGTTTGCCATTCAAAGAAATGAGATCAGGTTTTCAAGGTTCATAAGAAATAGAATGAAGGTTGAATCAAACTGTTTAAAGGTAAGTACACACATGTGTCTGCATACCTATTTGAGTACATGTATATGCGGGTATGTCTATATGTATATACACATAAAGAATTCATATACCTATACACACATATACATGTGTGTATGTAGGTATTTTTTGTATTTACATGTGTGTAGAATAAGCATTTATCTCCTCTCTTCTCATTTCTCCACATGGGTATATCAGCAAGCACCTAATATACCCAGGATGACTGCTAGTGCAGGTTCTTAGATCTGCTTTTATAAACTAAAGCAACTCAAAATGGGTTAAAAATCTTACTTTAATCAATCAAACATATCATTTACCTAGTTCAGGGAAAAAGCCAACACCATGAACTTCAGAGAGTGCAAACAGAATACAAACAGAAGTTACAAGCAGAGAAAGAAATAGATCAGCAGACAGGCTTCCAGTTGTGTGACCATTACATCTGTACCTAGTTAGTTTCCAGAGAGGGAAGCCCCAGCATCTGGGTTTTCAAAGCCTTGGGGCTCGGCAGCTTCCCAGAATCTCCTCTGGCCCAATCATACAACTCTTTCCAAAGTGAGCCACAAAGCAAAAAATCATATCAGGGTATATATAGCCTTCTCCTGGATCAGAGAATGTTACAACCCTCTGGACCCACTGCCCAATCACAAATTAATAAGGTGTGGGTGTTACTGAAAAATAAGCTTCCAGCCACCAGTCCATGTGACCACATTCAGCCTGTTAGAGGGTAGAGTATATTTTCAAATCAGGGAAGATTCTGAGAGTCACTTAAGCCTATCAAAGGGCCTAGTGCAGTGGTTCTCAACCTTCCTAATGACTTGACACTTTAATACTTGTATATGGATGTATCTGCATGTGGGCAGACCCTCCTCAAGGATAAGGAGCAGTGACTCATTTCCTAAGACCTTTGGAAATATGTCTTTTCTGATGGTCTTAGGCCACCCATGTGGAAGGGTTATTCGACCCCCAAAGGGGTAACGACCCACAGGTTGAGAACCACTGGGCAGAGAAGATCTTTGGATTTCCATAACAATGCGATACCATGCCCCTACCTGTGGGTGCTCTGCCTAAAGGAAGGTAAACTTTGAAGATTGAAATCTATCTAGAAATCTAGGGTTATGTTGGCTAAATGTCTTTCTTAAAACCCATGCTTTAAACCCAATTCACTCTGGCTCTCATTGGCTGGAAAAACGATTGATCCCTATGCAAGATCACTTAATGGCTATTGTTAGGGCCCCCTTGATTACAAGCGAATATAAATAGCAATTGTATCTCTTTTAGCCAGAAACCATAAAGATCTTCCCCTCCCAAATTGATTTTTCTTTTTTTCAAGGTACCTACTTGTGTTTCCCAATTTTAAGCAGTTTGTATATTATTGATTTTTAAATCTGTCAGTTAGTAATCATAAATTAATGACCTTGCCAGGCTGTCCTAAGTCCTGGAGATATAAAGATCTCAGTTTCTGGCCCCCTTTATTTTATAATTCACCCACTCTTAGAAATTCCAAATGCTGTAGGTAAAAAAGAATATTGCCCCATGGTAGGAATTTTCCTATGCCTCTGATTGTATCATTTATTGCTAATCTTTGCTCTCCTCACTGTAATTTTTTTTTTCCTATTTGACTTGAAATCTCTCTGGGTCCATGTCCTTCTACTCTTCTGTATATCAGTTAATCCCCAAATCTCTAATTTCCCTTCTGAGGCAGGATGAGTGGTCTCACTAAGCACCAGGTCCTTGCAGATAATATCTATTGTAAAGTTTCCGTCACCTTTTATATATTATTTCTAGACTATTGCCCATATTTGTTGGTGGCACATGATCTCAGCAATGAAACAAGACTTCCCTTTTACTCTGCAGCTCAATCCCACTCATTGCCCCCTTTCTTATTTTCCAATATATTCTCTTTTTTACTGAGAGACCATAGGAGTTATTTACATTCTCGTGTTAGCCTTTACCATGATTAAGATCCGTCATACATTTTCCTCTATCTTCTTCCTCTCCTTTGATGGGACAAAGGCCTTCTTGCTCTTCCTCAGACATGACAGGCAGTCTTTCTCTTGACTGAACATTTTCACTGGCTGTTCCAGCTTAATTCCAATCTCCTGCTTGAAGTATTCCCTTCTCATGCTTCTTGTGTTTGAATGTCAAATTTTCTGTTCAGTTCTATTTTTTTCAGCAAGAATGCTTGAAATTTCTCCACCTCATTGAATGACCGTATTTTTTTCCTCTGGAAAATTATACTCAATTTTGGTGGGTAGATGATTCTTGGTTTTAATCCTAGTTCCTTTGATGTCTGTGAAATAATATTATAGGCCCTTCGATCCCTCAATGTAGAAGCTGCCAGGTCCTGGGTTATCCTAATTGTGCTTCCACAGTATTAAAATTGCTTCCTCTTGGCAGCCTGTAATATTTTCTCCTTGATCTGGGGATTCTGGAACATAGCTATAAAATTTCTAGGAATTTTCTCTTGGGGATCTTTTTCAAGATGTGATGGGTGAATTCTTTCAAGTTCTATTTTGCCCTCCAGTTCTAAAATATCAGGGCAATTTTCCCTGAGAATTTCTTGAAGGATGCTTTCTAAGTTCTTTTTTTGATCATGGCTTTCAGGTATAACAATAATTTTTAAATTGTCTCTCCTGGATCTATTTTCCAGGTCAGTGATTTTTTCAAGTAAATATTTCACATTGCCTTCTATTTTTTCATTTGTTTGTATTTGTTTAATAACCCCTTGATTTCTCATAAAGTCATTTGCTTCCATTTGCTGCACTCTAATTCTGAAGGAATTATTCTCTTCAGAATGCTTTTGAGATTTATTTTTTCCATCTGGCAAATTCGACTTTTTAAAGCATTTTTCTCCTCATTGGCTTTTTGGGCCTCTTTTGCAGTTTGAGTTAATCTGTTTTTTAAGGTGTTGTTTTCATCAGTCAGGTGGCTGACTCTCTTTTCATGATTTTCTTGCATTATTCTCATTTTTCTTTCCATATTTTTCCTCCACTTCTCTTATTTGATTTTCAAAATCCTTTTTAAGGTGATCTATGGCTTGTAGACAATCCTCATGTTTCTTAGAAGCATTTGTTGTGGGAGTTCTGCCTGTGTTATCTTCCTCCTGTTCCATGCTTTGATCCTTTTTGTCCCCAAAAAAGGATTCTAGAGTTAGGTTACTGTTTTTACTTTACTTTCCTTTTCTTACTCATGATGGCAGTAATTTTTTTTATGTTTTTGGTTCTGTGGAACTCTGCTTCCAGAGTGGAATGCTCTGTCCCGAATTGCTGGGCTTTTCACACCTGCCGGAGCTATTAGGGTGCTGTTGCCGCCCCCACCAGCTTTGGCTCACTGAAAACGCACCCCAGGACCATCACCAAAACCACGTCCAGATTTAGGTCTCTCAATGCAAGAGCACTTGGCCTCTGAACAATTGCTTGGCCCCCCTGAAGTCTGCAGGCTGGTAGCTCTGAAGCAACTGGGTGGAGGTGGCACAGCTGCTTCTGCTACTTCTGCTGCTTCCTTGCCCTGTGGCCAGTTTGGCCAGACTGCTTTCCTACCCCAAATTTAGCTGAGTTCAACTGATCTTTCACTTACTCCTTTTTTCTTCTGGCTTGATAAATCTGGAAACTGCCATGGCTGTCGCCAATCCACTCTCCTGAAGACTCCAGCTGCAGCTCTTCCTCACTGCCTGGGCCTAAAACCACTGTCTTGTTTTTGGCTTCCAGTCTGTTCTGATGAACCCCACCTGCCAAGCTGCCTTCAGGGAGAGATGCATTTTCTGTATTTTTGTCAATTTTGGAGTCCTAAAATTTGTTCAGATTCATATTTTATGGGTATTTGAGGTGGCTATGTGGAAGCTGAGAAACTTTGCTGCTTCTACACTGCCATCTTGGCTCCACCCAGTTTGAACCAGTTCCACATAAACTGAAAGACTCTGAAGGGTCTGGGGTCATGGGTTAAACAAGCATAGCAGAATCAGTCATGGTTTATGCTTTCAGGTATAATTTTCAGATTGTCTCTTCAGACTCTTTTATATATATATATATATGTATATATATATATATATATATATATATATGCATATATGTGTGTGTGTGTGTGTATATATGTGTGTGTATAAATGTATATATGTGTATATATGTATACATGTGTGCATGTATACATACACTCATGTAGATATGTGTGTATGTATACATATATGTATATATGTGTATGTATGTGTGTATGCCTATATGTGTATATGTATATGTACATATACACAATTGAGGAACCAGGAGCAAAGCTAGTAAAAGAAAAAAATATCTTTAGGAGGAAGTGAATTATCTATCATTAGATGCATTTATATAGAGGCTTAATGACTACTTTCATAGAATAGAATTTGACATTTATACATTGAATAGAGCTTGGGGTAGATGATCTCATACATCCTTTTTCATCTCTAAGATTCTCTAAGTCTAAGTGTATAACCCAATTATTTTATTTTATTTTGTTATTTATTTTTTTTTGCCTTAGCAACTGTAAAGCTAAAAAGAACTCAATCTTCAATCACAGTAACTTACATATTACCAGTGGCTGGTAGCATGGATTTCCTCATTCCTTGTTATTTAATTTTTATTTTTTCCACTTACTTTTCAAATTGCTATGTATTTTATGGAGGTCTGGCTTTTCTGCATAATTAAAATAAGGAGGTGACCCATAATAATTAATTAATTGCAGTAATAATAATAATAAATAATTTAAGGTTTGTAAAATTTATGTTGAAATATTATCATTTGATTTTCATTGGGACATATAAAAAGTGTGAGAGACATCATTTCTAGGTAACTAATCATTTTTCTATTCATACTAGCATATAATTAATGAAAATGGCTGGTGGCACCCATGAATGCAAAAGACCACTCATGGAACCCACTCAATGCATATATGCCTTTGGAAAAGTGTGTGATCCCAAAGGTAGCAATAAACTGATTGTTTAATAAGTAATGGAGAATGAATATTATGAAAGACATGGACCTATTCCAAAAAGAGGCCGAGGGATATAACTTTGATTGGGTCACTCATGAACAGGGGTACTATCTCAAGCCAGATCACTCCTAGCCAGAGACAATCTAGCCTATCTGAGTGAAACACAATGCGCTAGGATTCATCTTGGATTAAATTTTTTGTAAGGTTCTCTAGCTGGGTGGCCTGACACCTCCAATTTGAAAATTAAGTTATCTGTACTTTCTTGTCATGAGAGAACAGGAATACTATGGTAGTGCTTTTAAAATTTTTTTTAAAAATTATTCATTTAGTTTTATCTTGAGTTTCAAATTTTATACTCCTCCTTCCCCTCCACTTCCATAGTGACATATAATCAAATATAGTATTTACAAATACCTTCACATTGAACAATAGTCATCATAGTTCCAGATTGCCCTCCAGAATGGTTGGATCAGTTCACAATTGCACCAACAGTGGATTAGTGTTCCAATTATTTTGCATTCTCTCCAGCATTTATCATTTTTCTCTTTTGTCATCTTAGCCAATGAGACCAGGTAGATGTGGTACTTCAGAGTTGTTTTGATTGGCATTTCTATAATCAATAGGGATTTAGAGCATTTTTTCATATCCTTAAAGATATCTTTAATTTCTTCCTGTATAAACTGTCTGTCCATATCCTTGGGCCATTTATCAATTATGGTATGACTTGTCTTCTTATAGATTTGGCTCATTTCTCTTTATATTTGAGAAATTAGGGCTTTATCAGAGACGATGAAGAAAAGGCCTCTCCTCATATATGGAATGTCTGATGAAATTGAAGTTTGTTGGACAATGAGGGGTGGAGGGTTTGTGTAATTTTCTAATGATTGCATTTATTGACTCATTGCTAGATAAGTGACTGATTAAGTAAATCTATAATTACCCCATGAATGGAAGATTAATTATTGTGTTGTGAATTGATTGAATGATTGCCTTGATTTCTAATAGAATTGATGAAGTTTTAACAATACTGTGTAATTGGAAGCTTAAAAGTTGTACACATTGGCTTCCTTTTCCCTTGAGCTGTCCTAGGTAATCATTTAAAATGGTGAGGTACTCTCTTGATCCAGAGAACCCCACAAAATCATGCAAGTCAAGGGGTTCAAATCTCTGGGTCCACTTCAAGAACACCCATGAAACAGCCCAGGCTATCAAGGGCATGCATATCCGAAAAGCTACCAAGTATTTGAAAGATGTCACATTGAAGAAACAGTGTGTTCCCTTCTGTCAATATAATGGCGGAGTTGGTAGATGTGCCCAGGCTAAGCAATGGGGTTGGACACAGTGTCGGTGGCCCAAAAAGAGTGCTGAATTCTTGCTGCATATGCTTAAAAATGCAGAGAGTAATGCAGAACTAAAGGGTTTGGATGTGGATTCTCTTTTCATTGAGCATATCCAGATAAACAAGGCTCCCAAAATGCGACGGCATACTTACAGGGCTCATGGTCGAATCAACCCATACATGAGTTCTCCTTGCCATATTGAGATGATTCTTACTGAAAAGGAACAAATTGTTCCTAAGCCAGAAGAGGAGGTTGCTTAAAAGAAAAAGATATCCCAGAAGAAACTGAAGAAACAAAAGCTTATGGCCCAGGAGTAAATATGACATTAGAGTGCAAATAAAAGTGAAATGGAAAAAAAAAAGTTGTACACATTGGCATTCTTTAAGGAATCTGCTAGTGCATGGTGTTACACCTACTTATTATTTTAAGAAGGACTCCATTTAATCCTATGATTTCTAATGTTTTTTAATAAGAATGGGTGTTATATCTTATAAAAAGCTTTTTCTATATTGAGTTTGATATGGATTCAGCTAGTTTTGCTGTGTATATGATTAATTATATTAATAGCTTTCCTAATGTTGAAGAAGCATTGCATTGATAGTAAATCCTACCTGACAAAGCATATTATTCTTGTGATAAGTTGCTGTAATGTTTTTTCCTACTACTTTATTTAAAATTTCTGCATCTATATTCATGAAGAAATTGGTCTATATTTTTCTTTCTCTGTTTTGGATCTTTCCAATTTCGGTATCAGTACCATATTTGTATCATAAAAATAATTTGGACAGATTGCTTCATCAGTTTTCACAAATGGTCTATAAAGTATTGAAATTAATTGTTTTCTAAATGTTTGATAGTATTTACTTTTAAATCCATCTAGCCCAGGAGAGTTTTTTCCTATGGAGCTCATTGATGGCTTCTTCAACTACTTTTCTTGAGATAGGATTATTTAAGTATTTCACTTCCTCTTAAATCAATTTAGGCAACTTACATTTTCTTACAAATTCACCATTTCAGTAAGATTGTCAAATTTATGGACATACAATTGGATAAAACAATTCCTAATGATTGTTTTAATTTCCTCTTCATTTGAGGTAGATTCACCCTTTTTGTTTTTGATACTTGTGACATGGTTTGCTTCTTTCTTTTTAACATCATGACTAAAGGTCTGCCACTTGTAATGTTTTTTTTCTAAAACCAGCTTAGTTTTTTTTAAAATTTATTATGTAATAAATTTTATGTGTTTCTTGTTTACATCATTCATTTTTATGAGATTTTTGAATTAAAATTTTTCTCTCTGTCTTTCCCCTACCCCAACCGCAAAACAGCAATCCCACTGTAAAGCCCATCCCCTGGTCTGCTCTCTAACTTTCTGGTAGGGCAGAGCAGGTATCCCTACCCCAGCCCCTGTATATCTTAATTCCTAGTTGCAGGTATTGCAGAGCTTTAAATTCTAGATTCTTTCGGTTCCTCCCTTGTCACCTACCCCCGCTGGAAGGACAACCAATTCAATATAGGCTGTGTAGGTGTGATTATACAGGACGTCTTCATAGTGGACATATTGTGACAGTGATCATATGTCCATCCTTCCTATCCCACCCCCCACTTGTTCTGTTCTCTACCCTGTCCCTGTCCCTTTACTGAAGTGTGAGCATCCAGCATCCCTCACCCAGGCCCTGCCCTCCCCTCCATCATCCTGCCTTTATTCCCCATGCCCCCTACTCTCTTGTGTGGCATGATGCCCATCTTAGAGTTTATGTCATTTCATCCCTAAGTCAGATTCAATGAGAGTAAATGAAAGTAGTGTTGTAACAGTTATCCCTTGCCTCTTATACATGGCATGATTAACCCCATTTTGCCTCTCCCTGTCTCCTCTCACTCTAGTCCTCTCCCACCTCAGAATTTGCCTTTTAAGGTATCATCCCTTCATATTCAATTGATCTTATGCCCTCTATATACCCATATGTACACATACTCAGATATGTATTCATACGCATATATAGCCTCCTATATAGACATATGTGTATGTATACATATATATCCATTTGTATTTCCTCCACCTATCCTCATACTAAGAAAAGTTTCATAAGTTACTATTATTGTTTTTCCATATTGGCATGTGAATAATTCAAATTTGATGAGTTCCTTATGATTTCTCTCCCATGCTTTCCTTCTCATGCTTCTTGTGTTTGATTGTCAAATTTTCTGTTCTTTTCTGGTTTTTTGGTAAGAATGCTTGAAAGTCCTCCACCTCATTAAATGACCATATTTTCCTCTGTAATAATATGCTCAATCTTGCTGGGTAGTTGATTCTTGGTTTTAATCCCAGCTTCCTTTATCTTATAAATATCATATTCCAAGCCCTTCAATCCCACAGTGTAGAAGCTGTCATATCTTGGGTTATCCTGATAGTGATTACACAGTATTAAAATGGTATTCTCTTGGAAACCTGTAATATTTTCTCCTTTAACTGGGTATTCTGGAACCTGGCAATAATATTTCTGGGAGTTTTTTTTAGGGGGATCTTTTTTGAAGAGGTGGATTCTTTTAAGTTCTATTTTGCCCTCTGATTCTAAAACATCAGGGCAATTTTCTTTGAGGATTTCTTGAAGGATGCTTTCCAAGTTATTTTCCTGGTCATGGGTTTCATATAGACCAATCATTTTCAAATTTTCTCTCCTAGATCTATTTTCCAGGTCAGTGTTTTTTTCAAGGAGATATTTCACATTGCTTTCTATTTTTTCATTTCCTTGTAGCAGTTTAATAGTATCTTGGTTTCTCATGAATTCATTAGCTTCCACTTGCTCCACTCTAAATCTCAAGGAATTATTCTCTTCAGGATGCTTTTGAGATTCTTTTTCCTTCTGGCAAATTTGACTTTTTAAGGCATTCTTCTCCTCATTGACTTTCTGGGCCTCTCTTGCCATTTGAATTAATCTATTTTTTAGCATTTTGTTTCCTTCAGTCAGGTTGTTTACTCTCTTTTCATGATTTTCTTACATCATTCTCATTTCTCTTCCCAATTTTTCCTTCACTTCTCTTATTTGTTTTTCAAAGTCATTTTTCAGATTTTCTATTGCTTCTGGGCATTCTTCAAGTGTCTTGGAAGCATTTGTTGTTGGAGTTCTGACTCTGTTGTCTTCCTCTTGCTCCATGTTTTGATCCTTTTTATCCCCTAAAAAGGATTCTAGAGTTTTGTTGCTGTTCTTATTTTGCTTCCTTTTCCTCATATTGGCCAGTCAATTAATTGTTTATATTTTAGCTCTGTGGAACTCTGCTTCTGGGGTGGGGAGCTCTGTCCCAAAATTGCTCAAGTTTTCACAGGTGCCAGAGCTACTAGTGGGGTGCTGCAGACCACCCCCAAGCTTTGGCTCACTGAAAGTGCACCACAGGACCGCCACTCAAGACAGCAATCCAGATCCAGACCACTCAATGCAAGAGCTGTTGGCCCTGATGCATCACCGCAACCCCCTGGCTATGTGCAGGCTGGGAGCTCTGAGGCAGCCCAGTGGAGGCAAATGCTGCTTTCAGACTTCCTGCTGCCACAGTGGCCTCCAGCTGCTTCCTTGTCTGGGGAGCATTTTGGCCGAACCGCTTTTTTCCTCCAAATTTAGCAAATTCCACTGACCTTTCTCTTAGCCTTTTTTTCTTCTGGCCTGATAAATGTGGAAACTGTGCCTCCAGTGCCACCAATCTGCACTCCTACAGACTTAGCTCTGCCCAATCACCCTGCGGCCTTCCCGGGGTTTCCAGCTGGGCTAGCCACGGCCCAGGGTCTGCTGTGATGAGCCCCACCTGCCAAGCTGCCTTCAGCAAGAGATGTGTTTTCCGTAGTTTTGAGAGTTTTGGAACCCTAAAATTTGTTTAGAGTTGTATTTCATGTGCATTTAGGGTGGCTGTGTGGGAGCTGTGAAACTTTGATGTTTCTACACCACCATCTTGACTCTGACCCCATTTCTCATAATTGTCAATTTGTGACCTCTTTCAGGAAGTGTTTTGTGAATTCTTTTGACAACTATTTTACCCTCTGGTCGTAGGACCTCAGAGTAGTTTACCTTGATTTCTTGGAATTGTTGTCCAGGCTCATTTTTTCATCTTAACTTTCCTTAGACCAATAATTCTTAGATTATCTTTCCTGGATCTGTTCTCCAGGTAAGTTATTTTTCTATTAAGATATCTAATATGTTTTTTCTAATTTTTCATTCTTGAAATTTTGTTTGGCAGATTCTTGATGGCTCATAGAGTGGTTAACAATTTGACTGATTCTAATTTTTAGCGAAGTAATTTCTTCAGTTTTTGAAGCTCCTTTCCTTTATGTTCAGATTGTACTTTTATGGAATTATTTTTATCCAGGTAGATTTTGAACCTCTTTTTCCATTTCATACATTTTATTTTTTAAAGAGCTGTTTTCTTCAATGAAATGGTTTTTTTTGCATTTTTTTTTGCAATTGTAAATTTAACAGAATTGGTCAGTTTATCTTCTACCTCTCTAATTTGCTTTTTAAATTCCTTCTTGAGCTCTTCCAAAAATGTTTTCTGCACTTGAGATCAGTTCACATTCCCTTTTGAGACTTCAGCTGTGGGTGTAGAGTAAATGTTGTTTATGAATTTGGTACTTCATGCTTGCAATAATAGAATTCTAAAGTCTCTGTTTTTGCCATTTTTGCCCCATTTTGCCCCATTTTGAGGCATAGTCTTAGCCATTACCTTCTTTTAGGACTCCTAAGCCTTCAGTTAGTCCCACTATTTTAGAATTTAACTCAGGGGCAATATTCTCTGGGTTTTCAAGATCAGAGGGTGGAGATTAAAGCAGCTGGGATTTATTCCACCATCCTGGTCCCTGGAAGTTTAGGTAGGTGATTTTTAAATTTCTAGGTGCTGGTTTGATAGCATTAGGAGCAGCTGCTGTTGCTGCTGTGAGTTCTGTGTTTGTTTTTTATCCAGCCCCTACACATCCCCAGTCCTGTGGTGATAGGCTTGGGAATCACTGAATCATAGCCTGAGCTTGGTTCTGCTGTGTCCACCTCTGTGTGCTGCTTACTGTCCCACTTTTAATGTTTGACACCTTTCCTCCTTAAGATGAAAATTGTGGACATTTATCCAAAATGTTCCCCCAAATAAAGGCTTTTTGATATAAAGCAGTTCAGACCTTGGTCATTTCATGTTGCTGCTCAACAATACTCAAAGGGAAACTCAAATAAATTGCTCAAGCACTGTTTTTCTTTTCTAATAGCAGCATGATTTGTTATGAACAGATGACATTGGTAAGAAATAAAGTGAAGTAAAGACAGCAGTTTTAGAATTCCTTTTGGAAGTTTCTACGAGTTTCCTAATGTCATGTTTCTAAAATTGCAACTTTTTCCTTTTCCCTAAATGTTTTTGTATCTATTTCCAAAATAGTAGAAATAAAGCTGAAATTTTAAAGTTTACTTCCTTTAATAAATTAATTTTTTTTCATCATAATCAAACTACTAATAATTTTATGGTATTCTAGGCATTACAGATACACCTTTCTGGGTCCTTCCTGAAAAAATAATCTTTAGAGGACTTAGAAGATACAATATTACATGGATGAATCATGTCACTGATATTTAATTGCAAAATAGAAAGAAAAGTTAGAGTTAAAAGGAAATGAGTTTTAAAAAAGAGTTAAAAATACAGTTAAAATGTGTGTGTGTATGAGAGAGAAAGAGATGGAGAAAGAGAGAGAGAGACAGAGAGAGACAGAGACAGAGAGAGAGACAGAGACAGAGAGACAGAGACAGAGACAGAGAGACAGAGACAGAGAGAGACAAAGAGAGAGAGAGAGTTTTGAGGGGGCCCTAATGCAAATGATCTTCTCTCTCCAAGAACATAGTTCTGACAAGGAGCTTCTTTTAAACCTTACTCGAAGATTGCATTCAAGTATTCTTTAACTTGATTGTTTTAGAGGGGTAAGCCCCAACGAACACTATACTTCAGCTCTTACTCTGTCTTATTGATACACACACTCACACATACATACAGGTATGTGTGTGCATGTATGTACACATGCATGCATATGCATATGTATTTGTGCATGTATTAACATTATACATATTTGCATAATACATACCAACATACATATATGTGTGTATACATGTATACCTATCTATTTGTATCTATATGAGGTTATTTCTTATGTAGCACAAAAGTCCCAATTGGATCTTTCTGATAAAATTCCGAAAGTGTCTATGTCAATGTCCTTCCTTCTTTCTCTTCATGATGAGCTATCCACTGATCCTTTCTGTTTTGTAATCCTTAATTCTTTTTTAAAATTTATTTTTTACTTGTTTGTTTACTTTTAGATTACAAGATTCAGTTCCAGAGTCACTTGAGTTTCAGATTTTCCTCCCCTTCCTCCCCATGTCCCAGCCCTGTCATGGTGGCATACGATCATGTATAGGATCTACAAATTCTTTCACGTTTTACAATAGTCCGGTTGTATAGGTGTTACAGCAAATGGAGTGAACAGTGAGAAAAGAGAAACAAAAGCCAAACATAGAAAAGAATGATAGCATGCATTGCTTAAGTCTCCTCTTTCTGAATCTTTCTCTTAATGCAGACATCTCCTTCCATCCTGAGACTTGTTAAGTTGCCTTTTAACTGTGTGATGCTGAGAAGACTCTAGTTTTTCAAAATTGGTCATCACACATATGATGTATCTGTGACTGTGTACAAAATTTTTCCTGGTTCTGCTCTTTCTCACTCAGCATCAATTCATATAAGCCTCTCCACGTAATTATGAAGTCCATCTCCTTCCCATTTCTTATACCACAATAATATTCCATCACATTCATATACCATAACTTGTTCAGCCATTCCCAAATTGATGGGCATCCCTTAAATTTCCAGTTTTTTTCCACCACAAAGAGAACTGCAATACTTTTGTACATATGTGACCCTTTCCCACTCCTATGATCTCTTTGGGATACAATCCCAAAAGTGATATTACTGGGTCAAAGGGTATGCAATTATTAATAGCCCTTTGGGCATAGTTCCAGATTGCCCTCCAGAAATGTTGTATCAGTTCACAGCTCCATCAACAATGCATTAGAGTTCCAATTTTTCCACATCCTCTCCAGCACTTGTCATTTTTCTATTTTGTCACCTTAGCCAATATGACTGGTGAGATGTGGTACTTCAAGGTTGTTTTGATTTGCATTTCATGAATCAATAATGATTTGGAGCACTTTTCCATGTGCTTAAATATATCTTTAATTTTTTCCTCTGTAAATTGCCCATTCATATCCTTTGACCACTTATCAATTGGGGAATGACTGGCATTCTTGTAAATTTTATTTAATTCCCTATATATTTTAGAAATGAGGCCTTTATCAGAGACACTAGTTGTAAATATTCTTTACCATTTTCCCACTTCCTTCTTAATCTTGGTTGCATTGACATTGTTTGTACAGAAACTTTTCAATTTGATGTGTAATCCTTAATTCTTAATAAGGAACACACAAAATAGAACAGTTATGATTGATCAAATCTTTCTGTAGAGTAATCCTAAAATAATAATGCTTAAAACATAATAGGCAAATAAACTTTTAAAAACAGAAATTGGAATTCCAGACTGTATGACCAGCAATGATTATATATATTTTCCAGTACTCAATAAAACAAATACCATGTCTCATAAGTAGAATCAGTCCCCTTCTAAAGGAAAATTCATAATCAATCAAACCCAGCCACCATTTGACCCTAGTTAACAGAGGAAACTCTGGAGATCCCCAGTCTTCCTGTGATGGCATATAGTTGGTTATGATCTTAATTTCTTAGTTGTACACTCTTTTCAGAACACCCATCTTTGTTCATCTCTACCGTACAAGGTATGTCATTTTCTTTTGTAAGTTTTTTTTTCCCGCTCTAAGCAGGAAGACTTAAAGATGTCTCATTAATTCACTTAAAAAAAATCTCTTATAGCTGTGGTTCTCAACTTTCTTAATGCCACAACCCTTTAATACAGTTTCTCATATTGTGGTGACCCCCCAACCATAAAATTATTTTCCTTGCTACTTCATAACTGTAATTTTGCTGCTGTTATGAATCTATCTGATATGCAGGATGTATTTTCATTGTTTCAAACTGAACATAACCCACAGGTTGATAACCACTGTCTTAGAGGATCACATAGGCACACATTTGTCTCTGAACTTATAAACCACAAAATTTTTAAAAAGTCTGATCTCCCATTCAGAAGTATCCACTTTATAATTGTTTTATTGCTAGATAGAGCTATCAATATTTTGGTGTATTATGGGGGCCACTGTTCCTTATTTTGAAAGTATTATATCCTCTTGCCTAGTAGTGGAAAGATTTTACTCTTTATTTTTATTTTGTTTTAGAATTCTCAATTGATATTGAGATTAGATGGAAATGTCTCGGCTTCTCCAAGAGTGTATTCATGTGTCTGGCTCATCCATGGCTCCTCCAAAAAAGAGTCATATTTTATTTTGCAAATTTTCATGATGTGCTTATTTTTCTTATTTTTAATTGGACCTCTTTTCATGCAACCATTCATAATTTTAAGTTCTTCTTTTGAAAACTCTTATTGGTTTTGTTTCATTTTAGGGGGTGTATCATTTAGGTGATGGATCTATTTTGAATTTACTGTTGTATGTGGTACAAAATGCATGTCTTGACTTTATTTCTAAAAATATGATCAGCAGTAATTTTGTTAAAATTTGCTTCAAACAATTTATGTTATTAACTTTATCAAACAATTGTGGGCTGATTTTCTTTAAAAAAAAGTTTTTGTTTCCTCTTTATCCACTATGTTTCAGTCAAATACACCTCCTCTTCTTGTCAGGCAGAACTCTAAGAAGTACTTTTTTATTACCCAGCTTTATGAAGAGATTATCATTTTCAATCCACACTTTATTTTTGTAAAGAAGTGTTTCTCAATGGATTTAAATAAGTATTGCATATTTTGTTAGGTTAACCCTAATATTACATGTATTTTGTAAGTATTTGAAATAGAATTTTTCTTATTCCTTTTCCTAATTTTTGTTATTACTATAGAAATATTGATCATTAAAAACACTTAAAATGTCTTGCAGTTTTCAAAAATGGCATTTATACTCTCTGTCTTGACTTCTTTATTTGTTATCTGGGTTTTTTCTAAGTATTCTATCATGGTATCTGCAATCAGGATAACGTCATCTCTGTTGAATGCATTTTTTTACCTTGATTTTAGTTCTCTTTATATGTAAATAGTTACTTAACATAGATGGAGGTATGATAAAAGTACACAGAGAGAAATGGATTATATTAGATGCATAGAATTATATTAAATAAGGACCTTTGCATGTCCATCTTTTATTGCTTTTAATATAAATTCTTTGCTTAGTCAGTGACTTTTTCTGCACATATTAAGTAATCATCTGGGTTTTGTTTGTTTGTTTGTTTTATGTGTGTTGCTGTCCATGACTAATTGTGGAATTGTCTTCATAATATTAAATTATTGTTCCAAGTCTGTAATGAATCCTATTTGGTTACAGTCAATTATTTTATGGATATCTTTCTCTAACCTCTTTGCAGAGACATTTATTTTTAAAGTCAGTATCATTCAGTGGTAAAGCTCATCTTCAGTACTTTTTTTTGACATTATCTCTCCATGGTTTGAGCACTATTAATAGTTGTTTCATAAAATAAATTAATGTCTTCCTTCACTGTATTTGATATTAGTTTTGGAGGAAAGATGTTGATTGCTTCTTAAGCATTTGATAGAATGAACTTATACATTCATCTGTTCTCTGTCTCTCTCTTATTTTCTTTTGCTTTATTTTGTTTTATGTTCTCAATTTCTTTATGACTTGCTTGGTTTCCTTTAGATAAGATGAAATTTCTTAAGATATCTTTTTATCATTTTGTTAATTTAAATAAGTTATATTTTTTCTTAAAATTCATCTATTTTTTAAATTATCAGTTCAGCTGGTACATAATTACGTATGTATATATGTGTGAAACTTTTACACCATTCCTTATAAATATACCCTATAAATTCCTTCTATAATACAGTTTGTTGCTCACTCTATCACACATGCACACACACACCACACGTTAATTTATTTTTTGAACCAATAATTTGATTACTTTGGGGAAATGTTAGTCTCAAAATTTCCACCATTCGTATATATCTGAATGTTATAATTTATAGTCTTAGAGAATGTGGGGTCAAGGAAAGGTTAAGGACTTGACCTGTGTTTACACAACCAGTATGGATAAAATATAAGAGTTGATGACAAGTCTTCCTGACTCCAGGAACAGATTCCCTATCAACTATAGTACATTGCATTTCATTATATTTTGCCCCCAAATATCAGCTAATTGTCTCCAAAGGTTTTTTTTGCCTAGTGTATTCACAGTATATTGTGTTTTTTTTTCTCTCTCCCATTATTCTCTTGGATGGATGCTATATCTGCTTATTCCTTGACATTTTTATTCATCTTTACCAAGAGCTTATTCGAAAAAAATTATACAAATGACAATCCTTTTTTGTCCTTGGTTTCCTTCTTTTTAAATTAACTTTTAAGTTCATTTTTAATTTACATCATTCTTTTCCGCAAGACTTTGAGTTGCAAAATTTCTCCCCATCTCTCCCCTACTGACCACACCAAAACAGCTATACCACTGTATACCCCCTTCCCCAATCTGCTCTCTCCTATGTCCTCCCACATCCACCCTCTGACTTTCCAGTAGGACAAGATGGATCTCCATACCTCAGTGTCTGAATATATTACTTTTCAGTTGCATGTAAGTAAACAAACAAATGAATGAATGAATCATAATTACAATAATAATGAAAATGAGAACAACAACAACAATAACAATAATAATAATAATAATAATTTTAACATTTGATTCTAAAACTTTGAATTCCATATTCTTTACTTTCCTCCTTTGTCACTCACCTTTATTGGGAAGATAAGCAATTCAATATATGTGGTACATGTGTAGGTACGCAAATCATATCCATAGTGGATACATTGTGAAAGACTGACTATATTTCCCTCCATCCTATCCTACCCCTCACCCCCACTTGTTCTATCCTCTACTCTGTCCCTGTTCATTTACAAAAGTTTGTTCTTCTAACTACCTTTTCCCCACAACCTGCCCTCCCCTCCATCATCCCCCCTCTCATCCCTTTCCTCCCTATTCTTCCAAAGGGCAAGATACCCAATTTAGAGCATATTTCATTCCTTCCCTAAGCCAAATTAAATGATAGTAAGGTTGACCCATTCCCTTTTGCCTTCCTGATCTTCCCCTCCATTGTAACAATTATCCCTTGCCTCTTCTATATGAGATGATTAACCCCATGCTGTCTTTCCCTGTCTCCTCTTCTTCTATTTTTTTCCCACCTCTCAATTTCACCTTTTTAAAAGATCATACCTTCCTATTAAATCAATCCTGTTCCTTCTGTCTATGTATACCTGTACACAATTATACACATATTCACATATATATTCACATGCATATATACCCTCCAATATAGACATATATGTATATATGTATATGCGTATATGTGTGTATATATAATTTATATTCCCTTCAACTATCCTCATACTGAGAAAAGTTTCAGAAGTCACTATTATTGTTTTAACATTTAAGCATGTAAATAGTTCAACTTTGATAAATCCCTTATGATTTCATTTCCCTTTTTACCTTCCCTTAGTTCTCCTGCTTCTTGTATTTGGATGTCAAATTTTCTATTCAGCTCTGGGTTTTTCATCAAGAATGCTTGAAAGTCCTCCACCTCATTGAAAAGACCATATTTTCCCCTGAAACGTTATACTCAGTTTTTCTGGCTAGGTGATTCCTTGTTTTAATCCTAGCTCCTTTGACTTCAAAAACATTATAATACAAGCCCTTTAATCCCTTAATATAGAAGCTGCTAGGTCCTGTGTTATCCTGATTGTGTTTCCACAATATTAAAATTGTTTCTCCTTGGCTGTTTGTAATATTTTCCCCTTGATCTGGGAACCCCAGAACCTGCTTATAATATTCATTCATATCAAATTTGATTTTAATAGAATTGACCTACAATCATGGCTTGAGAATTTAAATCTTTAATGCATAATGCAAGTTATGTCTAGTTGTTGAAATCTTAGTGACGTTTCAAGGGTTGTTTCACATACCTTATTTTTCATGAAGCCTTCCTTCATTCCCTACCTTCACATTCTGCCAGTGATTATGTCATCCTCTGAACTCTTATATCATTCTGAGTTTCTCTTTGTCAGAGCATCTGAAAGACTGTGGGGAGTTTTACACAATATAAAAAGTATGGGCTTTCATACAGTCTATTTTTAATTCAAGAAAACCAATTTCCATGGATTGCTCTTCCAATTTTAAATTATCTATGTATATCCCAAGAGACCCAATTTGGCATAGGAGTCCACCTAGGCAAGAGAACCCAGCCATAACCTTTGCCCTGATTAGATTAAATATGGAATATCAAGTTCAGATCTCAGTTCTCAGTTCTACATTTGGGAAAGAACACCAATAAACTGAGAGGTGACAAGAATAAGGCAATCTGGAGAGTTTCAAGTTCCTGCCAAATTCAATACAGTTGGAATAACCCACAACATTTATCTTAGAAAAGACTTGGATTCATTGTCTGACTGAAGTCTATAGTAAATGTAGAGGTAATTATAATATGTATTAAGGAAAAATAAACAGGACAGCTTCATTCAAATTGCAAAATATAAACTTTAATGAACGATTAGATAAGTAAGACCAAAGACATGCAGTACAGGGCAGGGACGCAATATTATGGAATCACTACTTCAGGATGAATTGTCTTGATATTCCCCAAATTAAAATTCTTCCATATTTGTTATGTCAATAGAGATTCAGGGGATTATCAATCTTTAATGTGCTTCCCTTGAAGTGTAAACGGAGGCATAGGAATTTCAAATATATCTGATAATAACTAAAAGTAGGGTGATAAATGGTCAGCCATCCTTATTCCAAAATTTATATTCCACCTTGGCCAAAGGGACAAAGATATATCTTTTTTGAATGATGTATGATTCAATACCTTTAAGAATCCTCAGATTCAGCTTTCTGACTCCTCAAATTTAGTGATCACTTTGTAGAATAATTTCATATGCTTAGTGTTTTTTCCCTGTTTCAAATCCATGAAAGTTCTACTATGATGTCCTTCTATACAGTCTCTCTTAAATTCTACTATTCCAGTCTATTCTCTCTATTCCTATAAGAAGACCATATTTCTCCTAAAATATAATTCAGTTTATATTATTTCTCTTCTCCAAAACCTTCAATGTCTCCATTTATCCATCAAATAAATTCTATATTCATTAACCTGATATTTCAGGAACTCAATTTTGCCACAAATTAACCTTTTAGCCATGTCTTAGGTAATTCTTTATTTACATATTTGTACATCACATGGCATCTAAACTGAACTTTCTGCTTATTGAGCGTTCCTTAAATTTTCTTGACTCAGACATTTTGTTGAGAGTCTGACACTTGATCTCTAATTATAGAAATTCAACCCATACTTGAAGGATCAGTTCATATAGCACTTCCTTCATAGAATGTTCCTTAATTCCCCCTCCCTCTCCTGAAATGATGTCATCATTTTCAAAACTCACATAGTATTCCTTCTACAGATCTATTGAGCCCTTAACCATGATAGTTACACGTACAATTTTAAACAAAGGATCGCTTATCCATGCCTGTGATGATTCACTACCCATTGACCTTAGGTGAGACAAATAACCTACTGAGCCTCCTTTCCTTATCTGGAAAATGAGAAGATTGAATAGAATGTCCTCTGATCTCTTTTCCAGGTCTAGAACTATGATTCTATGATGCAATTATAACTCATAGTGGCTTATAAAGAGTCATAGAGAGATAAGTTAAGAGTTATTGGCCCCTCCTATCCAGTCACCTTATCTTACTACTTTTGTTCCCCATGAGAGAATTGTATCTAAAACAAAACATTTGTAGGCAGAATTAGTAAAGTTCATATAATCTGAGGTTTTAATTTTGTTTTCCTTTTCAGCTGGAAGGGACCTCAAAGGTCATCTAATTTACAAAGGCCAAAACTGATGATGATAAAAGTGCTGTGTCTTCTTCAGGGTCATATAGGGAGAAACTGTGAGGACAACACTCTCTTACTCCAGGGCCAGGGTTATTTCCACTGTCCTGCAATTTGCATGCTTATTTGCAATGAGTAGCTGCAATTCTTGAGACATTTAGAGGTTAGTTTCTGATGTTTTTGTTTGACAAATTCTACATATGTTACAATATGGCATGAATTCTAATACAAATGTGTTATATTAACATACACTAGGGGAAATAGGTTAATGAAAGTGGTAAATCAAATTTGTATATAAGTAGGTTTCTGCAGGTAATCTATGAAGTTGGAGTTAATATAAATTCAAAAACTTGCTTAGATCAGGTGTAAATTGCCTATTCAAGACAGTGAAACATCTGTCTGATTCTGCCCTTCTTTGTACATAGTTGCTGTCATCCCTTTACTCTTTCCCAAGTTAAAAATAAAATAAAACGAAGCATATTCTCCTTCAGACCCAATCCATATTGACTATCCCCTTTTATCTATTAATAAATATTTGTAGTTACATGGAATCAGAAAAGTAAGCTTCACTTTAGTACTTTTTCTGCTATCTTGTGGTAGTTGATGAACAGCAAGAGTTTCCAACTAAGTTGTGTACTTTGTTGGGGGAGGAGTAGGGGGCACTGAGAACTTACTGCTAATGGTAGAGATATGCCAGAGGAAAGATCCAAGTCTCAGGTGGACTTCTGGGTTGTTACTGAATTCATTAGAATGGCATTTTGACTTTAGTTAAAATTTCTATAAATAAGTGTTGTCAACAACAGAAGCTATTCCAAGTTAGCTCCAACCTGTGTTCCAAACTTGTCTCGTTGTACTCCTCTTTAATTGCTCTAGAACCTAGGTAAATTAGCCTTTCTAAGTCTCTTTCTCTATCTATATCTCCATCTCAGTCATTGTCTATTTTTTTTATCTCTCTCTCTCTCTCTCTCTCTCTCTCTCTCTCTCTCTCTCTCTCTCTCTCTTTGTCTTTCTGTCCCTGTCTCTCTCTTTCTCTGCCTCTCAGTTTCTGTTTCTGCCATCTGTCTGTCTCTCATTGTGTACTTTTGCCTGTGCTTCTTTGTTATCTATACCCAGCTTTCCTCCTGAACTACAGGAACTTCAGATGAAATCTGTGTATGGAGAGAGATTGAAGATAACCTTGGACTTAGTGCTGACCTCTAATTTATTCTTCAGATTAACAATGCTGTTCTTAACCTTCTCTTTTGACAAAGTGCACATCCTACTCTCTCTGTTGGTACTATGATGTAGTGCAAAGACTAAAATTAGAGTCAGAAAGACCATGTTTGCATCCTAACTCAAACATTTAATATAAGTGCAGTACTGGGTAGATCTCTGTCTGAGCTTCATTATCATATCTATGCACAAATACTTTAAGGATTTCTGTTTCTGTTAGTACAAGGTACTCCTAGAGTAAATACTTTATTCACTCATGTTTATTGCAACCTATCTATGATGTAGGAGAGGAAAGCTAGGCAATTGTTTGAAGCACAGAGAGATTTTTGATCAGTTACATAGTATTAGAGTGTGTCCTTCTAAAGTCAAAGCCCAGCGCTACAATCACTACAACCAAGGTGTCAGACTTATGAATTGCAGACTTCATCCTGTCTGCAAAACTCTTAAGTATACAAGGAATCAGTTTAAAATGTAACTGGGAAATAATTAACAAATAAAAATGCGACAGAGATCATCTGAATTTCTAATTTTTAGGTCAATATGTGACCAGAATGGATTCATTTCAATTTCAGTTTGATATCACTGCACTGTATCATGCTATTTCTTTATATTTATACAACATGGGAATGATAATGTTTGCCATACCTACCTCTTAGACTTTTTTGTCTTTTCACATTGACTTTTTCCCTTCAAAATCAAGACTGGAACAAATGGAAAATTATCAAGGTAGTAGATACCCAAAGCAAAGACTAGAAGGTGGAGAAAATAGATCTAGATAAAACAAATTAAATGTATCTCTTTTAATATAGTTTCTCCTTCTCCATCAATGCAACTGATTCTTCATGGCCTATGGATAAGTTAGTCATAGTAGTCAGAGTACATCAGTACTTAGACAACTAGCTACTTCCTAATTTTGTGAAGAAGAAATTATGTAAACTATACAGCCCTGTATAAAAAGGTCATATAGCAGCTAAGTCAACAGTATACTTAGGGTTCAGTACTGGGATACTGTAAGTAACTTTTCACTGGTCATTTATTTTCTAAGTTGTGGAATACTGACCAGATGATTTTAGGTTCGAATCAGTTGACCTTTCACCCATTTTTCTGTGGTACTCCCATGAGGAAAGGTACTTATTCAGCGCTCAAAACCAAATCTTTGACTATTTCACTTCCTCATATTCAATTGAATTAAAAGGATGACAGAATATTCTTCATTAAATTCTCTTTGAGAGAGATAAAGTGTCTAGGCAAATGTGCATTTGAAATGGCATAGTGTTAATGATTTCCATTGAGGATGAATAATTATATGTCACCATTTTAGCTATAAAGATAATTTTGCTTTCCACTTCTAGGCAGAATGCTAAGATACTGATGCCTATCAACTTATTAAATTCCACACCAGAAAGTGTACCTCACATTCTCAGAAAAAGAAAGCTTTTTCTCTTTTTTAACTCTCAATTGTGCTTAAGTTAACTTAACTGGAGGATCTTTGTTTTGCTTTGTTTTCCTCCAAATTTTTCAATTATATTAACCAGAAAGACGCCTGATGTGTATTATAATAATAATAGGCATCGACAGGTTCCTTTAAGGTAGATAAAATCCTTAGCAGTTCTCCCATTTGATCCTTACAACAATCCTGTAAAGCAGGTGGTAAGGATATTATTATTCCCATTATAAATGAGGTCATTGAATTGTAGAGAATATTTAATGACTTTCATATGATCATGCAGTTAAGTATCATAGACAGGACTCAGATTTAGGACTCCCCTTACTCCAAACCTAGCATTCTTTCTACTATACTAAGTTACTACTCTAAAATATGATAGATATTATAAATTCACATGTTCTTTGATTTATAGTTGTTGGTAGGCTGCTGCCATGTGGGTATTTTTGATAGGTTATACTGAAATATATGTCTATTTGAGTTGAACATTGGGATGTTTCCTAGGTGATTACTAAGCGTGGGCAAGCATTTTGGTTGAAAGCAAGAACTCCAGCTAAAATAGAACCTAGTTCTGCTCCAACTGGCAGATAATTTTAGAAAACAAATTAAAGCAAACAAACAAACATTCAAAAAGAAAACACTTAATGAATCACATGAAAAATCAAAAGTAAAATGACCTAATTTGTCAGGTGGTGGCAGGTTTCCAATGAATCTCAATGAGCTTCCTTTTTTATGTCTACTAATGTTACAAATGAAATGAAAGCCTTAAGCATGGCCATAACGAAATAAAATAAATAAATAAATAGGAAGGTAATGTTCCCTTGGTGCTGAAGGGCAGTGATGATCACACTGATGGATATTTAGGACAGTGAAGTGGATCACCTTAAGGGCTATTCTCTTTTGTCATTTTCAACATAGAATAAATTCAATTGACAACAGCATCAATATCACCACTAATATCTTTCTTCACCAGCAGCCTAGCTTTGCTTCTATCCCATTTGACTCTAATGTCTTGTTGTTAGATGTGAAAAAGAAAGAAATACTCTTTAACCTCAGATTCATCATGGAGCAGCAGTTCTCAAGGTGTGGTTGAGAGCCCTATGAGTCAAAATTATTTTCATAATGTTACTAGAGGTTCTAATTTCTAACATGATGAATATTGATTAATATTATATAGGATAATGTTCTTTGGGAATCATCTTCAATCATTTTTGACATTCTAAAGGGATCCCTAGACACCAAAGCTTGAAAAGTGCTGAACCAGAGTCATCCTGGATATATATATATAGAGAGAGTGTGTGTGTATAGTGTGTGTATGTGTGTGTATATATATATATATATATATATATATATATATGAATGATTCATATATATATATATGAATCATTTGTGAAGGTGAGATTTTTAAGGGTTTGATGAGGGAAGGTTAAATTAAAGCATGTTAACAAGAGGAGAAATATATAGACTTTAAAGTGACATTAAAGATGAATATCCATGTGCATTGCCTAAGACATTAAAAGGAATTCTAATAACCATTGTTTTTGGACTCTGATCTACTGTTGATTGGTTTATTCAAAAATACCAGAAGTCTACATTGTCCTAAATTTGGTGCTTTGGGAGGAGGTTCTAGCTTCTGTTTTTTTTTACCTTAGAAACATACTGCAGGGGCAGCTAGAAGGCGCAATGAACAGAGCACGGGCCCTGAAACTGAAGTCAGGAGAACCTGAGTTCAAATCCAACCTCAGACAAGACACACTTACTAGCTGTGTGACTTTGTGCAAGTCACTTTACCCCAACTGCCTTCCAAAAAGGAAAAAGTAAAGAAACAAACTGCATAGCTCCTGACTTCCTAACTATCTATGTGCCTTCTGATGATCATGCTATTGCCTATGAAGAGATCACCTTCTCTCAATAATTAACAATACAATTTAATTTCCCTGGGCCTGACAAAAGCATGTGTAGAAAAGGTGGCATTTAAGTTGTGAGGATATATTCTTATGTCATTTATATCTAAGTACATGCATAGAGTGGGTGGTAGGATAAATTATTTAAAAACAATTGAAACCACATTCATTGAGTATGATGTTTTGTCTTCTTGGAATATAGAATTCCAGAATTGTTCCCTTATTGCACAAGGGTGGGTGATAAAAAAACCAGATGAATATTTGTGACACTCAAGTGGATGATCTTAAGGACTATGCTCTTTTATTCTTTTCAAAACAAAATAACTTCTATTGGCAATGCCTTCAATATCTTTATTAGTTTCTCTCTCTCTCTCTGTCTATCTCTCTGACTCTGTCTCTCTGTCTCTCTCTCTGACTCGCTCTGTCTCTCTCTCTGTCTCTCTGTATACTGGATGTGTGTGTGTGTGTGTGTGTGTGTACACACACGTATGCATATATATGAATATATAAAAATATGAACAAATACACATATTGTATACTTAGAAAAAGAACGACCAAGTCCGTAGATTAAATTTTTTTTGCTTCTTTTGTTTAGCATATACAGTATCCTTAATAGACCATTTAATATTTTGATATTTCCCAAAATTTGCATTTTAGTTTATCATAGAGTAAATTTGCAGGTATGATATACCATTGGGAAAGTCTACAGGGTTTAAAATGGCATCTACTTCCTCTGTGAAAATGTTTACATTTGGGGCACCCTGCTCCTTTCTATTCTGGGAACATCATAGTATGTTTACCTTTTATCCTTCCCCCTCAGTCTCCCTATTAGCATACATGTACATTTTATTTGTCCTCCTGCTAGTCAAAGTAGGGAGTAGACAAAATATCTTGAAAAAAAATGTAAATCTGCTTTTTCCCTCCCATGACTGCTCTATGGTCCCCATAGCTATTTTTTATAGTACTTCTCAAACCACAACTTGGAGATGGAAAAAAATCTGACTTTTAGTCTCATTCTTAATAGAGGGGGTACAGGGTCAATAGTGAGTAGATAAAATACAGTTGTGAAAAATCTCATCTCCAGACTTTTCATACTAAAGCATGTGACATTTGCTGTCATCATTTCGGACCATGTTAAGTTCAAATTCTATAAGTTGTCTGCCACAGCATGTGATTGTGTTCTAAGTGACTGCTATCATTCTTTTATTAATAATCCCCTAGATTAAAATCACTGAAGGCTCTTGCCTCTTACTTTCACTAGCTGACTCATCACGTTCTCCACCTAAATTTATGGTGTTGGTATATTCTAGTATAGTTCCTTGCCTGGCTTCTCTCAGCAATGAAATATCCTTTTTGTCAAGGCCTATATCACAGCTCCCATCAAGGGACACTGAATATTTTTAGTAGTGTATGCCCATGAGAATTCCTCCCCAGAACTCTCCTATAGTGATTCAAAGCTGCCTCTTAGTGACTGATTACCCTGCCAGCTTCCCCAACATCTCAGTTCTTCAATTTGCATAGGAGCACCTGCAGTATTTGGCTCTATATCAGTTGCTGTCAGTGGTCACTCAGATACCTTGCAAGCTGGCTGTCATGGGGAAAGGACAACAAGTTGACAAAGTAAAGGATTTACAACTGCAAAGATTCCACCTTCTGTGTTTTGGGTGACAGTCATAATGGTGGTAATGAAGGATAAAGGAGGGGAGGGGGCCAAAGACAAGTCTCAATGACTATCTTCAATAACCAAAGGCATGCCTCAATATCTCTCTTTGTGAAGATTAAATAGGTGTTCAAACTGCTACTTAAAAGCCACATATAATAGAAAAACAGGCATAAGAATTAATTAATTGAATTGAATTGTTCAATCTTCTATTAACTTTATCGTATACTATGTTTGAAATTTTTGAACATTTTTTACAAAACTATTTAAATTATTGAAAAAACTGATATTATTTCAGTTTTTCAAGAAGACATCTCTATTGCATGGTAGAAAAAAATACTGGGATACAGCACCATTCCTGGAGTCAGGAGGACCTGTGTTCAAATCTAGCCTCAGACACTTGATACTAGCTGTGTAACCTTGGGCAAGTCACTTAACCTCAATTGCCTACCCTTAACCCCTCCAAAAAAAAATAAAGAATACTAGAGTTAGAGTCAAAGGCCATACTTTAATCTTTGGCTTAGCTACCTATTGCTAGAGGTGGTGTGGTGCAGTGTAAAGACTATCCACTTTACTGTCATATAACCTACGATCAAATCGTGTTGTTGTTCAGTCTTTTCAGTCATGTCTGACTTCATCATCCCATTCGAGGTTTTCTTGTCAAAGATCCTGGAATTGTTTTCAATTTCCTTCTCTAGTTCACTTTACAAATAAGGAAACTGATGCAAACATGGTTAAGTATTATCAAATCCTGGTTTCACTATTTATTATTGTGCTAATCTCTCTGGGCCTCAGTTCCTTCAACTGTAAAGTGGAGATGCTGGGTTAAATCAGTGGTGTCAAACCCAAATTCAAGCAGGAGCCATTAAACTGTTCATAAGAATCCCCTGTGAGCCACATAATTCCTTTGTATCCAAATGTAATACTATCTCTGTTTTATTATTCTTAAATTTAAATTTGTCAAAAAATATCCCCCAAACATTCTAGTCTGGTTAAGTCATATTTGGGAGAGCAGTGGGCTACAACAGCAGACCCCTCTAGATTGCATGATTTCACAGGTTTCCTTCCTCTCTCAATCTACAATTCTATGAATCACAATTTCTCTAGGCTTTCTTTTTATCATACCTAAAAGGCAGGGTTTAGACTGAATGATGGAACTTAGAAACTACTTTAAAAAAAGACGTCCAGTCACTCAGTAACCATTTATTAAGTTTTTACTACTGTCCAATTCTAAATCTCTAATACTAGGATTCTCTATCTATTACTCTGTTTATAACACTATCGTAAATCTATAACACTATGACCGTGATGATGTCTAAACACTATCCTAATTTATAAAACTATGACCTTGATAGTGTTTATACCATTCTCCTAAATCTCCCAACCAAACCTCACTATATAATAATAGCATTAACATAGTATTTTAAGGTTAACAAAGCACTTTAAACATTATCGCATATTATTTAATAACAATTCTGTGAAGTAAATGCTACTATTCTTTCCATTTTAAAGATGAAGTAAAACTGATGCTGAGAGAAAATTGGTGGTGAAGGATGATCACACAGCTAGCAAGCAGGAATCTGAAGCAGGAATTGAATGCAGGTTCTCAAGTTTCAAGAGAGAGTCATAGACAGAGAGACCAGAGAGAGAGAGAGAGAGAGACAGACAGACAGACAGACAGACAGACAGACAGACAGACAGAGATACAGAGAGACAGAGAAACAGAGAGACAGAGAGACAGAGACAGAGAGACAGAGAGAGATAGAGAGACAGAAAGAGAGAGAGAGACACAGACAGAGACAGAGAGACAGAGACAGAGAGAGACAGAGAGAGACAGAGACAGAAAGAGACAGAGACAGACAGAGACAGACAGAGAGACAGAGAGACAGACAGAGACATAGAGACAGAGACAGAGAGAGACAGAGAGACAGAGAGAGACAGAGAGACACAGACAGAGAGAAACCGAGGCAGAGACAGAGGTAGAGAGACAGACAGATTGAGACAGAGACAAAAACAATGAGATAGAGACAGAGAGACAGACATAGAAAGAGACAGAGGGAGGCACACAGACAGATGATAGATTTATTGATTCATTGCTAGAGCTATAGATAGATGCATAGACCTAGAGTTGGGAGGTCCCTTAAGGTTCAACTAGTTCAAATCTCTTCATGTTATAGATGAGGGAACTGAGTCATCATAAGCTTAAAATGACTTACCCAAGGACACATTGGTGATTAAGTGATAGAGCAGGTAATCAAACCCAGTCCTTCTGACTTTTAAACAAGAACCCTTTCTACTATACAATATAAAAAAATAAGAATTTAAGCTTATATATGAAGCCAAATAGTATCTGTAAGACTTCATTTGGGTTGCTAATTAATGAGTATATTTCTTGTGTACGCGCAGCCCATTTTACCCAGGAGCACTGGTCTGAATATCTAGGGTGTCATGCTTAATATTAGCAGGCTCTACTCCTAACATTTCCTGAGTGACTATTGAGTCACTAAATGAGTCAGTCATCCCAGGAACTTTCTGGGAAAGAGAATTATCCAATAATATCATATTGCTGTGAATAATCTTGAAAGACTATTATTCATGTTCAGATAATTCTAAATGGATCAATTAACCGGTTAAAATTCCCAAAATGTTCATCTTAAAAGAGTACATTAGGGCCCATGCATAAGATTTTCATTAAAGTTTTCCACACTAAAATTCTAGAAGACAAAAATAAGTAAACATGTACCCTCTACAGCTGACTTATTTATCCCAGGCAATAATACCCTGGGATCTCTTGGAGAACAAAATCCTCAATTTTCTTGATATTCACTTGACAAAGTGAATTTGAGACAAAATAAAATTATAAGTTATTGGTTTCAAAGCCTAGAGGCCTTCTGGGTGGCACCCTATACAATCAACAAAATGACAATTGAGAAAAAAGACATATGTATAAGGAAAGGCTGCTTTACGGAGTCCACTGTATGTTTTTTCTAGCTGCAGCAATAAAGTAAGAATATTGCTTTAGTGCTCATTAATTATTTATCACTAGCTTGCTGAACTTCTGAACAATTTCTGTCAAAGAAACAGCAGTACAGGTGGACCTAGGTATACATCAAGCAGAGATGTTTGCACATTTCCCTTTAAAGCTATAAACAGAAATTCCAGCTGTCCAGACACGCTCAAGGAAGTCTTGATTTATAAGAACTGAATGCTCTATTCTTCCTTTTGAAAAGAGTAGATATAATAAATTCAGGTAAATTAATAGAGGGAGAAGATCAAAGAAATATTTATAGAATTGCACATAGATTCAATGGTTAAAAATGCTAAAGTCAGGGAGGGAAAAGTTTCAAAAAGAAGAAAAAAAGGCCTGTGGAATAATGGAGTTAAGAGAGATAGGAGATAAATTTTAACAATTATGTTATTCAAGTTGCTCCAACTTTGACTTACTACTCAGTCACATTTTGCCAGAAATCTCAAATCAGAACAAAACTCAGTATACCCCCTGAGAGCTAAAGTATTGATTTCTAATTGAGCTGAAAAATTGAATTGTGATTTGCTCACAAAGATATTTGAGATCCCCCTTGGTAATCCACATTTGTCAGTACATGCCTGAATATGATAGGACTCATTATTTATAGCAGATGGAGAGCAAATGTTGTCTGCCTACACAAATTGGCACAATTTCATACCACCTCCCTTGTCTATGGAGAAAGTTTTTGTTTTTGTTTTTTGATATTTTGGGTTAATGCCCTTTTGTAACAAGTCCAAGCTTACTATAATAACATACAAGGCTTGCCATCAACTATTATGACCAACCATCATTCCATTGTTACCCTTCTATAACTCTTTTCCTCCTGAGCTCATTTTCTCAAAAAGGAACCCAAGATTTTAGCTCTATGAATGAATGAATGAATGAATGAATGAAACGTTTATCAAATGCTCTCTGCACAGAATTCTATAATTGACTTAAGTCCCACATGGAATTCCTCAGCTTCTGAGCACAGGTGATCATATAATGAAAGCTGAAAGGAATTTTAGAAACAATCTTTAGCAGCAATTAAATTGAAATCTGTACAGTACACACACACACACACAGATATACATACATACATACATACATACATACATAAAAACTACTTCAAAATAATTGTAATCCTTTTAATCCTTTATATTTAAATATTCTGCATTTAAAACATGATTCTAAGAAGTGGTGCGTAAGTTTTCACCTGACAGCAAAAGCAGTCCATTACCCCTAAAGTTAAGAAAACCTGATCAAGTTAAACTAAATTATTTTGTCTAAGAGAAAACAGACACCAAAACCCAAATGCTTTGAGCAAGGCCATACAGGTAGCAAGTAGAAAAACATGGATTTAAACATGGGTCATCCTGCTCCAAATTCAGAAATCAGTTTTTTTTTACTCTGCTGTATTGAATCAACAAAATTGTGTTAAAGGTACAGCAACATGAGTAGGATTCATTATAATGAAAGAGAGTTTGAATGGTCCATATGACAGTCCTGAACTCTACCCCTAAATAACAAACACTCATTCCAATCCCTTTCTCCTTGAAAACTATATTCTGCCCCCTTAGCAATGAATATAATGGAAGACAAATGTTCTCTACCATTCCCAGGATGTTGATTAAACAACAGCAGCTGATTCTTCTCTCCTTCTCAAAGGTCCCTCCAGATGTGACAGTACTCACCTGTGTCATCCAGAACCCCTGTCTTCCTTCAAGACAAATGTCAGTTTTTAAGTGAAGCCTTTCTTTATCCTTCCACAACTGCTAGAACCTTCCATTCTAAACTGTCATATTCATTCCCTTTGTAACAACTTGTTTTTATTCTTTTTAAATTGCCTCCCTCTTTTCTGTATACACACGTATCATGTACGTGTGTATGTATGTATGCATGTATGTATATATGTATGTATGTATGTGTGTGTATGTATACACAGACATATATCTGTGCCATTCTTATATGGTAAGCTTTTTATATGAAAGGATGGTTTCATTCATTGACTTTATATACTAATTGCTTAACACAATGTCGGGCACATAGCAGATACTTATAAATTCTTTCTGATTAATGAATTGATTGCTTGATTGACTGGATAGTACTGAGCTCCGAGACTAATAAATAGCCACTAACTATTCCTTGCCTTCATATAGACTATCAAACCCTCTTGCCTACTTTAAGTGCCCAGCACATCCTCCTGACCATGCCTGAACTTAACAGTACAACTGAGCGACTAGGCAACAAAAACAGATCCTGTTTATTTTTTCTCCATAGTACAAAAAGGCATGTCTGCAAACCTAGTCCCAGTAATGTCTTTGGCTACTTCATAATTTCCCAAGGCAAATATACACGTTGCAATAATGATTCTGGGTTACACTTCGTTACTCTTTTGAACGGTCCTTCCATTCCTGGCAAGTTAATCTATTTCCTTGTACCCCTGTAATGATCATCTAAAGTCCTTGCCTCTGCAACTGTCACATCCTCTACTTTCCAGGTAAATATTTATTAAATTCCTATCAACAGAGAACAGTCAGGGACAGGAATTTTCTTTGAATACATGACAGACAATTTAGACCCCTGACAAAAATAAATGAATTAATAGCTAAATAAATAAATAGAAATTACCAATCTCACTTAAAGCAGTCTAGTTCTTATTTTTTTCTGAACTCAAAAAAAAAGAAAAAAAAAACATTTCCATGACATGGTAGAATAGACAAAAAAGATTATTTCAAACAGAATGTGTACCTATTATGTACAACTTGCTATTCCTTTTAAATATATAATAAAAATCTAGTTTGATATCATTAAAATACAAATGAATGTGTGTATACATATACAGACACAAACATATATGCGTGTATTTATATGTACACATAGATACATATACACACATATTATGAGAGTGTGTGTATCCCATACTTCTACTTATCAGGTCTTTCTCTGGATGCAGATAGTGTATTCCTTCACAAGTCCTTTACAGTCAATTTGGGTATTTATAATAGTCAAAATGAAGTAGTCATTCAAAGGTGTTATCAAAGCAATATTGCTGTTACTGTATACAACTGTCTCTTGGTTCTACTCTTTTTGCTCTGCTTTATTTTGTGCAAGTCTTAGCAAATTAATTTTCTAAGATCATTGAGCTCATCATTTTTATAGCAAAGCCATATTTCATCACAATCATATGCCACAACTTGTTTAGTCATTCCAAAGTTGACAGGTATCTCCACAATTTCCAGTTTTTTGTCACTACAAAGAATGTTGTATATACATTCTTTTCCTTTCCATCTAATCACCTTGGCAAACATACGTAGTAGTGGAATTGCTGGACCAAATGATGTAGGCAGTTTAATAACTCTTCTCTTCAGTCATAATTCCAAATTGCTCTCCAGAATTGTTAGATTAGTTCACAGTTCCACCAAAAGTGAATTAATGTTCCAATGTTTCTATTTCCCCCAACATTTGTCATTTTCCCCTTCAATAATTTTAACCACTCTGATGTAAAGTGATATTTCTAAGTTTGTTGTTTTTTAAATTAGCATTTCTATGCATCAGGAGGCTTTCTAACACATGATCAGTGTTCTGCTTTGCTCAGATATTGACCTTGACCTCATGTCCCTGTAACTGTGACCAGAACAGTATTTCAATGGATCTTTACATGCAGTTTCTTAAATAACATTGAAATATATGTTGTGTTCGGTTATGTCCCAAAGTTGTCTATTGATACCTATTACTTAGTTATTTCCTTGAACTGGTATGGTCACCAAACTTTGATTTTGGAAGGGAGTTCAGAAGTCAGTGTAATGGAGAGTTAAACAGGAATTTGATCTCAAGAATTCCCTACAACTATTCATCTAGATGCTGCTTATAAACCTTTAGAAATATAGACATGCCTGGCAGCTTCAAAAAGAAATATTAAATTACCTGTATACATTAAAGAGAAATAAGTTGTACATGACAGAGATTGGTAATTTCATATATAATCCTATTCCTATCTATAAATTTTCATGTTGGCTCATTTGTTGAGTTCATAACAGCATATGTGTGTATGTATGTGTATACATATATATATATACATATATATATATACACACACACACATATGCATACATACAGATTGATATAGATATGGATATGGATATGGATGTGGATGTAGATAGAGATAGAGACAGAGATAGAGATAGAGATAGAGATAGAGATAGAGATAGAGATAGAGATGGAGTTAGATACCCCCCAAAAGTAAATTAGTTAAAAAAAAACTAGTGATAGATAAGCACTACCTTTTGAGTAAGCCCATTTCATTTTTGGAAAATCACTTTTACTAAGAAATTTTTTCCTCATATTTTTTCATATCATAGAATAAGAAATTTTTTGAATTAGATAGGATCTTGGGTAATTATTTCAATGCAGGACAGGCGGAGCCAAGATGGCGGCATAGAAGCAGCAAAGGACCACAGCTCCCACACAAACAAGCTAAAAAAACTCATAAAATGGGACGCTAAACAGATTTTCAAGCTCCAAAACTCTCCACAAGACAGAAAGCACATCTGTTGCTACAGGCAGCGCAGCAGGTGGGGCTGGAGCCCACGGCTGAAACCCAGCAGGCTCAGGCCCTGGGGGATCGGGCGGGGTACCCCGGGCTATAGGAGAGCAGATCAGCTGCACTGGAGGCAGAGTTACCACATTTATCAGGCCAGAAGACAAAAATGCTAAGAGAAAGGTGAGTGGATTTTGCTAACTGGGGAGGAGAAGAGCGGGTCCGGCCAAACTGCTCCCAGGGCAAGGAGGCAGCAGGAGGCAGCTGTTGCAGCAGGAACGTAGAGCCCTCAGCCTGCAGATAGTAGGGGGGCTGACGTGACCCATCGAGGCCAAGGGCTCTTACGTTGAGCGGCCTGGATCTGGATCGGGGTCTTGAGTGGTGGTCCTGGAGTGCTCTTTCAGTGAGCCAAAGCTGGGGGGGAGCTCCAGCACCCCACTAAGAGCTCTGGCAGCTGAGAGGGCCCCAGCAATTTGGGACAGAGCTTTCCCCCTCCAGGAAGCAGAGTTCCACAGAGCTAAAAAACCAAGCAATTAATAGACTGGCCAACATGAGAAAAAGGAAGCAGGCTAGGAACAGCAGTAAAATTTTACAATCCTTTTTTATGGACAAAAAAGACAAAAGTATGGAGCAGGAGGAAGACAACTCAGTC
>CM053597.1:194849135-194898370 GCA_028646575.1 Pseudocheirus occidentalis | reverse complement strand
AAAGAAATCATAAGGAACTTGTCAAACTCAAAATATTTACATGCCAATGTAAATATGGAAAAATGATAATAGTAACTTATGAAACTTTTCTTAGCATGAGGATAGGTGAAGGGAATGCAAATGTATATATATGTATACTTACACATAGGTCCATATAGGAGGCTATATATGCTTATGAATACATATCTGACCATGTGTATATGTGTATATAGAGGGTATAGGATGAATTTAATATGAAGGGATGATACTTTAAAAGGCGAAATTCTGAGGTGAGAGAGGACTAGAATGAGAGGAGACAGGGAGAGACAAAATGGGGTTAATCATCCCATAGAGAAGAAGCAAGGGATAACTATTACAACTTTTACTTTCAATTACTCTCATTGATTTTGGCTTAGGGAAGTAGTGGCATAAACTCTAAACTGGGCATCATGCCACACAGGAGAGTAGGGGGCATGGGGATGAGAGGGGGATGAAGGAGGGGAGGGCAGGGTGCTGGAAACACACTTCAGTAAAGGGACAGGGACAGGGTAGAGAACAGAACAATGGCGGGGAGGGATAGGAAGGAGAGACATATGATCACTGTCACAATATGTCCACTATGAAGATGTCCTGTATAATGACACATCCACAGCCTGTACTGAATTAATTGTCCTTCCAGTGGGGATGGGTGACAAGGGAGGAATTGAAAGACTCTATAATTAAAAGCTCTGCAATACTGGCAACTAGGAATTAAGATATACAGGAATTAATATATACTGGGGTAGGGACACCCTCCCTGCCCTACCAGAAAGTAAGAGAGCAGATCAGGAGAGGGGCTTTACAGTGGGATTGCTGTTTTAGGGTTGGGCTAGGGGAATGATGGGGAGAAATTTTGTAATTCAAAAATCTCATGAAATTAGTTATGTAAACAAGAAAACAAATAAAAATTTTATTAATAAAAAAGAAAGAAATGTAAAAAAAGGAAAGCAAAAAAAAAAGAAGTTTGGAATTATGAACAAAGGGCTAGAAAACTGAGCTTACCCTTTGACTCAGCAATACTGCTATTAGTTCTGTACCCCCAAAGGGATTTAATAAAGAGGAAAACAATATATATGTTAAAAAAATATTTATAGCACCTCTCTTTGTGATGGCAAAGAATGGGAAATTGAGGGGATACCCATCAATTGGGGAATGGCTGAACAAGTTGTGGTATATGATTGTTATGGAATACTCTTGTGTTATAAGAAATTATGAACAGAATGGTTTCAGAAAAACCTGGAAAGCCTTATATGTAGTGATGCAAAGTAAAGTAAGAGAAACCAGAAGAACACTGTATACAGTAACAGCAATATTGTATGATGATCAACTGTGAATGACTCAGCAATACAGTGATCCAAGACTTACAAAGGACTTATCATGAAAAGTGCTATCCAGTTCCAGAGAAGGATCTGATGGACTTTGAATGCAGATTAAAGCATATTTTTAAACTGTCTTTATTATTGTTTGTTGGGTTGTTTGAGTTTGGTTGTTTTTTCTTTGTTTGTTTGTTCTTTCACAACATGGCTAAGATGGAAACATTTTATATGACTGCACATGTATAATCCACATAAAATTCCCTGTCTTCTCAAGGGAACAGGGTGGGGTGGGAGTGAAAGAATGTGAGAATTTGGATCTCAAATTTTTTTTTAATTACAAGTTTTTGTTTATTGTCACTAAAAAAATTTAATTAGGTTAAATGTAAAAAAGTCAATGCTTGTACCATGTATTTTTACACATCAGATCCATTTTCCCGTTGACTTTCTGATATAATTGTGAAAATCCCAGCTCTGATCCTAACTTACTGGGTTGAAATACTGGATCTGATACTTTATGGTCTTGGCTAAGTCGGGTAATGATGTGAGTATTATTTTCTTAATATCTTCAAAATGAGAGACGTGGACTAGGTCACTTCTAACATTTCTTCTACTTGTAATCTATGATTCTACTATCTCTCAGTCTCAGTTTCCTTGTCTTTATAATGAAGTTTTCTGAGATTCCTTCAGTCTCAAATCTTTATGAACTTATATGTAGAGATAATATAGTCCTATGATGTATATTTAAGATAAGCACAAAAAACTTTTAAAATCATATATTTATAAGAAAATAATTCATAAAATAAGAATAACAAAATAAGGAATGAAATGTGAAAAATACCAAAAGTTATTTTTACAACTAGCAGAATAACTTACAGGTCTAAAGGTAACAATAAAAATGATAATACTATACTCCCTGAGGTGAGGTTTTACTTTGGGGGCTCACAAGAATTGTGTGATTTGGCCAGATGAGACACTGGGCAACTGTTAAGCCCTCCAGCTTTGAAAACGCAGATATTGGTGCTTCTCTCTCTAGTAACTAACACTGTATGTATGTAATGGTTAGACAGCTAAAAGTCCTTTCTGTTGGTCTGTTGAATTGTGTTATTTTCTCTATTTTTTTGTCTGCTTGTAATTTGTTTGTATTTTTTGAAGATCAGGGTGTTGACTTTTTCCCCTGAACTAAATGAATGATACACACACACACACACACACACACACACACACACACACACACGTTTGACTAAGATTGTTAACCCTCTTTTGCATTGTTTTCTTTTAGAAAAGCAGATGAAAGAATGTTCGCTAGCAGTCATCCTGGGTATGCTGGGGTGCTTGATGATACAATATCTCACAAATATCTCAGACTCAACATTTCTAAAATGGAACTCATTATCTTTTCCCAAAAATCTACCCAGTTCACCAACTTTCCTCTTTCTGTAGAGAACACCACAATCCTTCTAGTTATAAGCAAACTTAGGATCCTCAGCGGTTTTCCCCCTGAATCCTCTCTCCATGTTATATCCAATCAGTCAATTCTACTTTAACTAATAGATTCTGAATTTATACCTTTCCTTCCATTCACATGATTACCATTCTGGTTTTGCCCTGATTCGTTGTCCCCTCCCTACGCTATTAAAATAACTTCCAAACTGGCTTCTTGATTTACCCTCTGCATCACTATCAAATTGACACCCCCAGAGTATACCTTTGACCAGGCCACTCTCTTGTTTAAGAAGCTCTATATTGCCTCTAGAATGAAATATAATCTTGGCTTGTAATCTAAAGTTCTTCACAGATCCCAGGTTTTCCTATTCTTAGACTTCAAAACTCCCAAACACCCTTCCTAGCTTTATTGTATATTAGTCTTCTTCATATGGTCTGTGTTGTTCCACGTGCATAAAATAATGTCTCCCTCTGTACATTTGCATAGGCAGACCCTCATGTATGGAAAGTGCTCCCTCCTCAGCCCTGCCACTTAGAAGTCCTAGATACCTTCATAGGACAGTACCCCCTCTCACAGGAAGTTTATCCAGGTCTCTCTAATTACTAGTGTTCTTCCTCAAAAATTGCTTTTTATCTGCTTTCTATTGATTTTGCTAGGATTATGGTGCTTCCTCCACTTGAATGTAAGCGTCTCAAGGCCAAAGATGGTTTCATTTTTGTCTTTTTATCTCCATCATTCAGTGCAGTACCTTGCACATAGTTAATAAATGTGCTTAATACATGTTTATTGAATGAGTGGAGGCCACTGGCTTTTAGACAGGAACTGGTGGGGCTAGGTTAAATGGAGAAAAAGATTGATGGATAGTAAAAGAAATGACTCAAGGTGGAGTGGCCCTTGAATGGATTACTGCAACAGAAAAAACCCTCTAAACTGAGACAAGGAGTTATTCCTCCCAGCTTGATGTCATCTCAGCTAGGTGATAGTGGATAGAGAGTACTGGGTCTGGGATCAATAAGACTTGAGTCCAAATCTGGCCTCAGACATTTTCAGGCTTGATATAAGGCTGCTGGTGGCAGGGGGAGGGGGAAGCAGATTTTTAATAATTAGAGCTATGCCAAAGAGAAATGGGCCTTGGGAAAGAGTGGGTTTTCTCTCATTAGAGATCTTCATGAAAAGGTTGGATAAGCATTTAGGGGGGAGATACTTATCGTGAATGACTTGGTCTAATTGACTTCTGAGGTCCTTTTGCTGCTCTGAGTTTCTGTGATGTTGGGATGCTGGTTTGGTGACTATGATTTTCTCTATTGCTAGACACAGAGAATTTGTAGTTTACAGAGTAATTGGAAGGTATAGAACTATAATGTGACTAGCTGCTATGCTAAAGCATTGGTAATAGCACCCCAATATAGCCAGCAGAAAATACAAGACAGCAGGACCCCAGAGCATCAGAGGTATATGAATTGCTCTTCTGTAAGTGTGCCCTGACCATATTTTCCTACATGTATATTCCTCCATCAATGTTCGTAAATCATGTCTAGTCTATTCATTGATGGTGCATGTGATTGTAGGAGAATCTGCCCCAAGTCTACAGTGGAAATATTCTAATGGCTTACTTTCTTTATGCGGCTTCCTCATTAATGTCTTTTACTTTGAATGAATTGTGTATCCTGGTTATCTAGTAAAAGAAAACGCTTTGGCAAGATATTTGCAAAACAAAGTTTGGGAGTGGTTATGGACCCAGAGAGTGCCTTAAATCTGGAGTAGTCAGTCTGGACAGGGAGGACCCCCAGGTACTAGATTTATCCTTGTATCTCACACAACATTTTGCATGTCATACATAGGTGTTTAGCAAATGACAAATGATGAATGAATGAATGAATGAATGAATGAATGAATGAATGAATGAGACAAGTGGGATGATAGCACAGTGTTCCCTTTCCCTCATATCTGCATTGGTGGTTATTAAGGGTCTCCACTTGAAAAGACCAGGCAGTTTTAAGGAAATTATCCAATAATTCCTGTGGTCCTGAGTTTGGGGTGTTGGTAACAGATCTCTTTAAAAATAACTGCTAAAAATCTGGAATCCATCCAATGTATGGTTTTAACATTTAACTTAATTGTGGCTTTCACAGAAGACATCCCCTTGCTAGCAGCCGAAAACATATGACGCACAGCTGCCTAATTTATGAAAAACCTGCGTAAGTAGATGTATTTAAATGGAAAAAGAATGAAAATATAACAGTATGTGAAAACCAAACATTGATGGAGGCAAAGAGATGAAAATTACAAAATGATCAACTTTAAGGTTGGGAGAACCTAGACAATGGGAAATTGAAACAGGAAACAAAACGTAGGAGAAGCTGGAAAGTGGTGTATCTATTGCAGATGTGGAAACTGTTTATTTCAAGGAGTGCTTTTAATTTATCAGTTTTGAAATAAAAGGTCTCTATTAATTTCTCTCTACCCTCCAGGCAGATTATGGTTGCCCCCACATCGTTATGTAATATTCAATAAGCATTTATTAAACACCCAGACACAAAGAAAAAAATGGAAAACAATCTTTGTCTTCAGGAAACTTATATTCTATTAAAGTTATTTCCTGTATTACTAGGAGTTAGTAATATAAACATGACAGTCAACTGATATAGATAATATCAAAATAATAGGAAGGAAGGATAATAAATTCTATCTATTATTTACTTCAAAGTTTTAGTAAATACAGCACACCGAAAGGTTAGTGAAGAGAGATTAGAATCTAGAATCAGGAGTGGGGAACCTGTGACCTCAAGGTCACATGTGGAATTCTAGGTCCTTGGGTGCCACCTTTTGATTCAGTTCCAAGTTTTACAGAATGAATCCGTTTATTAAGGGGATTTGTTCTGTAAAGTTTGGATTCAGTCTAAGGGCCACGGTTGAGGACCTAGAGGGTCAAATGTGAACTCAAGGTCACAGGTTTCCCCCCCCCATCAATATTTTTGTCAAAGCACTATTGGAATAACTCTAAAAAAGGGGGAAAACTAGGATAAAGGGAAGGGGGAGAACCAATAATGGAACAATAAAATCATAAAGATTCTTAGAATCTCAGGTCTGAAACTAAACAATATTCCACCTTCAGGGAAGACTACGCATAAACAATCCTACCCAGACAAAAATCTCCCTCTCTTTTATGAATTTCATTAGAAATTCAACATGCATACACAAATCTCCCTCTCTTTAATGAATTCCATTTAAGAAATTCTACATGGATACCTATATCATCTAGGAATTGAAAGGGAACCTGGGCATTAAATGTAGAAAGCAAACATATAAGAATGTCTTAAAGATTAAATTTCATCTTTGGCTTCTATGGGTGAGAGAATGAAACTCAAGACTAAGCAATTCAGCAATTCAGGACCTCTAAATCCATTTATGTACCTCAGAAATGTAGAAACAATTACTAGATCATTTGTCTTCCCCTAACTATTGTCATTAAAAGAAAAGTGCATTGTAGAAGCAATATTTTCATTGTCTCAAGTGTTCTTAGTAGGAGAACAAGATTTCAAGCTAGAAGGGGCCTTGGATATCCATCTAGAAATTGAAGTGTAAAAAGGGAAAGTGACTACCCAAGTCCATACGTATGTATAGTCAGTCAATAGCTAAACTGGGATTCAAACCCAGATCCTCTGACTCCAAAGTAAATAATCTTTCCATTACTATATACTATATTGCCTCTTAGACCCAAAGAGACTTTTGGGTCCTGGACTTTGCCATAGTAAGTCTTAGGCAGAAAGACCCATTTGTTTCTGCTAATCAATGTAATGACGAAGACTTCCACAATGAACCGGTGCTTTCTTTCCCTATCCCACTCATGGATTAGGCAAGAACTCAGTTTTAGTGGGGACCAATGCATTTCATTAGTATGTGCTTTGTTCATGACAAGAGAGCATGTTGAATTTTAAAAAGTGAATGGCATTGTAATAAGATTTTCATGGGAATTTGGGTTTTTGGAGAATTTTCAGTTTACTTGTTCTTTTGACTACTGACATAGGAAATAGTAGAATGGAGTGAACATGAATCAAGTAACATCTATGATATAGCAGGCATTGTGCCTAGGCACCGTGCTAGGATTGTTTTTAACCAAACCTGTGATTTTATTGGCAGGGCTCTATTATTCGCAAAATCTCCCTACCAATAGATCAGAGTTTTCTGTTAATTTTTCAGTCTTAGGTGCACCAAGAGGCTCTGGGGTTCCAAAAACAAAAACAAACAGCAAAAACATCCATTCACTAGGATTGTGCCATTTATTTGAGTGATAACATATACACACACACATACAAAGCACAAGTTTCATATAAGTTTTGTATATGTAAGCACATACATAAGCTTTGTATATGTAAACAGATATGAAATAACTACAAGGTAAATTTGAGGGAAGGAGTCACTATCAGCCTGTGGGGTGGGGAATAAGAAAAATTACACGTAGAAGCTGGTATTTCAGTTGAGTTTTGAAGGAAACCAGAGATTTGAGGGAGACAAGGAGGAAGTGCATTCCAGGAATGGGAAATAGCCAGTGTGAAGGCATGGAGAACAGAGATAGAACGTGGTGTGTAAGGGGTATTAAGAAGATGGGTTTATTTGGAGAGTGAGTGCATGAAGGAAAGTAATGACGGGGAGATAGGTTGGGGTCAAGTTGAACAGGGCATTAAATGCCAAGTAGAGGAGTTTACAGTTGATCCTAAGAAAGAAGCATACAGTTCCCTGCCATCCTCATCCCCCACTAAAGTAGGAAATGCAAATTCAGCATCAGATATATTGACTGGTAACATGGATACATCTGAATGCGTATGGAAGGTTGATTCATTTGCCTCTTTCACTTGTCCCTATGACTGGAAGGCAGGGCCATGGACTCCAGGGGCTCTATTTAAAGAGGTAATTCAGCATCATTTTTCTCTCCATTTCTCGCCAGCTACATTACTTTTGGACTTCTCTGGAACCCTCCAGCATTCCCCCATTGGGAACCTTTACCCCATGCCCCACCTTTTCGGGTTCCTTTTATGTATGGTCTTCCCCCATTATATTGTAAGCTTCTTGAGGGCAAGAACTGACTTTGTTTTATTTGTATCTGGATCCCAGTTCTTAGCGTAGTACCTGGTACATACTAAATGCTTAAGGTTTATTGACTGACTGACTGATTTACTGAAAGAGCATTCAACGAAAAAATTTAGAGGAAATTAATAATAAGATTGGTATCCAAAAAAAGCACAAAGATACTGAGACTTAATTTTCTGACACTAAGAATGAATTGTCTCAACAAAAGTTGTACTCGGACAGATACACCTCATAATAGGGCAGTTACCCTGTATTTTTAAAGGTTATCCTGTGAAAAAGTCCCATCTGTGGCAAACACCATCAAGTTGTGGGACATTAATCAATCTGTGAATGCCCCTGAGTGTGCTCTCTGGACAGCAGCCTAGCTAAGTCCAAAGAAGCTCCATGGGAGAAGGTTGGGCTACCAAGAGATTCATTTATTTATTTATTGCCATAGGTTACAAAGCCACCTACAACAATGGGTTGTGCTTGTTATCCAAGTTTGTGGAGAGGGGCCACGTAGATGAAATGAGAGGGTTTTTTTTTGGCTTATTGAATAATTTAAAAGAAAATTAAAATACTCAAGTAATTATGAATAATTTGACTTAGGTAATGAAAGGAACATCACAGTAATTGTTAGAAATAAGTCAGAAGGAAGTCAAAGACAAAAAAACAAAGGAAAACAAAATGGTTCTCCATTAAGTAAAGCAGGACGAGTGTGTCAGTCAATAAACATTTATTAAGTTGCTATTAGGCCCTTAAGCCAACTGGTGGCATAGTGGATAGAGCTCTGGAGTTAAGAAAACCTGAGTTCAAATCTAATTTCAGACACTTATTAGGTTGTGACCCTGGGCAAGTCACTTTGCCTGCCTCAGTTTCCTCAACTGTAAAATAGGAGTCCTAGTAACACCTACTTCATAGAGTCATTGTGAGAATTAAATGAAATAATACTTGTAAAAATAGTATTTACCACAGTACTATGCATATAGTCATCCCTATATAAATGCTTATTTTCCCCTTCCCTACTCTGTTCCAGGCACTGTGCTAAATGCTGGAGATATAAAGAGAGGCAAAATAACCATCTAATGAGAGAGATAACATGGAAAAAAAATCTGTACAAACAAGCTAGAGAGAGGATATATTTGAAATAAGGTAGTAAAAGTCTCAAGTCTTTAGTTACATATGGCTTGTGCAACAGACAATTATGTAAGGACAAACTCATGACGGGTACCTTTACCTCAGCAATTTATTTTTTAACATTTGAAAAATAAACAGCTTTGTAATTTAATAACAATAGCAATAAGGATTATAAGTCATCTTTAAAGGGCCCTGTAGTTTAAAATGTGTTTTCCTCACAATCAGGCAACAGGAATGTGATTGCATCCATTTTCCAGTTTAAGAAATTGAGGCTCAGAAAGCTTGTGTGACATACCTAAAGTTATATGGTTAATAATTGTAGAAGCTGCTTTTTCGCAACGGGTTTGCCACCAGAACACAGGTGTTGTGAAAACCATCGCTAAACCTCCACAAAAATGGGCAAGGAAAAGACTCACATTAACATTGTCGTCATTGGACACGTAGATTCTGGCAAGTCCACCACTACTGGCCACCTTATCTACAAATGCGGTAGAATTGATAAGAGAACCATTGAGAAGTTTGAGAAGGAGGCTGCTGAGATGGGAAAGGGCTCCTTCAAATATGCCTGGGTCTTGGATAAACTGAAGGCTGAACTTGAACGTGGTATCACTATTGATATCTCCCTGTGGAAATTTGAGACCAGCAAGTACTATGTGACCATTATTGATGCTCCAGGACACAGAGACTTTATCAAGAACATAATTATAGGCACATCTCAGGCTGACTGTGCTGTCCTGATTGTTGCTGCTGGTGTTGGTGAATTTGAAGCTGGTATCTCAAAGAATGGGCAGACCCGTGAGCACGCCCTTCTGGCCTACACACTAGGTGTAAAACAACTGATTGTTGGTGTAAACAAAATGGAGTCCACCGAGCCCCCCCCTATAGCCAGAAGAGATATGAGGAAATAGTCAAGGAAGTCAGTACCTATATTAAGAAGATTGGCCATAACCCTGACACAGTAGCTTTTGTGCCAATTTCAGGTTGGAATGGTGACAACATGCTGGAGACAAGCTCTAATATGCCTTGGTTCAAGGGATGGAAAGTCACTCGTAAGGATGGCAATGCTAATGGAACTACACTGCTTGAAGTTTTGGATTGCATTCTGCCACCAACTCGTCCAACTGACAAGCCCCTTCGTCTACTCCTCCAAGACATCTATAAGATTGGCGGTATTGGTACTGTACCTGTTGGCCGAGTGGAAACTGGTGTTCTAAAACCAGGCATGGTGGTCACCTTTGCCTCAGTCAATGTTACAACTGAAGTAAAGTCTGTGGAAATGCACCATGAAGTTTTGAGTGAGACTCTGCCAGGGGATAATGTTGGTTTCAATGACAAGAATGTGTCTGTCAAAGATGTACGCCGTGGTAATGTGGCTGGTGATAGCAAGAATGACCCACCTATGGAAGCAGCTGGTTTCACTGCACAGGTTATTATCCTGAACCATCCAGGCCAAATCAGTGCTGGCTATGCACCTGTTCTGGATTGTCACACTGCTCACATTGCTTGCAAGTTTGCTGAACTGAAGGAAAAGATTAATCGTCGTTCTGGTAAGAAGCTGGAAGATGGCCCTAAGTTCCTGAAATCTGGTGATGCTGCCATCATTGCCATGGTTCCAGGCAAGCCCATGTGTGTGGAGAGCTTCTCTGATTATCCTCCTCTGGGTTGTTTTGCTGTTCGTGATATGAGGCAGACTGTTGCAGTTGGTGTTATCAAGGCGGTTGACAAGAAAGCTGCTGGAGCTGGCAAGGTCACAAAATCTGCCCAGAAGGCCCAGAAGGCTAAATGAATATTCTGTACAACACCTGCCACAAAAGTCTTAATAAGTGGTGGAAGAACGGTCTCAGAACTGTTTGTCTCAATTGGCCATTTAAGTTTAATAGTAAAAGACGGGTTAATGATTACAATGCATCGTAAAAGCTTCAGGAGGAAAGGAATGTTTTTGTGGACCATTTGTTTCATGGCAGTTTTAAGTTATTAGTTTTTAAAATCAGTAATTTTTAAACGGAAACAACTTGACCAAAAATCTGTCACAGAATTTTGAGACCATTAAAACAGTTTAACGCGAAAAAAAAAAAGTTTCCAGTTTTTTGGTTTTTTTTTTGCCACCACAAAGAGCTGCAATGAATATTTTTATCCACAGGGGTCCTTTTCCCACGTATATGATTTCTTTGGGATACAACCCCAAAAGTGATATTACTGGGTCAAAAGGTATGCAATTATTTATAGCCCTTTGGATATAGTTCAGATTGCCCTCCAGAATGGTTGTATCAGTTCACAGCTCAACGAACAATGCATTAGAGTACTGATTTTTGCACATCCTCTCCAGCACTTGTCATCTTAGCCAATCTGACTGGTGAGATGTGGTACCTCAAAATTGTTTTGATTTGCATTTCTCGAATCAATACTGATTTAGAGCATTTTTTCTGTATGCTTAAAGATATCTATAATTTCTACCTCTGAAAATTGCCTGTTCATATCCTTTGTCCATTTATCAACTGGGGACTGACTTTTATTCTTATAATTTTACTTAATTCCCTGTATATTTCAGAAATGAGGCCTTTATCAGAGACACTGGTTATAAATATTCTTTCCCAATTTCCCACTTCCCTCTTAATGTTGGTTACATTGGCTTTGTTTGTACAGAAACCTTTCAATTTAATGTAATCAAGATTATCCATTTTGCGTTTCATAATGCTCTCCAACTCTCCTTTGGTCATAAAGTCTTCTCTACTTCATAAATCTGACAGGTAAACTATTCCTTGCTTCCCCAGATTATTTATATTATCAGCCTTCATACCTAGATTGTGCACCCATTTAGACTTGACTTTGGTGTATGACATTAGGTGATGGTCTATACCCAGCTTTTTCCATACTATATTCCAATTTTCACAGCATTTTTGTCAAATACTGAATTCTTAACCCAGAAAAAGTCTTTGGGCTCATCAAATAGTACGTTACTATAGTTGTTGACTATTGAGTCTGTTGTACCCATTCTGTTCCATTGATCAACTCTTCTATTCTTTAACCAGTACCAGGCAGTTTTACGGAGTGCTGCTTTATAATAGAGACTAAAATCTGGTACAGCTAGGCCACGTTCCCTAACATTTCTTTTCATTAATTACCTTGATATTCTGGAATTTTTGTGCTTCCAAATGAATTTTATTACTATTTTTTCTAGTTCTGTAAGGTAATTTTTTGGTAGGTTGATTGGTATGGCCTAAATATGTAATTTAATTTAGGTAAAATTGTCATTTTAATTAAATTAGCTCTACCCAGCCATGAGCAATTGATGTTTTTTCTAATTAGTAAGATCTGATTTTATTTGTGTGAAAAGTGTTTTGTAGTTGTGTTCATAAAGGTACTAGGTTTGTTTTGGCATGTGGATTTCCAAATGTTTTATAATGTCTACAGTACCTTTAAATGGGCTTTCTCTTACTATCTCTTGCTGTTGGACTTCATTGGAAATATATAAGAATGCTGAGGATTAATGTGGGTTTATTTTATATCCTGCAACTTTGCTAAATTTATTTATTTTCTCAAGAAGTTTTTTACTTGATTCTCTAGGATTCTCCAAGTATATCATCCTGTCATCAGCAAAGAGTGATAGCTTAGTCTCTTCTTGGCCTAATTTGATTCCTTTGATTTCTTTTTCTTCTATAATTGCTATTGCTAACATTTCTAATACCAGAATGAATAAGAGTGGTTATAGTGGACATAATTGTTTCAACCCTTATCTTATTGGAAATGCTTCTAGTTTATCCCCATTGCATATAATACTTGCTGATGGCTTTAAGTAGATGACACCTATTATTCTAAGGAAAACTCCATTTATTCCTATACTTTCAAGTATTTTTAATAGGAATGGATGTTGCATATTGTCAAAGGCTTTTTATGCATCTATTGAAACCATCATATGGTTTCTGCTAGTTTTATTGTTGATATGATCAATAATACTGTTGGTATTTCTAATATTGAACCATCCTTGCATTCCAGAAATAAATCCAACCTGGTCAAACGTATTATTCTTGTTATAAGTTGTAATCTTTCTGCTAATATTTTATTTAAGATTTTTGTATCCACATTCATGAGGGATATTGGTCTATGATTTTCTTTCTCCCTTTTGTCTTTCCCTGATTTAGGTATCAGTACCATATTTGTGCCATAGAAAGAGTTAGGAAGGACTCCTTCCTCACCAATTTTTCCAAATAGTTTATAGAGTATTGGAATCAATTTATATTTAAATGTTTGATAGAATTCACTAGTGAATCCATCTGGTACAGGGGATTTTTCCAAGGTAGTTCTCTGATAGCTTGTTCAATTTCTTTTTCTGAGATGGGGATGTTTCAGTAATTTACTTCCTTTTCAGTTAGTTTGGGCAACTTGTGTTTTTGTAGATATTCATCCATTTCACTAAGGTTGTCAAATCTATGTGGATACAGTTGGGCAAAATAAATCCTAATTATTATTTTAATTTCATACTTTTTGGAGGTACATTCACCCTTTTCATTTTTGAGATTCAGAATTTGGTTTTCTTCTTTTTTATCATATTGATGAAGAGTCTATCAATTTTATTGGTTTTTCATAAAACCAACTCTTAGTAATATTTATATGTTCAATAGTTGTCTTACTTTCAATTTTCTCTATCTCTCCTTTGATTTTCATTAATTCTAAGTTAGTTTTCAATTTGGGATTTTCAATTTGTTCTTTTTCTAACTTTTTCAGTTGCATGCCCAATTCGTTGACCTCCATTTTCTCTCATTTTTTCAAGTATGCATTCAGGGATATAAAACTTCCCCTAAGTACTGCATTTGCTGCATCCCACATGTTTTGGTATGATGTCTCTTTATTGTCCTTCTCCTGAATGAAGTTACTGATTGTTTCTATAATTTCTTGTTTAACCCACTCTTTCTTTAGGATTATTTAGTTTCCAATTAGTTTTTTGCATACCTTTCCATGGCCCTTTGTTGCATATAATTTTTTCTTGCATCATGATCTGAAAATGATGCCTTTAATATTTCTGCCTTTCTGCCCTGAATTGTGAGGTTTTTATACCCTGGTACATGGTCTATTTTTGTGAATGTGCCATGTACTGCTGAGAAGAAGGTATATTCCTTTTTATCCCCATTCAGTTTTCTCCAGAGTTCTACCATATCTAGCTTTTGTAAAATTCTACTTGCCTCCTTGACTTACTTCTTGTTTATTTTGTGTTTAGATTTATCAAGTTCAGAGAGGGGGAGATTGAGGTCCCCTTCTAGTATTGTTTTGCTATCTATTTCCTCCTCTTGTTCCCTTGATTTTTCCTCTGGGAACTTGGATGCTATACCACTTGGTGCACATATGTTAAGTAATGATATTGCTGCATTCTCGATGGGGCCTTTTAGCAGAATATAGTTTCCTTCCTTTTCTCTTTTAATTAGATCTATTTTAGATTTTGCTTTATCTGAGATAAGGATTGTTACCCCTGCTTTTTTACTTTAGCTGAGGCAAAATATATTCTACTCCATCCTTTTACGTTTACCCTGTGTGTATACCCTTGTTTCAGATGTGTTTCTTGGAGACAGCATATTGTAGGATTGTGGTTTTTAATACATTCTTCTATCCACCTGTTTTATGCTAGAGTTCATCCCATTCATATTCACAGTTATGATTATTATCTGTGACTTTCCCTCCATCTTATTCCCTCCCCTCTTTATATCTTTATGTCTTTCTTTTCCCTTCCCCTCATTAAGAATTTTCTTTTTGACCACCACCTCCCTCAGTATTCTTTTCCTGTGTCCCCCCTCTTTACTACCCTTTCCCCTTGCTACTCTTTCCCTCCCTACTGAGTACCTTCCCATTCCTAAACCCTTCCCCCCTTATCTCTCCTATTACCTGGAGGGCACAGTAGATATTTATTCTTAACAGTATACTTATTCCCTCGTTGAACCCAAACCAATGCTACTACATTTCATATATTGCTCCTCTCCCTCCCTCTTTTCCCTGTATTGTTATGAATTTTTGTGTCTTTTCATGTTAGAATCTAAACTTAGCCATTTGTATGGATCCCTCTTTAAATCAGAACCAATGGGAGTAAAGATCATATGATTCTCATCATCTTCCTTCCCACCCCTCCACTTTAGTATCTTTTTATGCCTCTTCTTGTGGCATAATTTACCATCTTCTATGTCTGCTTTTCCTTTTCTCCCATTACAATCCCTTTCTTCCCCTTAATAGTTTTTTTTAATCTTCAGATTTCTCCAATTACACCCACACCCTCTTTCTGTGTATATATCTTTTAAGTGTCACAATACTGATACAAATTTCGGTATTGACAAGTATCTGTTTTTCATAAAGGAATGTAAACAGTTTGCTCTTGTTGAGTCCCAAGTTATGTACATTCATGCGCATCTGTGTGTATGTGTATATGTGGCTGTATGTTTTCCTTGTTTATCATTATATGTATTTCTTGCATCCCCTAAGTGGAGATTGAATTTTCCATTGAGCTCAGATTTTTTCATAAAGAAAGTCTGGCAGTCTTTTATTTCATTAAATGACCATCTCTTTGCCTGAAAGAATATGGTCAGTCTTGCAAGGTAGTTGATCCTTGGTTGCCATCCTAGGTCTTTTGTTTTAAGAAATATCACATTCCATTCCCTCCAATCTTTTAATGTAGCAGCTGCCAAATCTTGTGTAATCCTGACTGCAGTTCCACAATATTTGAATTGTTTCTTTTTGGCTGCATTCAGAATTTTCTCCTTGACTTTGTAGCTCTGGAGTTTGGCTACTGTATTTTCTGGAGTTTTCCATTTGGGTTCTCTTTCAGGAGGAGATCAGTTAATTCTTTCAATAGCTATTTCTCCTTCTGATTCTAGGACCTCATTACAGTTTTCTTTGACAATCTCTTGGAGAATTTTGTCCCCGTTGGTTTTTTCATCATGGCTTTCTGGTACGCTGATAATTCTTATGTTATCTCTCCTGGATATGTTTTCCAAGTCAGTTGTTTATCAAGTGAGATATTTTGCACTTTCTTCTAAGTTTTCAATCTTTATGTTTTGTTTGACTGATTCTTGTTGCGTCATAGAGTCCTTAGCTTCAGTTTGTCTGATTCTAATTTTTAGTGAATTGTTTTCCTCAATTAGTTTTTGGAGTTCTTTTTCCATATAGTCCTTTTTCATTTTTAGGGAGGTATTTTCTCCAGTTAGATTTTGGACCTCCTGTCCTAGTATTCCAATTTTATTTTTTAAAGATTTGTTTTCTTCAGTGAGATTTTTTTTTTTCCAATTTTGTTACTGTCGATTTAAATTTATATCCTACCTCTCTAATTACATTTTAAAATCTCTTTTGAGATCTCCCAAGAAGGCTCTTTGGGCTTGAGACCAGATTACTTTTCCTTCTGTGGTCTCCAGTGTGAATATAGAGTTCCTATTGCCTTCTGAATTTGTTTGTTCTTGCTCACTATAAAAAGATGTGATTGTCCTAGCCTTTACAGTTTCCTTCTTCCCCATTGTTAGTTACTATGTCCTGCATTTTTAGAGTGGATATCTTCTTCTAAGGCGCTGGAGTATTGAGCTTCTCAGGCTGGGAGGTAGGGGTTTAGTTGTTAACTTGGTGAGTAGACAGAAGCCAAGGCCTGGTCTCTCAATGATTCCCCTAAGTTACTCTGAGGCTTACAGAGTAATCTATGGAGGGAGGGTAGTCTGGCTTCAGGTTTCTGAGTCTTTGTCTCTGAGCTACAGCTAGCGCACACTCAGAGCAGGCTACAGCTGAAGGCCAGAGGCACAGCTGCAGTTGCTGATTGGCCTGATGGTACTAAAGCCCACCTGGGTTTTCTTTTTAGGTCTTACTGACTCCACCCTCCTGGCTTTAGACTCTGTACTGTCTTCTTTCTCCTTTCCTCAGCCACGCCCAAGCCCCAGCCAGTTTCCACTAATCCAAGATTTTACTCTGGGTGGGAGTAAAATTTACCTCCTGACTTTTCTGGGTCAAGGAGGGGGTCATAGCAACTAAACTTTATTTCTCCATCTTGGCTCCTGGAAGTATGGGTGTATAACTTTAAACGTTCAGGTTGCTGCAGGAAAAGCTGTTGACTCTGCTGTGGGCCCTGATTTTTTTATTACCCTGTTTGATGATCCTCTGTCCTGTGGTAAAATGGCCAGGCTGGGTGAGTCTGCTAGCTGGCTGGGGCTTCTTCTCTGTCTGCTGTACTCTGCTCTCAGCTCCATGTTCGTGTGGCTCCCTTGTGCTCAGCATTCTCCTTACCCCGAACTGAATAGGCACTTTCCTGGGCTGGGAATCTGCCACGCTCACTCTCACAAAGGGTTCTGTCACTCTTAAATTCATTCAGATTCATGTTTTAGCCTTTATCAACAGAATTCCACTGACCTTTTTCTTAGCCTTATTTTTCATAGTTTGATAAATGTGGGTATTGCCCCAAGTGTTGCCAATCCACTCTCCTGTAGACTCTGGCTGTGGCTTTTCCCCGCCACCCTTGGGCCAGGCTGCAGGTTTCAGGCTGCGCTGGCCCCATCTCCCAGCCTGTCCCAATGAGCCCCTGCTGCCTAACTGCTTTTAGCAAGAGATATGTTTTCTGTATTTTTGTGGGTTTTGGAGCCCTAAAATTTGTTTAGAATTATATTTTATGGTTATTTATTGTGGTTGTGTGGGAGCTGCGAAACTTTGCTCTTTCTATGCAGCCATCTTGTCTCCACCCCCAGTTGTAAGATTCAAAGATTAATTGTCATATATCTGTGACTTCATAGAAAATACTTGCTTTCTATCAATGCTTGTCTATTCTATAGTACTCTAGCCAATACCCTCCCATAAATTCTCCACAAGCAGACATCTATAGAATATTCCTAGGCAGTGGATGGAAATGTAATGTTCAGGCTATCTATTATCTCTTCCTCTTCATACATACATGCCTATTTCCTTTTTTGGTGAGATCACATATATTTTAATTCCCCACAAAGGCCATATCAGCATATGCTATAGTTCATTCTTCCAATCACGTTCCTCTCAATGACCCTTTCAGTGATTAATTACTTTTAATTTTTAGAAATTGATATTTCTTGGCTGACTGTTATGCATTATGAGAAGAATAATTGTATTTTGAAGATGGGCCTTCATAAAAACAGAACAAAAGGAATCCCACAAAAAATAAAATAGAACAAAACAAACCTTCAGGTCATAAAAACACTTCAGTTTCCCCAAAACAAATGTAGCCGGATCTCTTTCTCTCATTTAATTTTGGGATTAAACTATTGTCTAATTTTAGGATCTTTCCAAGGGATGTGTATTAATGATTGAATTTAAAGGGCTAATTATCCAGTTTTATATCATAGATTTATTATTATGATTAACATACTGTGATATACAATATTGATAATCAACAAATTTCCCTGAATGTTCCAACTAAGGTCTTATGTGGGTATTTAAAGTTAGTCATTATGGACTTTTATTTGGATCTTTTTAAATTGAATGTTTTGATTTTGTTTGGCTACTTGGGATCATCAAGCCTTGACAAATTATCTTGTGTTAAAAAAGTTCCTGAAACTAGTGCATAAGCCTTAGTTCTGATTTATTTATTGAAATAAGAGCTTTAACCAGCAAGATGACCAGAAAACACATAAATGAGTTAATAATTGTCTCCCTCGTAAGAATATTTACAGAGGAAATTGAATTAAAGTAAGAAGATTGTGACCCAAACAGAATTTAATTAAGAAATTTGAATCACCGTAAGGGACATTGTCATTAAGCTACTCTTTGCACACTACAGAGGAGGTTGTATACCTATTAAACAAAAAAGAATATGCATGTCAGTTAATCAAGGCAATTCCTTCCCTCTTAATTGTGATTTTTCTAAATACTATGGTTATTCCTGTTTCATTCATCTTTATCATTAATCAATATCACTTTTTGAAATTTTGTAAAATTACACATTGCAATATAATTCCCAAGTTCGTATTTTATATTTTGTTAAATGTGACTGTCTCCTGAATGTTTTCAAATAACATATAGAGATCTACATTAATTTCATGGTTCCATATGTTATCACATAATTGCATTCTAAAATGAATGATGGGAAGATCTGTCATCAAATGATACATAAATTCATAGCATGTGAATTCTTCTAAGGTTCAATAAAAATCACACATAATGATTTTGTTCCATTTCACAGATGATGCAACTGAGGCCAAGAATTTCAAAGTTACATTGCTAACTGGTATCAAAAGCAAGATTCATTCCAGGTCTTTCCAGGATTTAAGTTTAGTGTTTATTTCACTACACTAAGCTGCTTCCCAAGGTACCTCCTAGTGTATGTAATTACTAGTATATGAATTAGCCATTAAAATGACTACAAATATTTAAAATATCTGGGAAAATGAAAAGGAACACTTTAAGTATACATGAAAAAAAAGATGAAGAATGCATGATTGGGCTCCTTTTAAGTGTTTTCAATTAGCATGCTTAGCACATGGAAGTAGTAATTTGTTAATGACAAAATGTTCCACAAATCCTGATGTTCCCTGGGAATAACTTATGCACAGGGAGAATTTGGTTCAATACTTCAAAAAAAAATTAATATTCACAAGGATTAATCATTGGTTTTATTTAAGCCCTCACCACCATAAATTTCTTCCCAGATACAGAGGAAATAACATGGTACAGGCCTGAATTGGTAATCATAGACCCTTTATTCAAATCCTGGACCTGCCCCTTGTTACCATTGTTACCTAGTTCCCAAAATTTTTAACCTGTCTGGGCCCCATTTTCCTCATATGCAAAATGAAGATAATGTGCTATATGACTTTGAAGTCCCTTCAGTATCTAGATATACTACTATCCTAACGCAAGTTCTAATAAGAGAAATATGGAAAGAAGCTCAGAATATGAAAAAAATCAAGTCCTTTGAGGAATATGGGCTTTTCCCATTGTAATAGTAATGGGATTTGAAGACCTTTCATGCTGCTTGTATTGGCAAGCAAACAAGTACTTAGCACTTAGTTTCCGGTTCATAATTGTGTAGAGTATTAAGACCCAGAACTTGTGAATCACAGAGTGGGATGAACTTGCTGACCTAACAGGAAGGGATGGAGCAGGGATGAGATAATACTATATATAAGGAGAGGCCGAGGCTGAAGAGATTTGGAGAACAAAACTTGTGGTGGCAGAACTTCTGAGAGCCTGCCAGAACTTCTGCTGAGAACTTCGGAGAACCAGCCCTGTGAGTGAGGAGAGGAGGATCCTTGTTTGATGGAGTGAGTAAGGAGAGGAGGGTCCTTGCTTGAGGGAATCTGTGTTGTTGTGAATGCTTGGGAATGTGGTTGTTCACTGTATTAACTATGTGTTCCAACATCGTGATTACTGTAATGAATTTGACCTTCGGGTTTTGGGATTTGATTTTCTGGTATTTGAATGAAGGCTTTGGTACTGTGCCCCACATAGAAGGCCTGTTACATTTTGTGATTCACAACTATACCAACCTCCATGGGCATTGTGAATATTGCATTGTTGTTACACTCACACTGCTGGTAAGTAATTGGATGGAGTTCTGTACTTGGAGGTAGGAAGATTTGAAATCAAATCCTGATTCAAACAAAAACACACACACAGAGGCATATGACTCTGTTAAGCCACTTAACCTCTTTCTTCCTCAGTTTCAAGAGGAGATAATATAGCATGTATTTCCCAGGGTGGCAGTGGAGATCAAATGAGATAATATTTTAAAATATTATGAAACATTTAAAGCAAATTATAAATCCAGTTATTTTTGTAGGATTTAAAATATCTTTATTTAGTTTCTACTGTAATACACATAATTAGCAAGAACTGGGGACTTGATTCACACTCTGTTCTAAATTGTGTGTCTTATAACCAGGGATTAGTCTAGCTAATTTCAAAGACTCATCACCAGATGGTCATCAGATGAATTTTGGTTTGGTTGGCTTTTCTATGTTTTTTCATTTTTGTCCACAGTAACACCTAAATTAGTATCTATCGATGCCTTTAGGGACTGCAATCTCCATTAGTGAAGGGTATGACCATAGTGATGAAAATATTGATTGTCTGAAATATTTAAAATAAATAATCTCCTTTTAAGCATATTGATAGATTCAAGAAAATTTGCTAGGCTTTTATCTTGTGAATTCAAATAAGCCTATATTTTACTCCACATTCTAACATAATCTTTTCAGAGAAATATCAGATAAGATGAAATGGTGATGGATGATGAGTGTTTCAAGCTCCTTATTCCTGTAGATGTATTGCCTCATGTATACTATAGAAAATAAATTTCAATTTCCTTTAAAGTTACATTGCCTCATGAAGTCTTCAAATAAGAGTTTTGTTATATACATGCAGATTCTTTCCCCTCATCTTAAAGCACTTTATTTGTCACAAATAGTAGAAAATAAGAGGGGTCCTTCTAAGTGGAACAAAAAAAATCAGAGAATAAATTGAGAGAACTGATTTCCATTTTTGTGTAGACTAGAAAGGATAGTATCTTGAAAATTATTTTTTTTTCATGTAATCCTCCAATCATTCTAAACTTCTCACACTGGAGAAACCTTGAAAATAAACACTGTACTTGAGATCTAAAATTATGGGTGGTGATAAGAAACCAGTGATGATCAAATGGCAGGAAGAGAACCAATAATTCAAATCATTTCTAGGTCACTGTTTTCCTATGAATTTATGTTCATAGGAAAAACTCCTACCAGTATTTTCTCCAGCTTTCAAGATTGGTTTGTGTCTACCAGATACCAGAGAGAGGATGGTTTCTGATTTAGATCCCAGATGTAGGTAGGTTATTAATGATACTAATAAATTGTATTTCATGTATACTAAAAGGAACAAGATTTATGTACTGATAAAAAAATCATGTTCAATTCACTTTGGGAGGACTTAGTAAGTAGAAAGTTTATTTTTATACTCTAGTTTATAATAAAAAAATATTTTGCAAATTCTCCTAATAATGGACTTGGACAGATTATTTCAAAATTTTTTACCTATCTTTTGCATAAGTTCATTTGACCTGCTAAGCCCAAGAAAGTGACTTGAAGAAATGGATCAGTAGATATAAATTAGGTCCACAAAATTCTAAGATAATGTGGAATACAAGGGATCGGTTTGGAGCCCTAGCTCTGCCATTTAATACCTCTGTGACTTTGCCTCATGAAATGAAAATTTTAACTCCATGATATTTGGAGTCCTCTCCAACTCTCAGTCTATAAAATGACAGAACATTTTAGGTTATTACTGGAACCTTTTTTAGGCATGGGGAGGTGATCCATGAGTAACAATATTTATTGTATCTTTTCCACTAGACTATTGTAAGCAAAGCAATTTTTAAAATATTGAGCTCCACAGAAGTATGAAATACTGTAATGAGCTCAGTTTGACAAAGAATATGTACTAAAAATGGAAATAGTATTAGTGGTGATGGTGGTGGTAGAGTGGAACCAATTTTCAGGTGTGTGTAATTGTGCTAGTGAGTGTAATTAGCAACCTTACTTAGTCTCATCTTTTTGTGGAGCTATCTACTTCCCAAGTTGAGTTTGACTACTTCTCTAGGTGCCCCATTGGCTCTTCCTCTCTTATTTTCTCTAAATCAGAAGAGATAGTGTAAACTTTATATCAGTTCTAATATCTGTAAGCATATTCCTTTGTAAAAAATAATATTCATTTTTCTACAAGTAGCATGTAAAAACAAATTCAATACTCTTCTTTTCAACTTTAAAGTTATCTCCCTCACTTTTCCCCCTCCATTTCCCCCTTATTGAGAATGCAAGCAACCTAACATAGATTATATAGTAGCATATTCTTCTAATTCCTTTAAGGTCATAAGCCTGTAAGCATTAGGTCATTCATTGCGAAGAAGGATTCCAGTATACATTTTTGTTTTCTGTCCATGGAAGTTGTTTAAAAAAATAAATACTTTTATTTTTAAGCTCCTAGTCCCCAGTCAGTGAATTGCTGTCATATAAATGAAATAAAAATAAATGCAAAACATTGCAGCTTTAAAATCTATCCATTTCTCCCAGGACACTACCTCCCCCCCCCCTCTCCAGTCACCACCATTTGTGACACATTGCCAACTCCTATTGAATTTATCTTGATAACATTACTCTTTTAGGCTGCCTTTTCTGCTCTAATACTATAACAAACCTGGTATAGGCCCTCTCACTTCAAGACTGGACTATCACAGTAACCTACTGGTGGGTCTGCCTGCCTTATGTCTCTCCCCCACTTCATTGCATATACGCCATTTAGCTGCCAGAATAATCTCCCTAAAGTATGGATCTAGCCATGTCACTCTATTGATTTTTTTTGGAAGTTTTGAACGCATAATTTTTTTTCAATATTTATGTAAAGTTTTGAGTTCCAAATTCTATCCCTGCTTTCCTCCCCTCCCATCTCCCTGAGATATCAGATATAGGTTATGCATGTGCAGTTATGTAAAATATATCCAAATTTTTTTATTTTGTACAAGAAGACTCAAAAGATTAGAAGAAAAAGATTGAAATTGAAATACAGGATGCATCAGTCTGTATCCAGACAATATCAGTTTTTCTCTGGAGGTTATTAGTATGCTTCATCACTAGTCCTTGGGGATTATCTTGGATCATTGTATTGCTGAGAATTGCTAAGTCATTCTCACTTCTTCATCAAACAATATGACTGGTACTGAGAACAATGTTCTCCTGGTTCTGTTAATTTCGCTATACAGCAGTTCGTTTAAGTCTTTACAGGTTTTTCTGAAATCATCCTGTTTGTCACTTCTTATAACACAGTGATATTCCATTCCAATCATATACCACAACTTGTTTAGTCATTGTCCAACTGATAGGCATCCCTTCGATTTTCAATTTTTTGTTTTGTATAGATATGTCCTTTCCCTTTTTTGGGGGGTGGGGGAGGTATCTTTGGGATATAGCCCTAGAAATGGTATTGCTGGATCAAATGGTATGCATAGTTTTATAGCTCTTTGGGCACAGTTCCAAACTGATCTTCAGAATGGTTGGAGCAGCAACTCTACCAACAATGCATTAGTGCCCCTGTTTTCCCACATCCCCTCCAACATTCATTATTTGTTTGTCATATGAGCTGATTTGATAGATGTGAGATAGTGCCTCAGTCACTTCCCTATTGTCAAGAGGGTTTGCTCTGGAGAGAGAAGAGTTTTGCTTGGTTTGGTTTTCTTTTCTTTTCTTTTCCTATCTGTGATGTAATCCCAAAAGTTATCAAGAAAGCACATTTTAAAATACCTCAGTGTTATATAACTTCATTGAAGTAGGTAATCACTTCACCAAGATCATAAACTCTTCAGGACTTAATGAATAATCTATTAATAGTTACAATGGCAGTAAATTCATTATATTGACATCAACTTGGTAATGAATCTCTCTGAATTTAACAAAAAATAAACAAAAAAAGTTCTGTTGATGCATCTATCTATACATCTCATCATCTATTTATATATCTACCTACCTATTTAATATTTCATCTTGGTGAGTGGATAGGAAATTGGGTAAACAAAACCAATTCATCATCTTTGTATGACAGGATACATAGTTTTGTGTATTCATAGTCTTTTGCTTCAAATGCAAGGAATAGGATTTTTTTTATTTATCATGCTCAGAGATTAATAATTGTATTTTTCCAATTTTCTGATCCTTTTTCCATATACATTACTATTATTTCATAGATGTGCTAATCAAATCCATCCAATTTAATTATAAATTAAGTAGATAAGGCTCTGAGAAATGATGTGACTTCCCTAGGATCACAGAGGTAGTTAGTGGCAGAATCAGTATTCAAATCCATTACTTCTAACCCCATGGCCAATTTTTCTCACAGTGAGAAAATATCACTGTGCTTCAAATATAATGCAAACTTAATAAATGTTTGTTCAATTGAATTGAAGAATTGTCTCGACATGAGATCTCCTAAAAATGTGAAGTTATTGATCCAACCATTCTAGAGAAAAATTTGTAACTATGCCCAAGGACTATAAAACTGTCCATGGCCTTTGATCCAGCAATGCCACTTATAGGACTGCATACCAAATAAATCATAAAAATGAGAGAAAATCCATGTGTAAAAATATTTCTAGCAACCCTTTTTGTGGTGATCAAGAATCCATAGTTGTAGGGATGCCCAATAATTGAGGAATGGCTGAACAAGTTGTGGTATATCAAAGTAGTGGAATAGTATTGTTCCATTAGAAATGATGAGTATGTGGATTTCAGAAAGGAAAAAAAAACCCTTGAAACATTGAGATGAACTGATGCTGAGTGAACTGAACAGAAAAAAGAGAACATTGTACACAATAACAGCAATATTGTGCAATGATAAACTTTGATAGACTTAGCTCTTCTCACCAATGCAATGATCTAAAACAATTCCAAAATTCTAAAGATGGAAAATGCTATCCAAATCCAGAGAAAGAACTGTGGAGTCTGAATATGGATCAAACCATGCTATTTTCTTTGTTTTCTCCTTTCTTGTGGTTTTTTTCTTTTGTTTCTGATTTTTCTTTAGTGCATGTTTAATGTGTAAATGTTTAATGTGACTGTACATGTGGCCTAAAAAATATGAATTTCTGCCTTGGAAAGTATATTAGTATCATCGAGGGAGCTCAGAGGCTGTATAGAATGTTAGAAATACATTTATATAGAGAGATTGAATTAGAAATGGAAAAAAACAGAACCATGCTTGTGCTCAAGAAATGTTCATTATAATTAGAAAAGAAAACTCCTATTAATAGTTCAGTTGCAGAGCAGATAGGAAGGCCCAGTGAATCTTAATGTGCATCAGCAGGGCAGATGGCAAAGTGTATTATTCTTTATGGAACATGAGAGGTCAAATGATTTAATCTATATTATTTTGGTGCCATAATCTCAGGACAGATGATAAGTAATAGCAGAAAAAGGGAAAGAAAAATGATGAATCCCAGTCATTTACTATATTATTTTGAGGGTTGTATTTGGTGTCTCTATGCTCATCCAAACAATGAGCTAAAATGTAGTACACAAACAATGGTTGAAAAATCATGTAGTATTCCAAGAGGAATGTAGTGGAAGAGGGATCTGATTTGTTTCCAGTAGAAGTGAAATTGGGACAGGTAGTCAGTTTCATTCAAGAGAAGGCATTTTGAATTTGGTGGGAATTGAGAACTTGGGAGTATGGAAGGGGAGAGGAAGCTACATGACCACTTTTGAGTGATGTTGTATTCAGTTCACAAAATAATTAAGTATTGGAGTTGATAATGTTTGAGTTTTTGTTTTTTGTTCTTTTTTTTCCAACAGTAAGATGATTTAAAACATGATAACACACCAAAGTGGTTTGTTAAATCTTTTGGTAAAAATCCTTTTGAAACCAGAAGATAAAAGGAGATCTCTATAATCCTGTTATATTACTGTTAAAATCCCCATGCATCAGACTTTATTGTTTTTTCCTAAAGTTCATAATGCTGTTTACAAGTTTCAGATTTTTTTGAAGCCTCAAAATAGTCTTTAAATATGGTTATATAACAATATCCTTGGGTGATGTTACATGCCTGGTAATTTCTATTGGTTTCTGAAATACAATAATTACTTGTCCATTTCCAGCATTTTGAAAAAGATTCTGTTCGATTCAAAAAGAACTCAGCAGTGGTGAGGTACATAAACCTAGAAAGAGCAAGCATTTTCTCTTGATCTTAATTATTCAGCTGCTGGTTGTTGTGTGAGAACAATGCATCTTATGAGTTAGAGTTTATTACCCACTCTTTTCTTTAAAACATGCTGATGCTGAATGCTGACTAGGCCCTTTGCTCCCTGAATTACTAATGTGAATTCCACTGATCATCTGGGATAAAGGTAGAAGGAGAAGGTTTTTCAAAATTTATTTATACTTTACTTAGCATTAAAGCAAATTTACATAAATATTCATGAATTCCACTTCAGGATGAATATTCATGAGGCAACATGGTAATTTATCACAGTTCTAGAATTTACTGCATCTCCTCAGCCCTTCCTGATTTGGATCTACTTGCTTTGCCAAGCTTACCTAAGACAATATGTAAACATGATTGTCTGAGAAAGGGACAAAGTAATACTGTAGATTCAGATAATCCAAACAGATGGTATCTGAAATCATGCATTTTTAAATGCCTTTAGAAGTCTAAATTATTAATTCTATTTTACTATTAGGGACTAATGATTGACAGTAGATAAATCCCCACTTCACATTTCCTAGAGAAATGTGTCAAACATCTCTTTACTACATAGAACTAATTTTCATACACGGTTATTTTTCATTGTTTATCATAGTATCTTAGATGGAGAGCAAGATAAAACCTTGAGGCCATTTACTCAAATTTCTTCACTTTACTATCAAGGAAACTGAGGACCAGGAAGGATTAATGATTTGTCAAAGGCTGCACAGATCATTAATCCTTTGAGACAGTCTTTGACTTGGGATAAAGGAGTCTTTCCATTTTATTTTTCTGCCTCTCCTTTAATCCAAAGAATCATTAAAATAATTTACACAATCATACAAAACAGCCAGGGTTATAGCAATGCTTCATAGTAAGTATTCAGTAAGTATACAATGGATTATTTATATTAAAAGAGTAATCTCCAAGACAAAATCCTTTACGTCTAGGTCTTATAAGAAAATACTGAGACAACCCAGTATTTTGAACCAAAGATTAAGAAAAATGGATTATGAAGAGCCAAATACTTTAGTATGAAAAACACAATAAAGAGAATAAGAAAAAAACACAAGAAACCAAGAGCCTTTCAGACACTTAATACATTGTTTGTTTGCTTTTAAATATTTGTCAGAAAACACTGGGGAGAAGGTATTGTGCAAATGACAATGCATAGGGGTAGGAGCTAAAACAGTTCAACATAGAGTGTTGGGGATGAAGAGCAGTTAAAAGGATACCAGGTCTCCAGGTACAGTGACTGAAGGGTAGCCTATACTGAAAAAGTTTGATCTTCACCCCCATAAAGGTTGAACACAAGCCTTAAGAAATGAGTGTCACACAGACACTCTTGGTCTGAGTCTAGTATCCAAGGATGGTTGTTCTATACAAACACATCTGTTTTTCTTAACTTATTTTTGGGAGGGCAGGGAGGGGATTCTATTGATTTAGATCGGTTATAATAAGAATAGTTAATATTTATGTAGTGCTTTAAGAATTGCAAAAAAAGATTTGCATACAACCCAGTGTAATGCAGTAGTAGTAGGTGTTATTATTATCCACATATTACACATAAAGAAACTGAGATTAAGTGATTTATTCAGTGTCTGAGATTTAGCAAGGGTCCAAAGGAAGAGGTGGAATTGAGTTTCCTTGACTACAGCTTCAGTGTAGTATCCACTGTGCTAGAGCATGAAGTGATTTTGTATGAAATAAAGTAAGATAAAATAAAATAAATGTCTTTAAAGATGTTTACGTGATAGATAATCAAATTATCATTTTTAGATCAAGAATCAGACCTTTAAAATGCCATATTTGATTCATTTCATTGAAGCTTTCCTCATTGTTTCTTAATTTTTACTCTTTTTGACTTTTGGCATTTTTGAGACTCGGTCTTATGCTGAAGCCCTCTTCCTGTCATCTATTTCATTGCTTGACTTCTCTTCCCTGCTGGTATTACTCTTTTAAATAATTCAGAATTTGTTAGGATCTATCATCAGAAAAGGTCACAGAGTGGTCAGAACATATCCTACAGTTTGCAGACTCTCAGTAGCCAGTAGGCGTTCCCCAAAGCACTTTATAAAACTGACCTTTTTGATTCTATGAATGAAAAGATTTAGTTAGAGATGCTCAATTTGTGCTCAGAACTGCTTGGAACTGTTGCCACTTAGGATGATTGTGGTAGAGGCAGATATAAAATACCCATGCAGGCAGAAAATCTGAAAGAAATAATTTGAGAGAACATATTGACAAGTGGAAAATATTGTTGCTTCATGCATTATTGACTGCCTTTTCATACACCATGCAAATTGTTTCTTGTTAGGGTCTTTGGATTTCCTATATAATTCTAGGCTTTGATCATACTTCAAACCCTTCTTCCAGTTATATTATATGAGATGGTGGAACAGTGGATATAGCTCTGAGCATGGAGTCAAGAAGACCTAGGTTTAAATCCAACTTTAGGAACTTCCTAGTCATGTAACCCTGCTCAATTCACTTCCTTGGTTTATCTCAGTTTTCTCATTTGTACAGTTAAGTATAGTGCTTACCTTGTAGCGCTGCTGTTTATATTACTATAAAGCACTTAGCACAGTTTCTGACATATAGTAAATGTTATATAAATGTTAGGTATTTGTATTCCAACACCTGACCTTCCAGCTTCATGGTCAATCATATTCCCAGTGACAAATACTGTCTTATTTTCAGGATGATTCAGCTCTATTTTGCCACAGTGCAGTGGCACTTGGTTCTCTTAACCCCCTCTCTTTTACTCATACTATGAACCCTTTCAGCCTCTCATTTCTTCTTTTACACAGACACACAATATATACTCAGGGGAAAGAACATGGGTTAATGCATAGAATGATTAACTTAGAGTGTGAAAGACTTGGCATTAAATCCTGCTTCAGACACTTTTATGCTGAATGACCATGGGCAAATAATTTAACCTGTCTTTATCTATCTATCTATCTATCTATCTATCTATCTATCTATCTATCTATCTATCTATCTATCTATCACTTATCTACCTATATCTATTTATATATATCATCTAACTGTATCATCTATAAAAAGATAATATTAACATCCTTCAGAATAGGGACTCTCTTTTGTCTTTCTCTTTATCCCCAGCATTTAGAATAGTATCTGACACAGAACAGTTGTTTGGCAAATATTTATTGATTGACAGACCTACTTAATAATAATTTCATAAGAATCAAATGAGATAATATATAATAAGCACTTTGCAAAAGACTCCAATGTCAATCCCAGCTCTACACCTATAATCCTATGATCCTATGAATCTATGATCCCAAGGGAGGGTTCAGTTAGCCCCATAAAGACATGGGACCAGGTTGGGAGACAGAACAATTTAGTAAGTGAAGCCCACACAGTTTCCCATCAAAGCTCTGCTGAAATTATTTATTTTACATCAATTTCTAGTATGGCAAGTACAATTTTTATGTCCATATGACATTTCTCAATCAGTTGGGTTTGTGCTTCAAGGATGAGGAATGGGAGAATCACTGTAAGGAAGAAAAAATGAACAACAGCCTCTTAATACTTTTTTTTATTTTTCTATCATTGTAAATGCTTATGGGAATGAACTCTGGCAAGAGCACTTGGATCTTAAAAGAAAACAATAGCCTCAGGGATGACAGTTAGTCCCTAGCAAGTTGGAAAATGAAAAACATTTCTCAACAGAAGTGTAACATTGAGTGTACTTGCACAGCATTTTTCAGAAACTTAGACTGTCACTTTGAAGCCTGTAGGAGAGGCAATGGCTATACCCCCTTCCAATACACACATACATTTCTATATACATGCACACACACACACACACACATACACATATGCATGTGTATACACACGTGTGTATGTGTATGTGTGTATATGTGTGTATAGCATGTGTATATATACACACAAATATATGATGTTATGTTATAGCAGCATTTGAGAATTCTTCAGCACAAACATAAGCATTCACAATTAAAAATTCAATATTGATTATGGTTGCCAGGATATCATTTTATAAGAATTACTATTATATGACTCTTATTTATAATAAACCATGCCTCCTTCTCTACATGTACACTAAGAAAATGGAATATAAAGGATGACAGCTCTTTGTAAGAAACATGGTCATTTAGATATGGACTTTAGAGGTTCTCAGTTTCCTTGAGGTCAGTAATTTTTTTTTTAATTTTGAATACCCAGTGCCTGGAGTATAATTGGCACTAATTACATATTTATTGATTGATAGGCTCATAGAAATGAAGCAGAATGGTATACAAATCCCTCACTTCATGAGGCTATTTGAAGATTTTCCAGAGTCAACCCTGGTCCCTGGTTGGGATCACTTAAGTCAAAAGAGAAACTTACCCTTCAGGGTTAGCTGCTCAGCTCAGTGTATTAGAATTAGAGAACCATAGAAGATATTTTTGATGGAAAAGAGAGGAATTGAATTTCAAATGAATATATGTAGCAAAACCCATATTAGGAAATCCATATGTATTTTAAAATATTGAATGAATTTTATTTTATTAGAATTGCAGAAGGAGTGTATGTTTAGTTTTTGAAATTAGACTTGAGCTGCTTGATCTGATTGATGTGAGTCAGGTGATCTTAGACAAAATATTGTAGAATTGTGTAGTCTTTTGATCAATAAACCATGCTAGGGAGGAAGAGTAAAAAAGGTGGAGTAAAGATAGGAACTCACCTGTGCTCTCCCAAATTCCCTAAAATAACACCTCAAAGCAAATTGTGGAATGACAGAACAAAGGGTTGGGATGGAATAATTTTACAGTCCCAGAAAACTTAGGGGTTCATGAGGAAAGCTCTTTTTCCACAGGGAGGTAGTCAGACTTAGAATTAAGTGCAGTACAAGCCCTACCTAGCAAGCCAGTAGCAGGCCTCAGAGGTGACAGCACCAGCTGCTTTAGGAACTCCCAGCCCATAGATTGCAAGGGGGTCAGACAAGTGATCATAAGGATACTACAGGGAACACTTTGCCTGAACTGGATGCAGGACACAGTTACATTGCCCATACAGAGTGTGAGAATACAGTTCCAGGGTTGAGAAGAGCACTAGGGTCCTAGCACTTGAGGTCTCAGGGGAGGGGGAACCATGGTCTTAGTATCAAGGCAGAAAGGAGTCATGTGGCAAGATGTGATCATGGTCACAAGAGAGCAACAGCTCTAGCTATATTTCCAGTGTTATAAAGGGAACAAAAGCACTTGTGATTGTAGGGGAGTTGGGACCCTCCCCACAGTTCTAGGACAGAGAAGAGTGACTGAATTCATTCATAGACCAGAACATAGTCCAGGAGTTCAGTGATCATACCTCTCCTCATATCATGACATCTTGGAAGAATCAACAATATATAGACCCCTAGAAATAGCTCTGAAAATATCAGCACAAAAAAATCCTGAAGCTTGAGGCAGGGCCATCTCCACCCTGGGAGCAGAGTCCAACTTTAACATAAATTTAAATATCAAGAAATAGGCTGAGAACTTTCACCCAAAATAGCACCAAAGGTGAAGAAGGAAGTTGTTAGTCCCTTCCCCCAGATAGAAGCCAAGTCCAAGGCCTTGAAGGCAGTTTTGAAGGGTATCCATAGCCACAAAAAAAAGATCTGAACATTCCCCCCACCTTCTGGTGGCCTAAGATACTAAGACTTCAAAGGCAGCCTAAATACCCTGGGAAACATGTCCCTCAGAGAAACAAGTTTCATCACTATGTCACCATTAAATTTTCCTTGACCACTGAGTCTGCTATGAAGAAGTCTGAAGAAAACAACACCCTAGTCTCCATTGTGGACATCAAGGCCAACAAGCATCAGAACAAACAAGCAGTAAAGAAGCTGTATGACATCAGCATGGTGAAGGTCAACACACTGATCTGCCCTGATGGATAGAAGAAGGCCTATGCCCTACTTGCTCCAAACAATGAGGCTTTAGAGAGTTGTGAACAAAATTAGAACCATCTAACCAGTGTTCATGTGTCCTGCTTCATCTACAATGAAATATTTTACAGTTAAGAAAAATAAACAGGCTAAGAAAATAAGAAAATGAAGAAGCAACAAGAACAAGACCATAAAAATTAATTATGGAAGATGGAAACAAAAACTTTTGGGGGCTTCACATTGAATTGTTTTGACATTATTGTTCTCTCTTAAGTTAGTGGCTTGATTCTCATTCTCACTGCATTAACTTTCTATCGTCAAATTCTTTATTCATGTCCAATTTTTCTGCCTATTTCCTGACTTTTTACTTCAGGTAAATGTTGGACTCTGCTCCTGTCCCAAGGTCACTGTCCTAGGCTTCTTGTGCTTGGGTAGGGGTCTTGCTGCTGGCTTCCCTGTGGGCTTGGGTCCTCATTGACAGTCCCCCGAGATTCAGTCTTTCACTGGTTTATTCACCAAACCATGCTCCCCTACCACCCTAGTGGTACAGACCTTTCCTTCTCTCCTTACAAGCTATCCTTAACTGGAAAACTGCTTCATTGCCCTAAAATTAGTTCTGCGATATTATTCTAAGATTGTTTGGAAGAGATTTTGGGAGAACTCAGATGAGTTCCAAGTTTACTCCACTCTCTTGATTCAAAAAGTACTAGTTCTTTCCTTTTAGAATAACTTAATTATAAATAAATATGCGTGAAATATATGCCAATAAAAAACCTAAACTCTATATTATTTTCTACCCCTTGTCCTTCTGCTTATTGTACTATTGATGATCACATTTTGTCAAAGAACAACCCTGGATTATTTCTTCTACCTTCTTTCTTTTCTCAGCATGTTTTAAAAATTTTCCCCATTACTTCCCTAAAAAAATAAAAATTTAAAAATTTAAAAAATTAAAAAACCTCTTATTGGATATATATATTACCATTGCCCCTTTTTTGTATTGGCAATTGAACAGGTACTTAGCGCCTTGTTTAAGTTAAGCAAAGGTAGCAGGTACTTGGCAGGTAGTAACTGATCAAGCCACTGTTCCAGAAATAGAAGGTATAAACTCTTGTCTCCTGTTACTAATGTTGTGTAGAGAAATAAGAGAGAGCCGAGACCTGGGTTCAAGATAAATTTACAGATGGATTTATTGATCAAGTGTGTGACTGCCAGAGTTCTCACTCAAATTGGCAGTGTTTTCTGGATTTTCAGATCTTGGTTATATAGACTAAAACCACAAAATTATAATTGGGGGGTGGGGAGCTTGCAAAAGCTATAATGTACAGAAGGATCAGCCATTGGTCAAATCTATATGACTCAGGGGAGTATGGACTAGGGTACAAGGGATCTTTCCTAGAACTGGGTGGAGAGCACAGGGTTGGGTGTCATGGTATGAGGGAACTAGAATTCCCCAGGATGTAGTCAGAGGGAGCTGGAATTCCCAGAAAAAGCCAGGGTCATGTTCTGGGCAGGGGAGGTGAAGGCTCTGCTTGGTCAGTGGGGCAGGACAGGATGGTACTTAGATAAGATCATCGCACTGTAATGAGCCTGATACACTATCATGATTCAAGGAGAAAATATGAAATACTGATTAGAGGAGACAGAGTCAGGGAACACCTTGAGCAATATGCCCAGACATGGGTTAAGCACTTTCAAGCTAAAATAAAACAGGGAAAAAGACAGAAATACAAGAGGTTCTTAATGATGGGCCACAATTCAGGTGGTGTGTAGTAACCTGGGATATTGATTTGGGTACAACACTGTAATAGGAAGGGGTTGGCTGAAACAAGAAGCTAATGTTGTGTGTATATAAGAAAAGTCCCAGAGAGGCACAGACAGAATTTCCTCTGACAAGAACCAGGTGGAAGAAGCTGTTCCATTGGGGAGATTAAGTTTCTCTCAGTAGCACCTGGAGCCTGGGCTGCTACTGCTGGACTGTGAAGTGAGTCAGAATTTTCTTTGGACTAGAATTATGCAGGCTGAAGTTGCTTCCACCAGGAAGGCTGAAAAGGAAACTGCCCCCCCATAGGCTGGAAAAAACAATTTCAATTTTGAAACCCTGAGAGGAGCTATTTTTGATTCCTGGAGCCAGCTGAGATTTCTTCTGGGTCCAAGGGCCAGTCAAACTACCAGAGGACTGAGGAGACATGGCTGTGGTCCCAGTATTCTGTCTGTCTGTTTTGATGTAGTTTTACCAGACTTTTTCTGCTGGTGAAGGACAGTGAAGTTGCTGCAGAGGTCCTGGAAGCTTGCTCTTGGCTCAGAAGCCTAGAAGAAGGATTTTCTTGTTGTGTATTTACAGAAATCCTGGAAGAGGGTCTTGCTGATGTTTTCAGGGGTTCTGGGACTATTCTGTAGGCAGAGAGTGAATTGATGAGGACACTGGCAATGAATATTGTGGCTTTGTTAAGCTGTGTCTCCCCAGGAACAGAGATTGCTGAGAACTTGCCTCCAGTCAAGAAAATGAAAAGGCCTCTCCTTAGGTATCAAATGCTGTGATGATAACATGGTTTACTAGTGACGTAGGGGTGGGAGTGGGAGATGTATATGTTTTTAATGATTGTACTTAGTGATTAATGATACTTAGTAATTGTGAATCTGAATAAGTGACTAATTGGGTTAACTTAGTTGCCCCATGAGTGGAAGACTGACTATTGTACTCTGAGAAGACTGTATGACTGAGTAAGGAGGCAAACCTCCTTAGGGAAACCAGATGATTGTTCTTTGTTCTAAATATTGTGACCACTTTGGTTAAAACTACGTGGCCATTTAAATCATAAGCTGCTGTGAATAATATAGCGTGATTTTCTGTGATAAGCTATAATATTGTGATTGCTGTACCTTGATTTTCTGTGAATGGTTTGCTTGATTTGTTATGGAATAAATAGAGTGTTCACTAAACTGTTCACTAAACTTAAAAGCTATTCACAGTAGCATTCTTTTGGAAAGCTGCTCATGCATGGCATTACACTAGCCTAGGTGCTATGTATAGTAGGAAATGTCTATAATTCCAGACATCAAGGGAGGTTTAAGCTTGTTTCTTTCTTGCTCTTAAAACTTCTGCCATAGAGCATGCAAATAGGGGGTTCTTACTTGATTCAACATCATTTTGGTAAGTCTCTGAGAATAGGGATCATCAGGTTGACTAATGTTGGAAACGAAGCTTGAAAAGAGTAAAAGTCAAATATGCTGGCTTCAGAAGTAATGGGAAAGGGTCAAGGAATAGCCATGTATTGCAGCTTGCATGAAATTTGGCAAGACAGTCAAAATAAAAAAGAAAATAAAGAGAAAGGGAGAAAAGAAATGAAATGAAAGGAGGGAGGGAAAGGGAAGTGAAGGAGAAAATGTGTTTTGGGTTCATTCTGCAAATATACTCCCTTTTTACTATTGCATGGGAAAGCTATAAAGAGCTTAAAAAGATTTTTAGGGTAAAATACTTGGTAGTGGTGAAGAGGGAAAATACAAATAAACAAACAAAAAACAAGAATAGGAAATGTTGTGCATCAGAATTATCTGTTTTCTTTGTCAGCAACAGCATTTTAAGAAGTCAGTGCAAGAAATATGTTAGTAATAAAGAATTTATCATTCCAAAATCTTTAATATATATTATTTTAAATCTTTTTAAAATTTAAAATTCCTAATTACATTTATTGAGCTGAAGATGCATACAAAGTCTGTTTTTTAGACAATTTCTCTTGACTTTTGCTCTCAAGAAGAAGAAGAGACAATGACCTTCCTGACTAACTATTTGGGACAGAATCAATTTGTGCTCTGTCTCCTCAATGTGTAATTGAATGATCACTACTTGCTGCTGTAAGTTACATGATTGTAATTAATTGCATCACAATTGACCTGCTGTTCGGCTTTTCCGTTCTCCATTTGCCCTTGCCAACCTGGATCCATAATTTCCCACTAACAAATTGCAGTGTGAAAAAAAAATGAAACCTCAAGCTACAATGACCTGGAAAGGAAAAAAGAAAAAAAAATAACAACCCAGAAAGATATTTCACGTATAGCCTAGTAAATACAGCTAAAATGGAAGGAATAAGGCCAAGTCAAATGCCAGAGAAGAAGAAATCCTTTGAGAAAACTTGACACAAGAGCATTAGAGTGAGAACCATAAGTGGTACTTACACAGAATGTTGATGTAAAAAGTTTTGAGTGATACCTGAATGTGACAGATAATGAGATGAATAAAGGGAGAACAAAGTCAAGCTACCAATCAAAATAGTGGCCCCCCCGAAAAAAGATGGCCCAATAAGCTTTGTTTAGGTTTCTTCAGATCATTGATACATTTTCTAAATAAATGTCAGAAACCATTGGTGCTAGAATGACAATGCCCACTAAGAAGATCTAATGTGTGTTGGCAGTTTCTGATCCTTAAGTTACTTTCCAGAGTGCCATTTTCATAATTCTGTGTTTTATCTTTTTATGCCTGTCATCCTGTCCAACTTTCTTTAGATTGGAATGATTTCATAAATGTTCACTCCTACTTTGGAGGAATAAAAACTACTTGTGGCATCAGAAATTAGTGTTTTAATATATCTTACTGATATCTTGTAATGCAATCTTACTGATATCTTTTGCTTAGCCTTTCTTTTGTATTCCTTTCCCTCTAACTTCCAAAGAACTGTCCATTTATTTAAGTGTGTTTGCATGCATGTATGTAAGTACATATATATGAGCATGTATATGCATATCTGTGAAATAAAAAATGAAGAAATGAAAAATCAATACAATGAATCAACATTCTGAAAACATCTGATATCCTATGAAGTAGTTCATGTCCATGGATCTTGAAATTTCCAAGGCAGTGAAAAGTTATTCTCATAACTTTTTAAAATAAAATTCCAATGCCGTTTTGATTGCTTTGTAGCTGTGTTTTTTCTATTTTTCATTTTAAACATTTCAGTCATTTAATAGAATATTTTCCTGGCTCTGATGACATCAATATGTATCAGTTCATAGAAATCATTTTATGCATTTTTGTACTTATTACATTGGCCATTTCTTACAGCATAGCAATATTTCATGATACATATGCAACTTATTTGTTTAGCCTTTCCCCAAACAATTCCTGTCCTTGTCCTTCCATTACACAACTAATGTTAAATCCTCTCATATTTTACCAGCATTGACAATTAGATGCATGTGAAATGAAACCTGGGAATTGTTTTCATGTATATTTTTCATTAATGTTTTGGAACGTTCCTTCATGTGGTAGTTAATTTCGCAATTCTTTAGAGAAATATTTCTTACAACTGTTTTATCAATTCTCCTTGGGTAATGACTTTTTATCCTATATATTTCTGTGGGTTGTGTCTACACTCATATGTTTGTACATGCATATGTAAAATATATTTATACATGTGTGCATGTGCATATGTTTTCACTTATAAATAAATATTTACAAACATGCACACACACATATATATGTACCCACATATTTTCATACAAAATTTATATACATATTGAATAAAAAACTTTATTTCAAAAAGGGGCAACATTTTTTTCATTCAATCAATTCCCATCTTATCCAAGATACATTCATTTTAATTGCACAAAATTTTTCACTTTCAAAAAATTAAAACAATATATTCTGTCTTTTATACTTGGTTTTTCCCTTGTTTAGCTAAGAATTCAGTCCCAACCCAAAACTGAGAAGGAATGTGATATTTGTCTTTTCCTTTATTTTTACTATAAGGTTTGAAATATTCACATAATATTTGAATATATTTTATGATATCAAATGTTAACTTAAGCCTGATTTCCACTTCTCAGCATTCAAGTTTTTCAATAAATTTTTTGCAGATAAGGTTTTTTGTCCTTATTTTTTCTTTGGTGTTCATTCAAGAACTGAGTTATTAAATCTGTTGTTTCTTGTGCTTCTTTGTGCAGTCTATTGAATTGTTCTTATTTTTATTTGTTTTAAACCAGTAACAAATTATTTTGATGGTAGCTGCTTCGTGGGATATATGTGTTCTGAAAGTGATGTGTCTTTATCATTAATTAATTTTTATTGTTATTTCCCTCAACAGTCTTATATTTTTCCTCAAAAATTTTTTTATTACTTTATCTATTTGAAAAGTATGACTTTGGTGGATTATTATGGAAGTGAAAAATCTAAGTTTCCTTGAATTTCATTGTGATTTTTATTATTTTTATGACCAAGTTATGAGCAGTGAACATTTAGGGAATTATTTAAGACTTTCTATATAGATTCTTTGGCAAAACATCAAATTATCAGCAAAAAGATTCAGTTTTGTCTCTTTTTACTTAGAGTTCTACCTTTAACATACCTATCTTGACATTGTCATTTCTAGTATTTCTAGAACTCTGCCAAATAATAGTAGTGAAATGGCCCTCCTTGTTTTACTCCTATATTTATTGAGAGAATTTTAAATACATCCGCACTCTATGTAAAATGCAGAAATGTAGTTATAGACAGGTAATTTTAGCATAAAAATAATGCCTCTATGTCCATACTAGTAGTGTTTACTTTATGAATGTTGTTTTAAAATAACTTTTGTGTTTAATTAGAGTTTACATCATGCATTTCCACAAGATTTTGAGTTACAAATTTTCCCCATGTCTTTCCCCTACCCATCACCTCAAAACAGTGATACCACTGAATACCACCTCACCCAATCTACTTTCTCCTATATCCATCCAAATCCTCCTCTGGCTTTCTGGTAGGGCAAAATGGACTTCCATATCCTAGTGCCTGTATATTTTATTAACCAGTTCCATGTAAATAATAAATGATAATAATCATAATCATAATCATAATCATAATTTTAAAATATTTTATTTTAAAACTTTAAGTTCCAGATTCTTTCCCTTCCTTCCTCATCTCTTACCCTTACTGGAAAGATAAGCAATTCAATAGAGGTTGTACATGTGTAGTTGTGCAAAATATGTCCATAATGGTTATATTGGGAAAGACTATCAATATTTCCCACCATCCTATCACCTCCATTTGTTCTATTCTCTACTATGTCCCTGTCCCTTTATAAAAGTGTGTGCTTCTAATTACATCCCCCCCCCCAACCTGCCTTCCCCTCCGTCATCCCTCCTCTCTTCACATTTCCCCCTACTCTCCTGTAGGGCAAGATACACAATGCAGAGAGAATTTCATTTTCTCCCTAAACCAAATTCAATGAGAGCAAGGTTGACCTATTTCCCTCCATTGTAACAGTTATCCTTTGCCTCTTCTATATGAGTTAATTTACCCCATTCTGTCTCTCCTTCTCTCCTCTCATTATATTCCACTCTTACCTCTCAATTTCACCTTTTAAATATTATTTATTATTTAAATTTAAATAATAATGATTATAAATAATTTTATTCATACTATCCATAAAATATTAATAGAATTTATACATATTTATGATATGAATAAATAATTATAAATAATAAACAAAAATAAAATTTAAGAACTATTTAAATATCATCCCTATATATTCAATCGATCTTGTGTTCTCTGTCCATGTATACCTATACACATATCTGCATCTGTATCTATATCTATATCTATATCCATCTATCTATCCATCTATCTATCTATCTATCTATATCTATGTCTATGTCTTTGTCTGTATCTATATCTATACCTATACCTATACCTATATCACCTATCTCTATCTCTATCTATGTCTATGTCTATATCTCTATCTATGTCTATGTCTATATCTATGTCGATGTCTATATCTATGTCTATATCTCGATATATGTCTATATCTCTATCTATGTCTATTTCTCTTTCTACTTCTATATCTATAGATATCTATATGCATAGATATCTATAGATCAATATAGATATATCTATAATATATATGTTGATATGTAGATGTAGTTATAATATACATATACAATATATTATAGATATAAGTATATCTATAATATATATCTATAATACATAATATATCTATCCATAGATATCTATCTATAGATCTATATCTCTCTATATCTATATCTAGATAGAGATAGAGAGAGAGTTAGAGATAGAGATGTATACACACATTTATATTCCCTTCAACTATCCTCATAATGAGAAAAATTTCATAAGTTACAATTATATTTTTCCATGTAGGCATGCAAATAGTTCAATTTTGATAAGTTCCTTATGATTACTTTTCCCTGTTTACCTTCTCATTCATTTCTTTCTCATATTTGAGTGTCAAATTTTCAATTCAGTTCTGTTTTTTTTTTCAAGAATGCTTGATAGTCCTCTGCCTCATTGAATGACTATATTTTCCCTTGAAACATTACACTCAGTTTTTCTGGGTAAGTGATTATTGGTTTTAATCGTAGCTCCTTTGATCTCCAGAATATTATATTTCAAGCCCTTCAATCCCATAATGTTGAAGCTGCTAGATCCTGTGTTATCCTGATTGTTTTTCCACAAGATTAAATTTTTTTCTTCTTGGGTACCTGTAATATATTCTCCTTAGTCTGGGTACTATGGAACCTGGCTTTAATATTCCTAGGATTTTTCTTTCAGGGATCTTTTTCAAGAGGTGATTGGTGAATTCTATCCATTTCTATTTTGCCCTCTAGTTCTAAAATATCCGGACAATTTTCCTTGAGAATGATTTCTAGGTTCTTTTTTTGATCATGGCTTTCAGGTAGTTCAATAATTTTTAAATAATCTATTCTGGATCTATTTTCCAGCTTAGTGTTTTTTTCCAATTAGATATTTTCTATTGCCTTCTATGTTTTTTCATTTGTTTGGATCTATTTCATAGTATCTTGATTTCTCATAAAGTCATTGCTTCCATTTGCTCCAATCTAATTTTGAGAGAATTATTCTCTTCAGTGAACTTCTGAAATTCTTTTTGCATCTGGCAAATTTGACTCTTTAAGGCATTCTTTTCCTCATTGACTTTTTGGACCTTTTGCTGTTTGAATTAGTCTATTTTTTATATTGGGAAAAATATTTATTAATATGTATTGTATGATACTGTAAGAATCAACCTGTGGTACAGCCTGTCTATGGCCACAGTTAGCAGCTACTAGAGGGGTGAGATTCCAGCAACACTTTCCTTCATTCCATGTCTAACACCCATTTCCCATGAATGATTTCTTAGGACACAATTATAAATGGGAAAATGGGCAAGCTTTTACAGATTATTTTCTGTAGTAGATAACATTTGTCAGACACAGCTCATTTAAGGAGGAGAAAACACAAGATCCCACTGCATTTACAGTTTCTTAATTAACAAAAGCAAAATTCACATTTGCACTGGTAAAGTAGCATTCAGCTTCCAATTCTCTCCAAGTAGGCCTCCTCCCTTTTGCACATTACATAAGATTTAAAAGTGGGATGCAGTTCTAGTATCACCCTGAACTATCTTTACTTGGCTTGCCCAAGTCTCTGAGCTAATTAATGCCATTGTATTGAGGGGTAAGGAAGGAAACCAATTCGGGAGTTCTCCCTTTCAATTGGCAAACAGTAACAGGTTAAGATGGGGCACTCTTGCTCCTCTTCAGTAAAGCCATCCATTTTCAATTGTGTAATAGACAAATCTCTCCCATTCAAGTAAAGGAGACTTCCAGAGGTATAAATAGCAAACATCTGAACTGAGGAAATATCTGCAAATGGGAAAGTCCTCTTTCTGTCATCATCAGGTAATTCATAGGGAGAGTTGAATTAGTCTATTTTAAGGTGTTATTTTCTTCAATCAGGTTGTTGACTCTCTTTTCAAGATTTTCTTGCATCATTCTCATTTCTATTCCCAATTTTTCCTCCACTTCTCTTACTTGATTTTCAAAATCCTTCTTGAACTCCTCCATGGCCTGTACTCAGTTTATATTTTTCTTGGAAGCTTTTGGTGCAGGAGTTCTGACTGCGTTATCTTCCTTCTGTTCAATGCTTTGATACTTTTTGTACCCCAAAAAGAAATCTAAAGTTGGAATGCTGTGCTTCCTTTGCTTGTTCATGTTGCCACTCAATTATTTGACTTTTGAACTCTTTGTCACATTAGAACTCTGCTTCCAGAAGGGAGTGTTTTATCCCAAATCTCTGGGGTTTTTACAGATGCCAGAGCTATTATGGGGTTGGGGGGTATGATCTCTTCAGCCCCACCAGCTTTGGCTTACTGAACACACACCTCAGGACCACACTAAACCTCAATCCTGATCCAGGCAGGTTAAGGCAAGAGCAATTACCTTCTGAATGTTCACTTTCCCTTCCTCTCCCCCTTCCTATGATCTGCAGGATAGGTGCTCTGAAGCAGCCACATGGAGGTGGCTGCAGGGCTGCCACATCTCTGTCCCTTCTCATTCAAGGGACAGAGGCCAGACTGCACTATATCCCCTCAAGATTTAGCAGAGTTCCACTGATCTTTCACTTTGTCTTTGGCATTTATGGGGTGATAATTCAGGAAACCACCACAGCTGCTGGTGATCCACTCTCCAGAAGTCCCCTCTAGATGCTGCTGGTTAGGACCACCCTGGGGCTAAAAACCACAGACTCACTTGGGGCTGGGCTATGCTCCCTGCATCCTGCAATGAAGCATTCACATTTGCCTGCTGGGCTGCCTTCAGTGAGAGATTTTTTTCTGTCACGTTATGGGTTCTGCAGCTCTAAAATTTATTTAGAGTCGTATTTTAAAGGTAGTTGAGATGGTTATGGGGGGAGTCTCAAAGTTTTCCTGCTTCTACGCCACTATCTTGACTTCACAGCAAGTATTGTTCTTTCTCAAATCACTTTTCTCTTCATTCATTGAAATGATAATTAGATTTTATATATTTTGTTTTTAATATAATGATGATTTTTTCTAATATCAAACAGTGCATCTCTATTGTAAATCCTCATTTATCATAATTAATTTTTTCTTCAATAATTTCTTATACTATGTTTCTTTAAACTGTATTAAAATGTTACTATTTACCTTCACTAATAATATTGACCTCTCGCTACCTTCTTTTTTCCTGTATCTTTTCTTTGATTTAGTTAATAATATCTTTGTTTAGCAGAATAATTTTGATAAAGTACTTTGCTTAATAATTTTTGAGAATTTTTTTATTTTTTATAATTATTATTAATTACTATTCTTTAAACATTTAATATTTAATTCTATCTATCAGGACAATGAGTCTTCTCACCTCCATTGTATTAATTATTCCATGGCTAGTTGTATTTTCTTTTCTGGAATTGGTTTATTTATGATCTATATGTGATGTTTTCTTTTTTTTTTTGGTTATACAAGGTAGTTCTGAAAATTTGGGCACATTGGAACTTCTAGATATTGATGAAACAGACAGGAAAAGAATATTCTCTTTTTGGCATAATCCTTAGAAATATTTATTCAATGGGTTTTCATCCCCAAAGCATTTACTAGGCATCATCTCTATGAAAAGATGCTAGATGCTGGTGGAGAATAGAAGAAAAACATTCTCCCTGCTAATATAGTATTAGATATCATAATATGAGAAGAAAAGAATGGGTCCTAAAAGTAAGTTTGTATCATCTTTCATCTTCTTAGGAGTCAAAGCACTGGTTATGGAACAGTTTCTTCTTATAGGTTGTTACATTTTCTGTAATATTCTAGTATCTCTCTTTTGTTTACTTTCTGGCCAACCTCTTTTTTTGGTTGTTATTGAAAGCTCACTTCTACTTGATTGATTAATTTCTTATTTATATTTTTATTTATTTATACTTTTTGTTTTGCTGCAACAAATGCTTCCTTATACCTAATCAAACATCCTGAAAACCAAATTATTTGAGAACAGTTAAGCGAATATACAATCCAGGGATTGTGGTTGTCAATGTATAATATTTTCACTTTCTACAACTGAAATATTTTTAACAGAGGAAAATATGTGTTTTTACCTTAAATTAATGATAGCAACATTGTTCTACATATTTACTTTCTATAGTGTGTTTTTATGTTCATGTTTATGGTTTATACTTGTGAATATCTGGCTGAGTCACACCAATTTAAAAGAGTCTATTGATGTTTTTTAAACGACTCCTTGGGTACTTAATGCTGACTGAGAAGATCATGACTTACTGTAGCCTAGGGGTGGGAGCACTTTGTACTCTATACCTTGTACGTCTTAAGGATGATTGGAAATGAATCTCCAATCAAGAAAAAAGAGGAGTTTTTGATTGAGAGATTAAGACAATGTGACCTAGGCATGGAGAACTTTGTTCTTTGTACTTTGTGTCCTCAAGGAGGCTTGCTCCTTAAGGATGATTGAGTTAAGGACTCAAAACTGAATGATATCTTTTGTTTAAAACTATGTGGCCACTTTGTTGAAAAGGATGTGGCCACTTTAGTGATAACTTGTTAAGTTATAACATTGTGAATGCTGTACTGTGGTTTCTGTAAATGTTTTATCTTAGTTTATTAAGGAATAAATAGAGAGTTAATTATACCATTTGATCAGAAACTTAAAACTATTCACAACAGCACTCCTCTGGAGAGCTGTTCATGCTTGCGTTTATGGCATTTAAACCTTAGAATTTAGAAAAAAACTTCAAATCATGTGTTGCTTCATTGTCTTCTTGATTTTCTTAATTAAAAAAATAAATTCATAAAATAACTTTAAATGTCATATGTACTTTTATTTCCATGTCACTGAAACACAGCAACAGCCTATTGTTGAACATTTACCAGAACATTCCTGGCTATGGTTATGGTGAATATTTTTTGTTTTGCTTTTCCATTAGGTTTCCTTACTTTATATAACTTTATATAAATATATTCAGGAATTCTTTCTTTCTGAAATCTTTATGTTTTTCATTACTTACATATGTTACAAGCTATTACATCAGTAGATGTATATTTATGTGTCTAGCTTTTTTATTATTACACAAGCTAATGCTTTGTTTATTGTATAATATGGGTATCTTCTTGTACACAGGAGCTACTAACCTCATTTGTCTATAAATAAATTATTGGGGAAAACAGAGCAAAGAATCTAAATAAATCTAGGCACTTTTAAATAATTTATTTCATGGATATATTTTTCTATTATTTTATTCAGAAGTATATTATTTTGGGAATTAATGGTTCATAATAAAATTTGACATCTGGATCTGTTAAATCCTCCTCATTTTTGGTTTTTTATCATTTTCCTTTATATTCTTGATCTTTTTCCTTCCCCCCAAAAAATTTTGTTTTTCTTTTGTTTTATTATTCAATGTACTATTTTGTTCATTTGATTGAAAAAGCACAGGCCTGCACATTTACTTGGGTAGTAAAATTTTCGCCCAGTTATAAGCAATAGGTATTTCTCTAGTTATACTAACTTTGTTTCACTTATTTTATTTTTAGAAAGATAATTTTGACTTGTCTTGTGCATTTTTTTGTTTTCCTTATGTAAGGGGGAAGGCCTGACAGTTGGGGTTAAGTGACTTGCCTGAGATCACATAGCTAGAATGTGTTAAGTGTCTGAGGCCAGATTTGAACTCAGATCCTCCTAACTCCAGGGCTGGTGCTCTACTTACTGTTCTACCTAGCTGCCCCGTCTTGTGTATTTTTCAAACTATCTATTTTTCTTATTTTTATTGTTTCTTTAGGTTTTCTAAGTAACTTATCATATCGACAAATATTTGCCTCTTTTTCCTATGTGTAGTTATTTCATTACTTTTATTCTTATCATTATACCTATCATTCTCAGTGCCATGGACAATATTAACAAAGAAGTCATGAGTTTCTTGAATTCTGTTCTTATTTGGAAAGGGTCTTAGTAATTTTTTCTTTCAAATAACTCTAAATATAAATTTTAGGTAAAAATTTTGACTACATTAAGTGAAAATCCATTAATTACTATGCTTTTATCATTTTTTTAACCATACATGAACGCAGCATTTAAATGATTTTTGTATCCATTTTTATTGTCATGTTATTTGGTGGTTTCAGTTCATTAGTTTTACTAGTCTCCCTATGTGTAACCATCCTAGAAGTCTAGATTTATTTAATTCAAATTTCTTTTGGTCTAATTTCAGTTGTGAAGAGAAATACAGGTTAAAATATAAGTCATATTTCTGAGAAAAACTGAAAAAGGTTCCCTAAATGTTAGGTGTACTCCCCAATCCCCACAAAACTAGGGAGTTTATAAGAACATTTGGACAAGTAATAAAAGTGACCTGGCATAAATGGACTGATATGCCTTGCTACAGAGGTTGCCCATATTAGTGACAATAGGGATCTGTTTTGAATATTAATCTGTGATATTAATTAATAGTTTTCTTTTTTGCCCCAGTTTGGGTGTAAAAATGATATGTGCATTAGGGGAGCTATCTCAAAAAATGTTTTATTTCTACATTTTATAAGAATTATACATAATGTAGGTATATGCAGTTTTATATGTATTGGATAGAATTCACTTACAAATCCATTAGACACAAAAGATGTTTTCCCAGGGTGTTCATTAATTGCATAATGCTCATTTTTCTTTTTCCTTCTCAGTCTGGACCATTTGCATTATCTGTTCCTTGATATGTAAAGATGAATATTTTACATATTAAGAAATCTTTTGGGGTGCCTAGGTGGCACAATGAATAGAGCACTGGACCTGGAGTTAGGAGGACCTGAATTCAAATCTGACTTCAGACACTTAACACAAAAAGCTAGCCATGTGACCTTGCGCAAGTCACTTAATGTCCACTGACCTCCAAAAAGCAAAAAGTAAAAAGAAAAAAAAGAAATCTTTAGTTGTATTTCAGAGATATAAATTTTCCTTAAACCTTGTTTATGAATCATTTTGTATCTTTTGTAACATTTTCTTTCTTTTCTGACTTATTGTTTTCATTGTAAGGACAGTCTCAATAATTTATTTAATAAACTAATTAGTTATTATCAATTATTCATTTAGGAATACTTTTTTCTTACTATATTTCATTGACCAATGTTATATTAGCATAAAATACATTGATAGTGTGATGATTATTTTTCCATTTCTATTTCACCTTTAAGTTTTTTTGCCCTAGATTATCAAATTTGTGAAGCAATTCTAGAAAGAAAAAAATAATAATAATCTTTAAGCTGTCTATTTGTAATGCCAAGCAAAGGAAACTTCCAGGTTTGGATTACGAGTATAGCAAATTCCATTTATTCAGTGACAGATTAAGGCAAAACATTTACAGAAAATCAAAATATAGCGTAACTCAATAATTTAGTAAGTCCTCAATTGAATTGCAAAGTAATATGGTCCAAGTGTCCCACCTCTGGGCATTATATTTGTCAAAGTAGACCATCCCTGTGCAGTGCATTCATTTCATCAGTCAATAAAGTTTCTCTTCTCAAATAGAAATTAGTTTCCAATCATAAACAAAGTTCATTCATTTGGTCAGTCACAGAGTACAAAAAGTGAAAAGTTTCCCTTCCCTGGATCACAACTAAATTACAATACCATCCATTAAGGCCAAGCACTTGTCTCAAAAGGGGCAGTGGAGAGCACAAAAGGCCATCCACCCTTAAGCTACAACACAATTAAGATATCATCACAGAGGGGGCGGAGCCAAGATGGTGGCATAGAAGCAGAAAGGTCCCACAGCTCCCACACCACCACCCTAAACACCCATAAAATTATAAGCCCAGACAAAGTCTAGGACTCTCAGACTCACAAAAATACAGAAAACATATCTCTCTCTGAAGGCAGCTCTGCAGCAGGGGCTCAGCGTGGTGGCCAGAAGAAGAGGCTGGCCCAGCCTGAAGCTGAAATGGCCACCAGGCTTGGGGTGGTAGGAAGGAGCTGGGCAGAGCTGAGCTGAGTACACCGCAGCCAGTCTACAGAGGAGAGGATCTACAGCCTCCAGCACCTCAACATCTGCCAAGGCATGAGGAACAGGGTAGGAGAGGGGCAGCTCTCACTGGAGCAGAGACTGGCCTAGCCCAAAACCGCAGCCATGGAAGGCCACGCCCCAGGGCAGCCAGGAGGAGCTGAGCCCCTCAAGCTGCAGTTTGAGTCTACTTCAGAGAAGATCTAAATCACCTGCCTGAAGGGATTTTTAAATCCTGCAAACCAGGGTCAGAGATGGTTAGTGAAAGTGAAACTCTGAAAATTAATTTGGGTGAAGGAAAGAAGTTCTGCCAATCTGTCCCCGAGGCAAGGAAGCAGTGGGGGAAGAGAACTGCTGGAACCGGGGGCGGCCCCCACCAGGCTGCTTCAGAGCCCCTGGCCTGTGGACTCTGCAGGGGAACTGAATCAATTGATCAGGGCCAAGTGCTCCTGCATTGAGCGGCCTAGATCTGGATTGTGGTCTTGGGTGGTGGTCCTGGAGTGCACTGTCAGCAAGCCAAAGCTGGGGGGACTTGCAACACCACCCCCCAATAGCTCTGGCAGCTGGGAAAACCCCAGCAATTTGGAACAGAGCTTTCCCCCCTGGAAGCAGAGTTTCATAGAACTAAAACAAACCAATAAATTAATTGACAGGCCAACATGAGGAAAAGGAAGCAAAATAACAACAGCAATAAAACTCTAGAATCCTTTTTTGTGGACAAAAAGGATCAAAGCATGGAATGGGAGGAAGAGAGGCCAGAACTCAGAACTCCCACACCAAATGCTTCCAAGACAATTGAAGAATGCCTAGAAGCTATACATTAACTGAAAATGACTTTGAAAACCAAATAAGAGAAGTGGAGGAAAAATTGGGAAGAGAAATGAGAATGATGCGAGAAA
>CM053597.1:194826189-194848635 GCA_028646575.1 Pseudocheirus occidentalis | reverse complement strand
GGGGGTTCAGTGGAATCCATTTTGTTTACATGAACGATCAGTTGTTTTACACCTAGTGTGTAGGCCAGAAGGGCATGCTCACGGGTCTGCCCATTCTTTGAGATACCAGCTTCAAATTCACCAACACCAGCAGCAACAATCAGGACAGCACAGTCAGCCTGAGATGTGCCTGTAATCATGTTCTTGATAAAGTCTCTGTGTCCTGGAGCATCAATAATGGTCACGTAGTACTTGCTGGTCTCAAATTTCCACAGGGAGATATCAATAGTGAGAGATATCAATAGTGATACCACGCTCACGTTCAGCCTTCAGTTTATCCAAGACCCAGGCATATTTGAAGGAGCCCTTTCCCATCTCAGCAGCCTCCTTCTCAAACTTCTCAATGGTTCTCTTATCAATTCCACCGCATTTGTAGATAAGGCGGCCAGTAGTGATGGACTTGCCAGAGTCTACGTGTCCAATGATGACAATGTTAATGTGAGTCTTTTCCTTGCCCATTTCTGTGGAGGTTTAGCGATGGTTTTCACAAGACCTGTGTTCTGGCGGCAAACCCGTTGCGAAAAAGCCAAACTGGAAACTTAGGGGATGCCCATCAATTGGGGAATGGCTGAATAAGTTATGGTATATGAATACAATGGAATACTATTGTGCTATAAGAAATGGGAAGGAGATGCACTTCATATTTACCTGGAGAGACTTATATGAATCGATGCTAAGTGAGAAGAGCAGAACCAGGAAAAATTTGTATACTGTCACAGATACATCATATGTGTGACAACCAACCTGGATAAACTGGACTCTTCTCAGCAAGGCACAGTTAAAAGACAGCTCTACAAGTCTCAGAGTGAAAGTAGATACCTACACTCAGAGAAAGATCTAGAAAACCAATGTTTAAATGGACACTGAAACAACACGTGCTATTGTTCTTTTCCATGTTTGGCTTTGTTTCTTTTGTTTCTTTTTTTTTCTTTTCCCATTATTCACTCCACTGGTTACAACGTTTCTATACAAACAGACTATTGTACAATGTGAAAGTTTCTGTAGATCCCATACATGATTTTACGCCACCATGGGGGTGGCGGTGGGAGAAAGGACGGGAGAAAATCTGAAACTTAAGTGATTCTGTAAATGAATCTTGTAAACTAAAAGTAAATAAACAAGTCAATAATTTAAAAAAAAATCTTACAACTGCTGATGCGCAAGAGGGGCCAAATATCATCTCATCCAACTCCTCTATCTTCAGTAACTTGAATCATGTTCTACATTTTCTAAAAGTGATGATAATTCAGTCTTAATTGTTTTAGTTGTTCGAAAGGAACCACAATGCTAGAAAATAGATTATCCAACAATCCATCCATCCATCCATCCATCCATCCATCCATCCATCTACCCATCTATCCATATCTCTCTCTCTCACTCTCTCTCTCTCTCTCTCTCTCTCTCTCTCTCTCTCTCTCTCTCTCTCTCTCTCTGTCAGTCAGTCTGTCTCTCTATCTGTCTATCTATCTACATAGGTATCCATCTATCTATCCATCAATGCATTCATCTATCTATCTATCTACCTATCTATCTATCTATCTATCTATCTATCTATCTATCTATCTGTCTGTCTTTCTGTCTATCTATCAGTCTATACACACATAGATACTTCTATGTGTGTATACATTTATGTATATTTATATGTATATGCATATATGTATGTATATTATATATGTGTGTATATGTAAATACAGGTATGTGTGTATACATATATATACACAGATATGAGTGGTTCTCAACCTTTGTGTCGCGACCCCTTTGGGGGTCAAATGACCCTTTCACAGGGGTCGCCTAAGACCAGTGAAAAATACATATTTCTGATGATCTTAGGAACCGAGAGATTGCTCCTCTATCTGTCTCCAGGCAGGTCCTCCCACATGCAGATACGCTCACATATTAAGTACTAAAGTGTAAGAAGGTTGAGAACCACTCACACAGATATACATATATACATATATATATGCATATATATATATACACACATACATATATACATCTATATGTATATATACACATTATATCTTCAAGCATATATATTATATATCCCCAAGTTCCCCAGAGTACCTCAAATAATGGATTATTTGGGAGAGGAATATTGTACTTTAGGGTAAATAACTTAACCTCTCTGGTCCCAGTTTCCTCATTTGTAAGATGAGAGTTTAGCCTTGATGAACTCTAGGATCACTTACATATCTCAGTCTATGACTACAAAAAACAATTCAAGTCCAGTGATTTTAGGCAATTATTTTCCTTGTAGTTTGGTTTCTGCTTAATGATGTACCTTTCTACATCACTGCTTACAGCTAATCATAATTCATCTTCAAGAAAAAGAACTCACAAGGACAATGGTTATTTGTTAAATAAACAAGGTTAAGGGCTTCTTGTTACATGATGATAATACAATACATGAAGATAAATGGAAGTATTCTTTGTTTTCATAGAGATTACACAAAAAACTGCTGACAATATCCTGAATGATTCATCCACTCAGGCATTAAATGAATATGTATTTATTAAGCACACACTATGTGCAAGACACTGCATCACATGGTAGGGCTAAAAAGACAGTAACTGTAGGGCCTGCCCTTGAGTAACTTTAATTTTACTGGGGCTAAACATTATGTAAAAAACAAATAAGGAAATATTAAAAAATATATATATACAAATGAAATAGAAAATTTTTAGGAGTGGAGGGCTCAATAAACTGGATTAAGGAATCAGAAATGAAATAATTTAGGGAAGTGCACTAGAGCTGGAACTTTTGTACAAATACAGAGAAAACTTGTTCAAAATTAGAACAACAACAACCACAACCACAGTCACTACAACAACAATAATAATATAGCTAGCATTTATATAATACCTATTATATTATCTCATTTTATGCTTACAACTACTGTGGGAGTTAGAGGTAATATTAATTCTATTTTGTAGACAAGGAAGCTTAGGCAAACAGAGTTCAATTTACTAGCCCAAGGTCACACAACCAGTAAGTATCTGAAATTGGATTTGAACTCAGTTCTTCTTGACTCTAGACCCAGTGCTTTATATATGGAGCCATTTTGCTTGTTGCTGTTATAGTTTGTTCTTTGTTCTTCAACAGGACCATGATATCAGAAACTTGATGCCATGATTTGCAATTGAATTGGATTTACTTGAGGAAGGCAAAGTCACCAGCCTAACTTTCTCCTCTAGAGTCATCTGGGTCCAGTGGCAAGATATAGATCAGGATGGCTGGAGATGACCCCCACTAAACCGCATAGCTCAACCTTGAAAGAAAAGCAAGAGCTAGAGTTTCACAGGCCAATAGAGAAATAGAGTAACAATTAATAGAAAGATAACTAATTTTCTTGAGCTTTGTAGTAACAATATTAGGACTGTGTTTTAGGCTTATTAATATAAAAATACATGGACAGTGAATTGGATGGGGAGAAATATGTAGGGGAGGCCAATTAGAAAGGATTTGCAAAATTTTAGGTGAAAAGCAAAATTTAATGTGTTTAGGGCTGTTCAAACAATGGTCGTTGTCCTGTGAATAGAGAGAAATGAATGGATGAGAAAGGGGAAGGGTGAAAAGAGAGAAAGAGCAAGGAGAAAATCAAAGCATGAGGAGCTAGAGGAGAGAAGAATAAAAGAGAGAGAGAGAGAAAGAAAAGAGAGAGAGAGAACAGAGACAGAATGATACACATACTCTTATGTCAATTTGTATACACACATGCATATATGAACATCTCTACATGAATGTATATATGCACACATATGAATATATATTAGATATAGTTATAGTATGGATATGTAATGTGACAAACATAAATCACAAATACTAGACTGATGGTATATGAATATAAAAGGGAAAACCAGGTCCTTAGTGCATGCTTAGATTTGCCTTTCCTAAAGGGTTAGAAAAAAAAGAGGTTTATTGAGAATATACAATAAGAAGAGGAGCTACAAGTTGTTACAGTCTCCAAGGTAGAGGTAGTTTGTAGCTCTTGGAAATCTTTGTAAATTAACTCCCAGGGTCTCAGTTTCTTCATCTGTAAAATCATAGCATTGAGTAAATATTCTCGAAGTTTCCCTGCAGTCTCAAATCTCTGCTTACTAACTAAACTACTGATAGATCATTTATAATCACTACAGGATGTAAGCCCAGGATAGTCCTCTTACAGCAAATCTGTTGTTGGGCTTCTCAGCCTTTACACTTGTCCTCTTTGCAGTGGTTGGATCATGACATTGTATACATTCTCATACACACATGGAAAGTCTGTGTGTACATTTACTTATTTATTTTTTGGTCTAACAGAGTGAATATCTTAGCATTAACCTTAAATTTGATAAGAATAATGACTATTCAAATTTTATCTTATTCAGAAAATAATATGCCAAAATATGAACTCAAGCTGATGTAATAGCTACAGAGCTGAAACTGGCATGGATGAACTGTAATAAAAGAGCTTAAAATGTCACTTGGCTAAAGCAGTTTCCAGTACAATGAGGCAGCTGAGTGTGGGAGTGGAGAGAGTGGTAGGCCTGAAATCAGGAAGACCTAAGTTCAAATCTGGCCTCAGATAATAGCTAGCTCTATGACCCTGGACAAGTCACTTAACTTCCGTTTCTCAGTTTCTTCAACCATAAAATGGGAATTAGAATAGTACCTACCTCCGAGTGTTATTGTCAGGATAAAATGCAATATTATTTGTATAAATGCTTAGAATAGTTTCTAGCACATCATAGGTATTTAATAAAGGTTTGTTCCCTTATTGTTTATGTGTTTTGACCCAGAATAAGTCCATAAGACAAAGATAAACTCAGAAATATATCCAGAAACAAGCAACTAACTCTAACAATATGTTTGTATTTTTCCCTCAAGTTATAGGACAATGGCTCCTCCCTATGGAGGTAAAAACAATTGAAAGCCATTGAGATGTATTGTGTGTGATTCATCAAATGATATAAATGCTGAATGATGTAAATGAACTGAAATGAGGCTTGTTAGGGAACTAGCAAAAGCATACTAGGAACAGTAGATAATATATTATGTAACGTGAGTAAAGTATGAAATATCCTGGAGACAAAATTGAATGGACACATTCATAAAATGCTGGAGAGAGAAAAATTGTGTTTCTTCTTCTTTTTCTGGTCTATTTGAATGTGCTATAATTGAGACTTTTACTGGATTATGAAAATTGCTCATCTCACTTCATGATAGAAGAAATCAGAGATTTTATGTAAAATTAATCAAACTCTTCTTCATTTTCCACCCTGACAACATTCTGAATATTCAGCACTTTATAAAACATCTCTTTGGTGAATGGAGGGGGATAAAAAGACATAGATGCCTGGATATAGAATGCTTATACAATTTGTTATGAGGATTGTATACATTTGTATACATACAATTACATTTGACTATCATCTGTCACTTTCATTTATACAACCTCAACACTACATAAGTACTTAATAAATGGTTGTTGAATTAATTTGTTATTCTAGCCAGAAAATCAAACAATTTCACAATATACCTCATCAACATTAGGGGATAAGCTTTCTCTCCAATCAGGAAATACCCTAATTGTATTTTTAAGTGGGAATTATACATGAGCTCTGTTCCTTCATCCTCTGTAGTAGAGTTTCTTTTCCCTAATTTATTGCAATTCTTCATCATTTAGAGATCATTTTTGCAATTTGATTTTGGTTATTTCTTCATTAATTTGGAATGAGAAAAAACCATTACTTTTAGATTGAATTCCAAGCATATCCTTTCTTGTGCAAAGTTTTCATGTAGATCAGTATTTTTACAGAAATAACATAATCCTAAAGGCCTGATAAATTTCTTCTGTTCACACTACTTTATATTTTAATTTTATTTAATATTTTTGTCAGAATAATATGGCATTATAATATTAATGAGGGAGACTAGTCTATAATTTTCTTTTTCCCTTTTGTCTCTCCTTGATTTAGTTATCAGTACCATATTTGTGTCATAGAAAGAATTAGGAAGGACTCCTTCCTCACCAATTTTCCCTAATAGTTTGTAGAGTATTGGAATCAATTGATATTTAAATGTTTGATAGAATTCACTAGTGAATCCATCTGGCCCTGGGAATTTTTCCTTAGGTAGTTCTTTGATAGCTTGTTCAATTTCTTTTTCTGAGGTGCAGTTGTTTCAGTAATTTACTTCCTCTTCAGTTAGTTTGGGCAACTTGTGTTTTTGTAGATATTCATCCATTTCACTAACGTTGTCAAATCTATGTGCATACAGTTGGGCAAAATAACTCCTAATTATTGTTTTAATTTCATACGTTTTGGAGGTACATTCACCCTTTTCATATTTGAGACTCAGAATTTGGTTTTCTTCTTTCTTTTTTTATCATATTTACTAAGGGTCAATCAATTTTATTGGTTTTTTTCATAAAACCAACTCTTAGTTTTATTTATAAGTTCAATAGTTTCCTTGATTTCAGTTTTATTAATCTCTCCTTTGCTTTTCATTATTTCTAACTTAGTTTTTATTTGGGGGTTTTCAATTTGTTCTTTTTCTAGCTTTTTCAGTTGCACACCCAATTCATTGACCTCCATTTCCTCTAATTTTTTCAAGTATTCATTCAGGGATATAAAACTTCCCCTACATACTGCCTTTCCTGCATCCCACAAGTTTTGGTATGATGTCTCTTTATTGTCATTCTCCTGAATGAAGTTACTGATTGTTTCTATAATTTCTTGTTTAACCCACTCATTCTTTACTATTAAATTATTTAGTTTCCAGTTAGTTTTTACCTACCTTTGCATGGCCCTTTATAACATATAATTTTTGTTACATCATGGTCTGAGAATGATACATTTAATATTTCTGCCTTTCTGCACTGAATTGTGAAGTTTTTATGCTCTCATACCTGGTCTATTTTTGTGAATGTGCCATGTACTGCTGACAAGAAGGTATATTCCTTTTTATCCCCATTCAGTTTTCTCCAGAGATCTATCATGTCTAGCCACTCTGAAATTCTATTTGCCTCCTTGACTTGCCATAGAACCAAAAGGCATCATGCAACATGTTAAAATAAATAAACCCAATGGTATATTAAAAAAAGAGTTAGATTAGGAGGTCCTGAGATCCAAAACTCTTTCTTTATATAATAATATGTTCACCTCTGCTTATTCTTTCTAGGAGATTTCAAGATTTCTTGTGAAATGGAGATAACAAGATCCATATTTAAATCCATTTATATGACCGTGATACATTTTCAAAATATTTTGTCTATAAGTTAGGTTTAATCCATTAACCTCAATTTCCATGATGCCTCCTTTCTCTATGGCATAGTACTGGCAAGAAACAACACATTGTGGTGGAAACACGCTGTACTTATAGTCATAGGAAATATCTTAACTCTGCTACATTTTGACCTTGAATCATTCTTTTAATGTCTATGAGGCTTCAGTTTCCTCATCTATAAAATGTATTCATCAGTGTGTCTGTCTGTGTATATGTTACAAATTGAGCATAATTAAAGCATAGTGATTAATCACAAAACAATATATAACTATATATTGCAAAATATTTATTTCTAATTACCATTAAATACAATTTTGTCTTGAAGCATGGTGTAGCATTGGTAACAGTCTTAATATAACAACAGTAAACTACATTGCTACATTTTGCTACAGTGTGTATAAAAAGCCAACATCAGTTCCACTATCAATGTCTTGTAAAATCTAGAAACCAGAATGAAACACAACTTTCTAAAGGTAGTTTGACTAGGATGGAATTCAGTAATAAAATTTCTCAAATCTCAACATTACCCATTAATTCAGCCATAATGTTGCCTTAGATTCTGTTTTTTGCAGTCTGCCATATCACACTTAAATTAGTTAAAAGAGTTAGATTAGGCAGATCCTATACATGAATGTGTGCCACCATCATGGGGGTAGGGGATGGGGAGGAAGGGAGAAAAATCTGAAACTCAAGTGACTCTGGAACTGAATGTTGTAACCTAAAAGTAAACAAACAAGTCAATAAAATTTAAAAAAAAGAATTAGTATGTAGTCTCAGGAACCACTCAGGACTATTTTAGAAGCAGACAACAATAATTATGAAGATACCATGGTTCAGTGGGAAAAGTGCTGGGTATAGATTCATGAGACCTGGGTTGTAGTCCTAGCTTTAACAGTAACTTTCTGTGTAACCTTGAGCAAGTCATGTTCCCTTTCTGAGACTCAATTTACTAATCCATAAAATGGGTGAGAAAATCATTAGTACAATCTACCTCAGGGGGTTAACATATGTAAAATGTTTTGGAATAGAATATCAACTAAGATTGTTGTTATAAGAAAGCAAATCACAAGCAGAGAATAGATTACAAACCAACTCCATATCTCAGAGATCAGATAATGCAATTTATCTCCTTTAGAGGTGGTGGACAACAGAGGCAGGATGCTACATATGTTTTCTGACGTTCTCACTGTATTAATCACTCTTGTACAACTGGTTTTCTTTGTTACAAGGAAGGTTTTGATTCCAAGATGGGCGTGGAGTATATCTGGAAATGATAATGCCATAGAACCAAAAGGCATGGTGGAACATTTTAAAATACATAAACACAATACTATATAAAAAAAAGAGTTAGATTAGGTGGTCCTGAGTTCCAATACTCTTTCTTTATATAATAATATCGTCACCTCTACTTATTCTTTCTAGGAGATTTCAAGATGTCTTGCCAAATGGAGATAACAAGATCCATATTTAAATCCATTTACATGACAGTGATACATTTTCAAAATATTTTGTCTTAAAGTTAGATTTAATCCATTAACATCAATTTCCACGATGCCTCCTTTCTCTATGGCATAGTACTAGGCAAGAGACAACACATTGTGGCGGAAACATGCTGGACTTATAGTCATAGGAAATATCTTAAGTCTGCTACATTTTGACCTTGAATCATTCTTTTAATATCTATGAGGCCTCAGTTTCCTCATCTGTAAAATGTGTTCATCAGTGTGTGTGTCTGTGTATATGTTTTATTGAAGTTTTATTGAATAAATAAGTTTTATTGAAGAAATGGCACCTGAAAAAGACCTTGGAGAAAGGAAAGAATTCCTACATGGTCATGGGAAGAAAGTAGTATAAACCCAGTATATTATTGTATAAATATGGGGAGGTGGAAGAGAAGGGTGATGTGCAGTTTGTATTTATTTTTCCTCTTAATTTTGGCAGATACACTGATTTAAAAATAGCACGAGGGAATAGTAAATGGCACCAATCTGCAGTTAGTATTTTCTTTTCGTTTCATTTTGTTTTTCTCTTGATATGGGTTTGACATTAATTAATTCCTTAAAGATTTATTTTACTCATTTGAGAAGGAAGACATTACATAGAAGACAGATCTTAGGACAAGCGGAGTCCTCCTGTGACTCATTACCGATGGGACCATCTGGACAATGAAAAGAAGAATAGGTTCCTTAAATCCCAATAAAAGTTTGATTATCTACTGCATGTAAAGAGATTAGGGAGGTCTCTTCCTAATGCACACTTCATAGTATGAGCAATAGTCTATTTCACTGAAGAACTAAACACCACCGAGGGCATGGCAAAGTTAAATGATTTCCAATTACTAAAAGCAAACATATAAACATCTGTAATTCTAATGGCCATAATAAATCTTAGCAGTTAAAATAGGACCGTCCTGGCTAGCTTGATAATTGGATCAATTTTTCACTTATGGACTGTCAATTACTCAATGTTTTAATGCATGTGAAATACAGCTAAAAAGTGTTTTAATTAGAATAAAAGGACAAAACACCTAACCTTACAGCTCTACATGTAATTTTAAAGCACAAAATATGCAACTGAACATTTATTTACTAAATTGAAGTTAATTAAAAGTACGAGTTCACACAGAATTTGAACTAAACAGGATAAGGAGGAAAATAATTAATAATTAGGCATATTTTAGTGTCCACTTTGTATGGCTAAGCTTACTACCAATATTTAACATACATAAATAGCAATATTTTCTTTTGAAAAGTGTCAGTGGTTGTACTCAAAGTGTATAACATTAAATCAGTGGTCTGAAAAAAATCCATCTACCTAAATTAAAAGAAAAAAATGGATATTAACTAGTTTCAAAAACTTATGTTCTTATAATTAAAATAGCATTTTAATTATATATTCTCATTTGATTCCCATGTCAACCCCATAGATGGGAAGGACAAGGATTATTATCTCCAGTTTGTCAATGGAGAAAACTGGGTTTGTGGAGATTAAGTGACTTATCCAAAATTATGATGATTAATTAGTGGCAACTAGAAATCAAATAATTTTAATCCTAATCATTGTTGTTTTCACTATATATTTGTTTCTGTGTCAGTACCAATTCCTTCACTTCCATATTGTAACTGAAAAGTCATTTACATCTTTCTTAGTCTTAATATAACCTACTGAGTTAATTTCAAGTAATCACAATTTCTTCTACAGGTTAAGAATTTGAGCCATGATTTAAATGAACAACAATTCAACAAACATTTCTCAAATACCTACTACAAGGCCATGTACTAGGTTCATGGGATACACACACACACACACACACACACACACACACATATATAAAAATCAAGACATAGATCTTATACATGAGAATTAGGAATGGAGGCAAGCAACAATAAGATAAAATTAAAATGAGTGCAAAAATGAACTTCAAAATAACAACAAGTTGTATGATGTTGGGCAAGCCACATAATCTCTTTTTAGTTATACATAGAATGAATAGGCTAAGAGAGATGATTTATTGTAACTTATCCAGATGTAAAATTGTAAGTGCCATCAGAGAAAGATATTATAGGATGGGATCTGAATTTGACTTAAGGAACCAGGGGAGGGAGAAATAAAAGACAAGCTAACATAAAGAAAAGTAATATATTTAAGAAATATTTTTTTGAGTGAACAGGTTTTGAGGGCATGTAGTCACATTACTTGAGCTGGTGACACCAGAAAAAAAATTATATACATGTATATATATAAATATATTTGTATACTCATATATATATATATATATGTTTACATTTATGTACTTGGATATGTATACATATGTACACACATATATTTACATACATATGCTTATGTACCTTTAAACATTCCATGCATACATACTTATATCTGCATAAACATGAATGCTGTTGCTTAGTCATTTTAGTCTTGCCGGACAGCTTGTGATCCCATTTGGGGTTTTCTTGTCAAAGGTAATGGAATGGTTTTCCAATTACTTCTCCAGCTTGTTTTACTGATGAGGAACTGAGGCAAACAATATAGTAAGGTGACTATAAAAGCAAAGTGTTATGTGTTGTGAAATTCTTAACACATAAAAAATGAATTAATAATTCTCATTATCTACATTAAAAAAACACACAAACCTGGTTTTTGTTTATTTGTTTGTTTGTTTGGTTGGTTGGTTGGTTGCTTAGTTGTTTGTTTGGTTGGTTGGTTTTCTCCAAACCTGGGTAGAAGATGATAAAGTAGTAACTTTATAGTGCTTTGAAGTTTGCCAAGTACCTTACAAATATTATCCAATTTTATCCTTATAATAATTCTAAGAGGTAGGTGATATAATTACAGCATTTTACACATGGGGAAACTGGGGTAGATAGTGCATAAGAGATCTACCTATGATCACACAGCTACTAAATATCTGAATCTGGATTTAAAAATGCAGGTCTTACTGAGTCCAGCTCCATTGATTTGTTCACTACTATATCTAGAGGAAGCTACAAACATATGTATTTAGTAACATGTTTGTCTAATGTTGCTTTTTTGTTTTTTGTTTTTATAAGGGGGTTTAATTACATAGAGATACAATCTCCATCTAAATTTCTTGGGAGTCTGAGTTCATGGTTCATTTACTACAGACATATGTCTAATGTCTCTTAGTCTTATATCATAGAGAGCAATTGAAAACATTGGACAAAAATGAGCTAAACCATAATGGCTAATAAAAGTGAGGCAAGGACAATTGGGTCAGCCCCTTAGGTTTTCCCCAAGGCAAGAAGTTATTTAGGTATGGGACACATGATGATATCTTGACCTATGATTTTGTCACTTTAATTCAGAACCAAACACAACTGATTCACAACTACCCATTTTTGAAGCAGTAATTCCCAAGAAAAATGGCATGTGATCAAATGTATCTCATCTATACTAAGGACCAAAAAGTCCTCAATAAATAATTATATATATGTGTGTGTGTGTGTGTGTGTGTGTGTGTGTGTGTGTGCGCGTGTGTGTGTAAATTAGATTTGTTTTAAGGCTGTATAAATATGCATATATAATAAAGTGTTTATATATGATTTTAAAGATATTTTTCCATTTACATTTGAATCTGGGTTCATGTGTTATTCTAGACATTTATGGCACTTTGAACCAATGGTATTCATCTAAATTATGTCCTTGTCTCCCAATAACTGCTAGTCACCTAACAATCTAACTTTCAGAAAGAGCCCTATTACCCTCTGTTAATTGCAAAATAAATGGATCTCCAGAAGGCCACTGTTCGACTGAACATATGTGCATTAGCATAAATTACTTCATCTGATTAGCTGGTTGATACTTTGGGTTCTGAGATAACAAAATATAGTAAAGGAGAGATACTAGAGGAGAAAGGCTGAGAGGACCAACCATCCACAGGATTGTGCTTTAGGTTACCTATGGAAGGGTTGGTGCCCCAAGAGAGAAACTTAATAAAAGGCTTAGAAGAAAATACCATGTCCATCACTACTATGCAGTAAACAATGTGAAGTCTATGTCTTATTTAAGCTTTAAATATCCTCCAAGACCTGGTGTTATGCTCTGGTCTCAGTCTATTTTTAATGTTTGAACTGAGTTGGTAAAATTGTGAGACAGAAGACTGACTCTTCTTTACTGCATCCCTTTTCGAACCTATTTGCCACACTCTTCCACAAATCTATTATTTTAGTTCACTATGATAATTGGAAATGACTTCATAAGCATATTCCCAGGAGACAAGATAGTGCAGTGTGCAGTAAATTTTTGTAATTTTCCCATATTCACCTCCAAAAAACCATAAAATAATTCCCCAAAGGAAAACCTGAAACAGAAGAACTATTAAAAACACAGAGTGAAAAAGTCTTTTAATCACAAAAATGTAGAAGAAAAAAAGAAAGGTTTGTCTCACTTGGGTAAAAGGGAAGCACATTCCAGGGCAGGAAGAATTCCAGGAAGCCTCATCTGAGAAAACCAGGGGGACATCTGGAGCCCCATTTTGGTAAAGCAGGAAAATATCACGACCAGGACTCACCACATGCCTTAGCATAGTCAAGGAATCTAGTAAACTCTAGCTCCAAGAACAACCATGTGCTTGAGCACAGCTCATGGGAAACAGACATACTACAGTGGCCAGACATCCATGTGCTCCACAGTAACCCCAGGTAAACATAGAAACACGCTTAAAGCCACATCATACACCAGATACCACCAGTAGGAACCCAGCTTAGCACCCAGTAAGCTGCCAGACCCCCAGGCCTCCAACAGTACTACTCACCCCACACCCACACCCACAACACAGCACCAGACACAAAACTGCCCCAGGGGGCTCAGGGCAACAGCTGTGCTGCACAAGGTAAACAAACAGGGCCTACAACCAAGAAGGCACAAGAAGTTTGAGATAGTGCCTCTTCTACCTTGAGTGCAATGCTCAAATATAAAAAATGAAAAAGGCAATAAAAAGGATAAGAACAAAACAGCAAAACAATTTATCTGAGCATAGAAAGCTACAGTGGTGACAGGGAAGATCAAAAGAGAAATTAAAAATGCCCTTAAACACAGAAAGACCTTGTGGAAGAGTTCAAAAAGGAGCTTAAAATAATATAAGATCAGTAGAAGAAAAAAAATTGGAAAGGAAATGAGAATGATGCAAGAAAATTATGAAAAAAAGGAGTCAAGAGCTTGGAAAACTGATTAAAAACTACCATTGGTCAAGTGGAAAAGGAGATACAAAAATTCCCTGAAGAAAACAACTCTTTAAAAAGTACAGTTGGCTAAATGGAAAGAAAGAACAGAATCTAATTGAAGAAAACAACCTTAAAAGTTAGAATTAAGCAAGTTGAAGCTAATGACTCTATGAGACATCATGAATAAATCAAACAGTTTAAAAATAGAAGGGAGTGTAAAAGTGGGAAAAGTGGTTGACCTATAAAATAGGTCTAGGAGAGAAAATATTTGAATCATTGGACTATGTGAAAGCCATACTCAAAAGGAGGACTTGGAGAGTATCATTCAAGAAACTGTCAAGGAAAAAAAAATTGTCAAACAAAATTGTCCCAATGTTCTGGAAACAGAAGGCAAAATGAACATTGAAAGAATACTCAGGAATCAGATCCCCCAAGAAAATATATAAGGAACATTATAGCCAAATTTAATAGCTATCAATTCAAGGGACAAAATACTACAAGTGACAGAAAGAAGTAATTCAAATATCAGGGAGACACACACAGGATTACACATAATGTGGAAGGTGCAACATTAATAGAAGGTCACGGGGCATGATGTTACAGAAAATAAAGGAGTTAGGACTACACAGGGAATGGTTCATGGGACAAAAAAATCACTTGAACAGCAAAATTAAACATAATATGTCAAGTGGAAAATGGCCAATCAATGAAATAGAAAGACTTCATATAGGTGGTGGAGCAAAGATGGCAGAGTAAAAGGAGGAAGGTGCTTGAGCTCATCCCATAATCACTTCCAATGCCTGTAAAATGCCTCTAAACAAATTTTAGAGCTACAGAATGCAGAAAATGACAGAGTGAATCACATTTCCAGCTGAAGAGAGCCTGGTAAGTCTAAAGGAAGGCTCTATCACACTGGGCTGGGAGCAGAGTAAAGTCTCACATGGACCATGCTGGCAGAGACCAGTGGCACAGACTGGACCAGAGCAGACCTCAGTGGACTCAATCACTGGCAGCTGTAACAGTTTTCACACTTCTTAATTCACAAACACCAAAGAGATAGTAAAAGTCAGTGTAGAAACTCTGTTGGACCTGGGTGAGTGAAGAGCTTGGTCTGGCAGCAGTGGTGGCAGAAGCACAAGTAGCAGCAGCAGCTTCCACAGCTCTAGGCCATAGATGGCTGGGAGAGAAAGCAGCTCATCAGAAGGTAATTGTAGGAATCTCTTTCTAGATACTGAGGCAGGATTGTCTTGTTTTGCCATGGGTGGATATGGATCACAGTCTTGCTTGGCAGTCTGAAGTGAGGAGGAGTGCTGGCATGGCAGAGCTTGGGGTTGCTCTGGAAAAAGACTTTTCCTCACAGTTCTGAAGCAGGTGTCTAGAAGAAGCTCTGGAAAAGCTGCACAAAACTCAAAAAATTTGGCAAACAGCCCTCAACACTGTGGAAGCAGAGTTGTTGCATGGCAAAGAGTTCAAAAGTCAAATAATTGGCTGAGAAAATGAGCAAAGAAAGGGAAAGAAATCAGACTTTAACATCTTTCTTTGGTGACAAAGGAGATTAAAACACAGAACCAGAAGAAGACAACAAAGTAAAAATTCCTGCAACAAAAGTCTACAGGAAAAATATGAATTATTCATAGAACTTGGATGAGCTATAAAAGTTTTTTGAAAATTAAGAGTAGAGGAAAAATTGGGAAGAGAAATGAAACTGATTCAAGCAAATGATGAAAAATGAGTCAATCCATAGCTTTCTAAAGGAGACCCTCCCCCAATACTAAAGAAAACAACACCTTAAAAAAATTGACTAACTTGAATGGCAAAAGAGGTCCAAAAATCAAAGAGAAAAAATGCCTTAAAAAGCAGAAGTGACAGGGGATGGAGCCAAGATGATGGCATAAAAACAGCAAAGTTTCAGAGCTCCCACACAGCCATCCTAAATACCCATAAAATATGACTCTAAACAAATTTTAGGGCTCCAAAACTCTAAAAAATAGAGAAAACACATCTCTTGCTGAAAGCAGCTTGGCATGTGGGGCTCATTGCAGCAGACTGGGAGCCGTGGCTGGCCCAGCCTGACACATTGGCCTGGCCAGATCCCAGGGTAGTCAGGTGGAGCCAAGTCTGTAGGAGAGCAGATCCGCAGCACTAGAGACACAGTTTCCACATTTATCAGGCCAGAAGAAAAAAAGGCAAAGAGAAAGGTCAGTGGATTTGCTCAATTTGTGGGAGGAAAGCAATTCAGCCAAACTACTCCCAGGGCAAGGAAGCAGTGGGAGGTAGCTGTGGAAGGAGGAATGGCTGAAAGCAGCAGCTGCCTCCACTGGGCTACTTCAGAGCTCCCATCCTGCAGACAGCAGGGGGGCTGAGGCAATCGATCAGGGCCAAGGGCTCTTACATTGAGGGGCCTGGATCGGGATCATGGTCGTGAGTGGTGGTCCTGGGGAGCTCTTTCACTGAGTCAAATTTGGGGGGGGCATGAAGCACCCCCTAATAGCTCTGGCAGCTGTGAAAACCCCAGATATTTGGAATAGAGTCTCCACCCCCCAGAAGCAGAGTTCCACAGAGCTAAAAAACCAAGGAATTAATTGACTGGTCAACATGAGGAAAAGGAAGCAAAGTAAGAACAGCAATAAAACCCTAGAATCCTTTTTTGTGGACAAAAAGGATCAAAGCACGGAGCAGGAGGAAGACAACACAGTCAGAACTCCTACAACAAATGCTTGCAAGACACTTGAAGTTTGCCTACAAGCTATAGATTGACTTAAAAAGGACTTTGAAAATCAAATAAGAGAAGTGGAGGAAAAATTGGGAGGAGAAATGAGAATGATGCGAGAAAATCATGAAAAGAGTGTCAACAACCTGACTGAAGAAAATAATACCTTAAAGACCAAATTAACTCAGATGGCAAAGGTGGCCCTGAAAGCCAATGAAGAGAAGAATGCCTTAAAAAGTCAAATTTGCAAGATGGAAAAAGAGTCTCAAAAGCATTCTGAAGATATGTATGTACACATACATCTCATACATTTAAAGTACTATCTCTTCCTATTCAACTGATCCTGACCCTTCTATGTACACATATACATACATGCTCAGATAAGTATTCACACTCAAATATACCCCCTACAGGTGTGTCTATACAAGAGGGAATATTTGAGTATGAATGATTTCTCGGCTCTATTTTTTTGGTAATGGTTTTCAGGTAGTGCAATAATTTTTAAATTATTTCTCCTGGATGTGTTTTCCAAGTTAGTTTTGTTTTTTTTCTCCTGTAAGATATTTCACATTGCCTCCTATTTGTTCATTTGTTTAGATATCTTTTATAGTATCTTGTTTTTTCATGAAGTCATTTGCTTCCATTTTCCTTAATCTAATTTTGAAGGAATTATTCTCTTCAGTGAGTTTTTAAAATTCCTTTTTCCATCTTGGTAATTCTACTTTTTAAGCAATTCATTTACTCATTGGCTTTTTGGGCCTCTTTTTGCCATTTGAGATAGTCTATTTTTGAAGGTGTTATTTTCTTCAGTATTTTTTTGTCTACTTTAGCAGGCTGTTGACTGGGTTTCATGATTTTCTTGGATCATTCTCATTTGTCTTTCCCATTTTTCCTCCACTTCTTTTACTTGATTTTCAAAATCCTTCTTGAGCTCCTCCATGGCCTATAACCAGCTCATATTTTTTGGGAAGCTTTTGATGTAGGAGTTTTAACTTCATTGAATTTTTCTGGTTCCATGTTCTGATCATTTTTGTACCCCCAAAAAATTATTCTATGGTCTGATTTTGCTTGCTCTACTTCCTCGTCTTGCCAACCAATTACTTGACTTTTGAGCTCTTTGCCACAGTAAACCTATTGTAGAGACCTATGCCCCAAATTGCTGGGATTTTTTCTGATGTTGTCAGAGCCATGAGGAGAGTACCCCCTCTACAGGCACCCCAAGCTCTGGTACACTGAAAACACACCCCAGGCCCACCATCCAAGACATTGTTCCATATCTAACAGATTAAAGCAAGAGTCACTACCCTCTGAATGGTTTCATTGTCCCTCTATTATCTTCAGGCCAGGATCTCTGGAGGCAGCAGTGGGGCAAGAGCTGTAGCCACTACCCCTCCTTAACCTGTCATCCCTGGGTCAGGGACCAGACCACCTCTACAGTCATCCAGTGCCAACAGAGTTCACAAATGACCTTTTAATTTCTCTTAGGCGTTTATTAGTTGGCAACTCTGGAAACCACCACAGACGCTGATAATTCACTCTCCTGAAACCTGCTCTGGCCAGTCCTTGCCAAGGGTTGGACCCACCCTGGGTATGCTCATAGGTAGTTCATTATGACTGTGCTTGGCTCCCAGCTTGGTGCAATAAACCCTTCCTGTCAGCTTTCCAGGCTTCATTCTGTGGGAGATTTGTTTTGGTCAGTTTGTGGATTCTGTAGCCCTAAAATTTGTTTAGAGTCATATTTTACAAGTACTGCAGGTGGGGCCATTCAGAGTTGCAATTTTTAATCTGCCATGTTGACTCTGTCCCCTAGGATCTTACTTTTTAAGGGAGTTAATTAACAGGAGTAAATAGACAACAAAACTGTACTGGTGGAGGATTTCAGTTGTTCAATTGAAAGGATGCCTATTAATTGAGGGAGGACTGAATAAGCTGTGGTATCTGAATATACTATAATACTTTTCTGCAACTAGAATATGTGAACTGGCAAATTTCAGAAAAAAAATACGGAATGATTTGTACAAATTGATGCAGAGTGAAATGAGCAGAACTATTTAAAAATTGTACCAAATATTAACAACACTGTGTGATGATCAACTATGAATGAGTCAACTCTTCTCAGCAACACAATAGTGCAAGAAAAGCACAAAGGACTCCTAAAAGAAGTTGCTATAAGTATCCAAATTAAAAACAAAAGAAAATAAACAAAAAACAATAAACTGATAGATTCGGAATGCAGAGCAAAGTACATTTTATTCTTTCTTATTTTTCCCTTTTGTTCTGTGTCTTATTTCACAAATAAGACAAATTTGGAAATACATTTACATGATAGCACATACATACACGAGATATGTAAAGTATATCAAACTGCCTACCATGTTCAGAAGAGGTGAGGGGAAGGTAGGAGACAGAAAAAGTTGGAAAGCAAAATCTTGTATGAATGAAAGCTAAAAATTTTTCTTGACATATAAATAGAGTAAAAAGTAAAATACTGTTTTTAACAAGGGGCTTGATAAATCAGTCCTCTCAGAGACATTTGCTTTTAAAATTGACTACTACATGCATGAAAAGATGAAATAGATACCTTTTGTTATTTACTTTTTTAATGTTTGTTTTCAAAACTTTACATTTTAGATTATTTCCCTTCCTCCCTTGTCTCCCATCCTTACTGGGAAGATAAGCAATTCAATATAGGTTGTACATGTGTAGTTACACAAAACATTTCCATACAGAATAAATTGTAAAAGACTGACTATATTTCTCCCAATCCTATTACTGCCCACTTATTCTATTCTCTTCTTTGTCCTTGTCACTTTACAAAAGTGTATGGTTCTAACTACCTGCCAACTACCCTGGCGACTGTGTACTACCCCCCCCCCCAACTACCCTCCCTTCAATCATATTCCTTCTTAACCCCTTATCCCCTACTCTCCTGTAAGGCAGGATACCCAATTCAGTGTGTATGTCATTCCCTGCCTAAGCCTAATTCAATGAGAGTAGGATAGACCCATTCCCTTTTGCCTTCCTGTTCTTCCCCTCCACTGTAACAGTTATCCCTTGCTCTCTTTTATAGGAGATAACTTACCCCATTATATCTCCCGATCTCATCTCAGTATATTGCTCTCTCACCTCTCGATCTCACCTTTTAAATATCATCCCTTCCTTTTCAATTCATCCTGTGCCCTCTGTCTATGTATACATGTAGACATACATACACACACTCATATGTATTCATATGAATATGTACCCTCACACACATATTTATGTGTGTGTATATACAAATATATACATTTAAATTCCCTTCAACTATCCTCATACTGAGAAAGTTTCATAGGTTACAATTATCTTTTTTCCATGTAGGTATGTAAATACTTCAACTTTGCTAAGTTCTTTATGATTTATTTTCCCTGTTTACTTTCTGAAACTTCTATTGCTTCTTGTATTTTAATGTTGGATTTTCAATCCGGTTCTGGTTTTTTATCAAGCATGCTTGAAAGTGGAGGACCCAAGATGGTTGCATAGAAGCAGAAAAGCACTGCACACAAACAAGCTAGAAACTCATAAAATGGGACTCTAAAACAAATTTACAAGCTCCAAAACACATCTGTTGCTACAGGCAGCTCAACAGGTGGGGCTCTTTACAACAGTCTGGGAATCACGGCCGAAAACACTGGCCCGGCCAGGCCCTAGGGCATCATGCAGAGCCCAGTGTATAGGAGAACAGATTGCCTGCACTGGAGGCACAGTTACCACATTTATTGGGCCAGAAGAAAAAAAAGGCCAAGAGAAAGGTCAGTGGATTTTGGTAAATTTGGGGAAGAGCAAGGAAGCAGTGGGAGGCGGCTGTAGCAACAGGAATGGCTGAAAGCAGCAGCGGCCACCACCAGGCAGAGCCCTCGGCCTGCACATAGCAAGAGGGCTGAGGCAATTAATCAGGGCCAAGGGCTTTTGCGTTGAGAGGCCGGGATCTGGATCATGCTCTTCAGTGGTGGCCTGGCGAGTGCTTGCAGTGAGCCAAAGATGGGGGGTGGGGGCTGCAACAACCCACTAATAGCTCCAGCAGCTGTGAAGGCCCCAGAAATTTGGGACAGACCTTTCCCCCTCCAGGAAGCAGAGTTCCACAGAGCTAAAAAAAAAAACAAAACAAGCAATTAATAGACTGGCCAACATGAGGAAAAGGAAGCAAGGTAGGAACAGCAGTAAAACTCTACAATCTTTTTTTGTGGTCAAAAAAGATCAAAGCATGGAGCGGGAGGAAGACAACTCAGTCAGAGCTCCCTCAACAAATGCTTCCAAGACACTGGAAGAATCCCTACTAGCTATGGATCAACTTAGAAAGGACTTTGAAAACCAAATAACAGAAGTGGAGGAAAAATTGGAAAGAGAAATGAGAATGATTCGAGAAAGTCATGAAAAGAGAGTCAACAACCTGCCTGAAGAAAATAATACTTTAAAGAGAAAATTGACTCAGATAGCAAAGGAGGCCCAGAAAGCCAATGAAGAGAAGAATGCCTTAAAAAGTCAAATTTGCCAGATAGAGAAAGAGTCTCAAAAGCATTCTGAAGAGAATAATTCCTTCAAAATTAGAGTGGAGCAAGTGGAAGCTAATGACTTTATGAGAAACCAAGATACAATTAAACTGTTACAAAAAATGAAAAAATAGAAAGCAACATGAAATATCTCCTTGAAAAAACCACTGACCTGGAAAATAGATCCAGGAGAGACAAATTGAAAATTATTGGTCTACCTGAAACTCATGACCAGAAAAGGAACTTGGAAAGCATCCTTCAAGAAATCCTCTAAGAAAATTGTCCTGATATTTTAGAATGAGACGGCAAAATAGAACTTGAAAGAATTCATCAATCACCTCTTCAAAAAGATCCCCAAAAGAAAAGTCCTAGAAATGTTATTGCCAGGTTCCAGAATCCCCACACCAAAGGAGAAAATATTACAGGCTGCCAAGAAAAAAACCATTTAAATACTGTGGAAGCACAATTAGGACAACCCAGTATCTGGCAGCTTCTACACTGAGGGATCGAAGGGCCTGGAATATCATATTCTGGAGACCAAGAGAGCAGGGATTAAACTAAAAATCACCTGCCCAGCAAAACTGAGTATAATGTTTCAGGGGAAAATATGGTCATTCAGTGAGGTAGAGGACTTTCAAGCATTCTTGATGAAAAAACCAGAACTGAACAGAAAATTTGCCACTCAAGCACAAGAAGCATAAGAAGGTAAACACTGGAAAGACATCATAAGGAACTTATTAAAGTTCAACTATTTACATGCCAGTATGGAAAACCAATAATAGTGACTTATGAAACTTTTCTTAGTATGGAGATAGGTGAAGGGAATACAAATGTATATGTATATATATACATATATATACATTTGTATATGTATGTATGTGTATGTATATGTATGTATACCTACTCATATGTCTATATAGGAGGGTATATATGCTTATGAATACATATCTGATCATGGGTATATATGTGTACATAGAGGGTTCAGGATCAATTGATTAGGAAGAGATGATACTTCAAAAGGTGAAATTTTGAAGTGGGAGAGGACTTTAATGAGAGGAGACAGGGAGAGACAAAATGGGATTAATCATCCCATATAAAAGAGGCAAGGGATAACTGTTACAACTTTACTTTCATTTACTCTCATTAAATTTGGCTTAGGGAAAGAATGACATAAACTCTAAACTGAGTATCTTTCCACACAGGAGAGTAGGGGGGATGGGG
>CM053597.1:194792199-194825689 GCA_028646575.1 Pseudocheirus occidentalis | reverse complement strand
GGGTTGCGGGAAGCACACACCTCAGTAAAGGGACAGAGACAGGGTAGAGAACAAAACAAAGGTGTGAGGGAGCAGGATAGGAAGGAGGGACATAAGATCAGCCTCTCACAGTTTGCCCACCATGGAGATGTCCTTCGTAATTACGCATGTACAGCCTGTATTGAATTGCTGCTCCTTCCAGTGGGAGTGGGTGACAAGGGAGGAATTGCATGAATCTATAATTTAAAGCTATACAATCAAATGCAACTGGGAAATAAGACATACACAGAGGGGAGGTAGGGAGACCCTCCCTGCCCTATTAGAATGTCAGAGGGGTGATGGAGGAGGACATAAAAAGGAACAGATTGTGGGAGGGGCTTTATGGTGGGATCACTGTTTTGTGCTGGGGGGTAGGGGAAAGAAGGGAAGAAAATTTGTAACTCAAAACTGGAAATGAATGATGTAATCAAGAATATAAATTTAAATTTAAAAAAGAGAATAAAAAAAAGAATGCTTGAAAGTCCTCCACCTTATTGAATGACCATATTGTTTCCCCTGAAACATTGAACTCAGTTTACATTGGTAGGTAATTGTTCATTTTAGTCCTAGCTCCTTTGATCTCTGAAATAATATAATCCAAGCTCTTTAATACCTTAATTAGAAGATGTTAGATCTGTATTATACTGATTGTGTATCCCCAACATTCAAATTGTTTATTCTTGGCGAATTGTAACATTTTCTCCTTGGTCTGAGAATGCTAAAACCTAGCTAAAATATTCCGAGGAGTTTTCATTTTGGAATCTTTTTCAAGAAGTGATCACTGAATTCTTTCAATTTGTGTTTTTCCCTCTGGTTCTAAAGTCTCAGGGCAATTTTCCTTGAGAATTTATTGAAGCATGATTCCTAGGTTCTTTCTTTGATCATGGATTTCAGGTAGTCCATATAATGCCAAGCATAAGCAACTTCCCAAAAGAACACTACAATTAACAGCTTTTAAATTCTGATTACACAGTATAGTGAACTCTCCATTTATTTCATAACAAATCAAGGTAAACATTAACAACAAATAACAATACAATATTCACAGTATTACATCTGATCACAGAAAATCACAGTATAGTGTTCACAAGAGCTTATCATTAAAATGGCCCCATAGTTAACACCAAAGTAATCAAAGTATTTAGAACAAAGAACAAAAGAACAATTATCTGGTATCCCAAAGGAGGTTTTCCTCCTTACTCAGTCATTCAGTCTTCTCAAAATACAATAGTCAGTCTTCCACTCATGGGGCAATCATAGGCTAACTTAATAAGTCACTTATCTAGCAATTGGTTACTAAGTATTGTTAGTCAATAAATACAATAATTAGAAAATTATGCAAACCCTCCACCCCATGGTCTCTAATAAACTTCAATTTCATCACAGCATTCAATATCCAAGGAGAGGCTTTTTCTTCATTTTGACTCTCAGATTCCCTGGATCCCCTTGCATGGTCCCAGATTCTACCTGAACTCACCACACAGTCACCTGGATTCAGAGGCAGATAGCTCCCAGGTTCTTATCCAGTCCTCCAGACAGTTCCTGCTACACACTGAAGTTCACAGGTTCCAGCACATCTTGAAGTCTTCACAACTCCTGTTCCCAGGAAGTCAAGTATCAACCAAACCGCAAACAAAGAAAGTCTTATCCCAGCCATGCTTTTTATGTCTTTTGGCAATTGGACTGGCCCTAGGACTCAGAGGAAATCTCAGCTTTCCAGGTGGCTTTCTTGGCAAAAGGCAGAAACTTCAGCCTTCATCAGATTCTGGAACCAAGGAAATATTCTCGCAGTTCTCAGTTAGCTTCCAGATGCTCATTGAGAGAAACTTTTTCTCTCTTCCACCAGGAAGCTGCCAGGAGAAAAATTCTAATTCTGATGGTCTCTTTCTGGGGCTCTTCTTATATACACAAAAATCACTGGCTTTGTGTTTCAGCCAAACGCTTCCTGTTATGTCAGCAACAGGAGACAGAGTTCACACACTCTGTATCTTAGCCACAAAGGTTTGATTAGTGACTAAAGACTAAGTACCTGCTTACTTGACATCACAACAAGGGGTCTTTAAATTAAAATTCCTTACCATTAAAATAATATAATTTTTAAATTGTTTTTCCTGGAACTATAGGGCTATTTTCCAGGTCAGTGGCTTTTCCAATGAGATATTTCACATTGCTTTCTATTTTTTCTTCATTTCTTGGGATCTGTTTAATAGTATTTTGATTTCTCATTAAGCCATTTGCTTCCATTTGCTCCAGGCTAATTCTGAAGGAATTATTCTCTTCAGTGAGCTTTTGAAATTCTTTTTCCATCTGGCAAATTTGGCTTGTTAAGGCGTTCTTCTTCTCATTGGCTTTTTGAGTCTCTTTTGTCATTTGAGTTAGTCTGTTTTCAAGGTGTTATTTTCTTCAGTCAGTTTGACTGTCTTTTCATGATTTTTTTTGCATCATTCTCATTTCTCTTCCCCAATTTTCCTCCCCTGTAATTACTTGATTTTCAGTATCCTTCCTGAGCTCCTCTAGGGCCTGTAACCAGTATATCTTTTTCTTGGAATCTTTTGGTGCAGGAGTTCTGACTTTGTTGCCTTCCTCACATTCCATGCTTTGATCCTTTTCTTCCCCAAAAAAGGAATCCAAAGTTGGATTGCTGTGCTTTCTTTGCTTCCTTTGCTTGCTCATGTTGCCACTCAATTACTTGACTTTTGAGCCCTTTGCTCAGTGGAACTGTGCTTCTGGAGAGGAGAGCTTTGTCCTAAATCACTGGGGTTTTTATAATTGCTGGAGCTAGAAGGAGGGCTTCTTGTCTGAAGCCTCCACAAACTTTGGCTCACTGGTCAGACAACTCAATATAACCACCCAAAACTGCAATCCATATCCATACAGGTTAAAGGAAGAGTGATTACCCCTCTGAATGTTTGTTTGCCCCCCCCTACAATCTTCAGGCTGTGAGCTTCAAAGCAGCCACATGGAGGCAGCCACAGCACCTCTGCTGCTTCTCACTCCAGTGGTAGAAGCCGCACTATGCTCCATCTCCTTCAGTTTCAACAGAGTTCCACACTGACCTTTTACTTTGTCTTTTGCCTTCATGGATTGATATTTCTGGAAACCTCATTTCTAGATGCCATAGCTGTTGGTGATCCACTTTCCAGAAGTCTGCTCCTTCTGTTTGTTGGAGCCCCCCATCCCACGGATTTAACCGCCAGCATGCTGGAATGGACCCTTCCTGTAGGCCTGCTAGGCTTCCTTTAGTGGGAGATTTGTTTCTATCTGCCACTTTGTGTGTTCTATAGCTCTAAAATTTGTTTAGGGTCATATTTTGTAGTGATTTGAGGTGGTTATTGGGGGAGCTCATTGAACTTTTTTCTGTAACTTTCAAGGGTCAGCTGTTTCTTCCTCTTGTTATTTGCACATTCTCCCAGCCTGTTTTTTAACTTTAACTCTTTGTTAAAGTAGGGTTCTGTTTCCAGGGTGGAGAGCACACTTTCCCAAACTTTAGAGGTTTTGTGCAGCAGACACTTCTAGGGACATCTGAGTTTTCAGTTCTTCAGAGGTGTTATGATCTAAAGAGAAGTTTTTACTCCTCTTCCACCTGGTACTGTAAGATACCAGAAATACTTTTTTCTGCCCTGAAACAGTAAGAAGGTTCTTATCTTCACTGATGTCACACATTTTGCTATGCTGATGCTCTTTCTCTCCCTGGGACTGCCACGCAGGACTATGATCCAGGTCTGTGTTTGAAAATAGCAAGATAATCCTGCCTTAGTGCTATCAAAAAGACCTGTGTAATCTCCTTCTGACGAGCCATTCAATCCACTTACCATTTAAGGTTAGAACTCCAGAAATAGCACCTGTTACTGATGACTCAGTCATTCCCAAGCCATGATCCTGGTTTTCTGGGCCCAAGGCCAACTTGGAGTGGCCTGCAGTGGACTGTGTGCCACTCTCAGCCTGGCAGGACAAACCTTTCCCTGTTGACCTTCTAAGTTGTCTTTGCTGTCTTTGTTTCCAGACTAAGAGGTCTGGAAACTACAACTTCAGTGATTCAGTCACCAAGAGGCCTCTCCCTAGTTTGCTGGGGTTAGGGTTTGTATGGAATGCACTGGATTGTACTCCTCTCTCACTCTGCTGCAACAGATCCTTACTGCTGACCTTGCAAGTTGTCTTTGGTTGTAAATTTATTCTACTCTATCTTTGTGTGCCTTCTGCTGCTCTAGAACTTGTTTAGATTAATTTTATGAATACTTGAAAATGTTTTGGAGAGAGCTCAGGGGAGTCCCTGCCTGTACTCTGCCATGTTGTCTCCACCTCCCAGATACCATATTTGATAGTTGAACACTTTAGAGGGAGTATACAAATTGCAGCATCCAATTGTTTGATAGACTTTGCTTCATGGGCCAGAAATGATGTGTCAACTGAAAATAGCATGTCAACGGGATAGTCTTGGGTTGGGTGAAGCATGGGGTATCTTCACTTCCTAAGTGATCATAACATAGTCATAAGATGGGAACCTGCTCATGTTGGGCAAAGGGGACTCGTCTAGAGGTACAAAATGTGAATTGGGAATTGAGTCACCTCTACCACTTTGGGTTTTGTTACCATAGTAAGGAGAACCAAGAGTGGAGGATCTTGTTATCTTCCTATTATTAAGCAAGTGAACTCAATATGCAGAACTTAATTACTCCTACCTCTATGAAATCATATGAAACTGATTACTATTGACTGGAGTAGAGTAGGAGTCCAAACAAATAGTTTCTCACATATGCACAGCTTAAAGTACATACATGCACTCAATCCAAATGGTTTGACTGAGCCTGCAAGCACTCACCTCTACAATCTGCCTTAATTTTATTCTTTCTACACTAACACTAAAAATTTGTCCCAAGGAGCAATACCCACATTTTCAATATTTATACACAAAGATCAAAATACATATAGAATATGGTCAGAGCAATGTAGGAAAGTGTATTTCCATTCAATTACAATGGGCTACTTCTTTCTGACACCATATTTCTGCACAACTACTCAGTCACTGAAATCTTTCACCCTCAACATATCTGCTAAAATATTACTTATCTTCCAAAATGACACAATACATTCAAAAGTTAACTGATCGTTTTGTTTAGTCTTCAAAACATATTTTGTTTCACAAAGGCAAGACCAGTGTAAGATATATTTGCAAAAATCTTCCTATATTCTGTAACAAATAGAGATGGCAAAGATAATTATCTCCCTAACATGCCTACTTTGACAGTTACTAGCTTTAGAGGGTTATCATGATTACTTTATAAGTGAGAGCAGCAGTTGGGATGGAAATAAATGTGGATGCCAAATGCTAGAATCTATAAACTCTTTCCACCAATGACACATATCTGTTGTTGATTTAAAGTTTGCCATGTTTAGCAATTTTTGTAGTGAATTAATTGCATATTATCACTGGGTGTCAAATATGAAAGGGACGGGTCCTTAGAAATTATCTATCACAACATCATTTTTATTTTACACAGCTCTAGAGCAATTCTGCACGTGGAGCCAAATGGATGGTTAGCAAAACAGGAATTTTCTTACTTCAATTTATATTTCTTTCTACCAATATAACAAATTTTAAGAATAGGTGAATTAATTAATTAATTTAGGAAATAAGTGAATAAATAAAACCAGCTTTCGGGTTTACAGCCATAATCTTTACATTGATTTCTGGTTTTTCTCCTCCCAAAAGAATCAATTTAAAAAAATCTTTATTTTCAAAATCTATGTGCATGAAAGCTTTTATTGAAATATCTGATATGGTATTGAGGAAAACAACATTTAATGATTCCTGATATCTGCCTGGATTTTCAGTCATTTCGAAATGGAAGGAGAAGTCAGCTTGTATGTCACCTCCCCTCCACCACCAGCTTATAAAGTATCAACAAAAATTAATTACAATACAGATGTAAAACTTCATGATGTGTTGGTAGATAAGGATCCCTAAATTTATGTCAGACATGAATTGATATAAGAACATTTTAATTTCACCCAGGAAATCAGAGCCAGCAGCTATTCATATGAAATAGAATATCTGTCTACTCTCCCAAGAGCTGGTACAGGCAATTAAGAACAAGGTACTATATCTTCCTTTACCTCAGCAGGAGAGGATATTTACTTTGTAGGATAATGGTAAGGTGGAGAATAGTTTAGACATTCTGGTAAAAGATGTTCCTAGAAAAAGGAATGCAGTAGGATTGTAATTAGTAGAGTCAGGAAGATGTGTCACATGTATAAATGTGTTGATGCATAGCATGCAGTCAAATTCATTGACATACATGCTGCAAGTGGCTTCTAAGAGAAAAAAAAGAAAAAGAAAAGGACAGAGAGACTGTATTATCATGAGTACTTATAACACTGCCCATGAGTTTTATGATACTTGAATACACGGGAACTCCAGTGTTGATAATATTGATCTGTTGAATCAATTGAAAGATGAGCCAGACCCAGACCTAAAATGGCAATAGTTCCTTTAGTCTCTGAGTTCTTTTTCTCCCATTTCAAGCATGGTCTAATCTATGTCAAAAAAGCTCTTATTGCTTAGACTGTTTCATCTGGTTGAAGTGTAGGTATTCAAATACTAAAATTAGATGTGATCTCACCAATTTGGGGATTCCTACTCATGGTACATATTGCAACCATGCCATGCCTGCCCATGATTTGTGACATTCACTCATGTTCAACCAAAGATGGTTATTTAGAGGGTCTGCCTAATATGCTATAAACATTTCTTGATTTTTTTCTCAATGTTCTGAGCGTACTAATAGAACACTAATGACCTGTCATTACTTGAACATTACACGTGATCAAGTCATTTCTTCTTCTGGCCACACAGTTCCTTGATCACAATATTTACTCCTATTTTTAAAAAAATTTCTTGGTTTATTTTGCTGAATATCCAGAAATTTCAAGAAGGTATATCAATATCATGAACTTTTGTTTTCAGGGGAAGCTTGGGAGGACAGTAAAAGGCCTTGAAATTTCTTAAAAACTATCCAGTCAGCTCTTTTACTTTTCAAATCTAGAGACATTTTATTGTCCATATTTCCTTTCCCAGGTTAATACAGTGATGAACAAGTTTATAGAGTTGACATCCAAATATATATTCAACTCAGAGTAACTGAACTTCATCCGTTTTGTTTTTCCTGTGTGGATGGATAGGCTAAACTTCTTTCAACAATGATAACTCTCTCTCCAAAGACTCTTCACATTCTTGGGGCTTGACACAATAAACATAATGTCATTTTTTAAATAAAGGGATTTGATGAATCTCAATATTCACAAGGAAACCATCCTTAACTTAAATTTTGTGCTAGGTCTTATCAATGACCAAATTTATTTGACAAACATTCATATCACTGTTTCGATATATGCATGATATTTCTCTTTGGATTATTGGGCAAGACTCTTTCTTTTTGCTAAATCTTACCAGAAATCCTGAATGATATTGACAGACAGGAGATATTTTATCCTGTCTTTTGCCTTTTTCTGACCTTTATCCTGTCAAATGCCTTTTTCTTAGTCCATATGCAATCAACATTATAGAATCTTATGTTCTTTTTTTTCAGCTTATTTTGAGATGAAAGCACTGTAATTCATTTTTCATTATGCTTTGCTAATGCCTACTACAGATTTACCTCATAAGGACCACTTCAAAGATGTTGATTTATGTAAAGATGGTTGTGGTAAGGATTTTTATCAATGTGAGAGTAGGAACACAGAGCAGTAGTTAGTGATCCTTCTTCAGTCACCATGTTTAAGTTTTTATTTTTCCCCATACCTTTTTATCTTCCTCTTCCTCATATGACATGTGTATTGGTCCCTCAGTACCCTTACAATTATATTACTGATTTCTTCTGTACATCCTTGCACTGATTTCTTCTATAGACCTTAATGCATCCTAATTGCTTGTGCCCTCTTTGTTCATCTGTAATAAATGAATCAATTGAAAGATGAACCTAGACATAGACCCCAAATGGCAATAGTTCCTTTAGTCTCTGACTTCTTTTCCTCCCATTTCAAGCATAGTCTATTCCATGTCAAATTTTGTGCCATTTCCATTTTCTCTATGAGGACATGCAGCAGAGGTTCTCAACCTGTGGGCCACAACCCTTTGTGGGTGGAATGACCCTTTTCACAGGGATCACAGGAGACCCCTAAGACCATCAGAAAACACATATTTCTGATGGGCTTAGGAACTGAGACACCGCTCCTCTATTCCTCTCCAGGCAGGTCCGTCCACATGCAGATATGCCCACATACAAGTTTGAAAGAGTTGAAGCATTAGGAAGGTTGAGAACCATTGAAATACAAGATAAGAAAGATAAGATATCAATGCATTCCTTGCTTTATATCTGACAGAGAAAATGGTTTGGTGAAGCAGATTTTGCAAATCCTTTTCATTTTTGATTCTGTTTGCAATCCTTTCATCTTCATCCTTGAATCTCATGGGATGACTTTGCTTAGCTAGATATATGGAAAACTTGTTTTAAGTCAGTTTTGTCCCTCACTTCTCCATTCTACTTTATAAAATGATGTGACATTGTTTGTATACTCTGTGTGATATTTTAGAGACAAGTTAATATTTTCACAATATTTGCCTTTGACAGCTATTTCTCTCCATTTGCTAAATCAGGTTTTTGCTGATTTGATGTTTTTTGTCCTCTTTTAATCTATTTTGTGGCCAATAATTTAAACTGGCAAAATTTCAGGATGAAACTATTGTAGTCAAGGTCTATGTGGATGGAAATATGTTCATTAAAATGTAGCATTGGTATTAAAGTGACAAGCACATTCAATCACTTTTAATTGTCTGTTTAATATGTTTTACAAAGCATTTTGCTTTCATTATTTCTATCCTCAGAAATAACCCCCTGAACATTGTTATGGGAATCTGAAGATCTTCCCTGCCCCACCTAGGCCCTTTGACAGGCTTAAGTGGCTCTGAGAGCTTTCCCTCATTTGAAAGTATACTCTGCCCCCTAATAGGCTGAATGTGGTTACATGGAAACTGTGGTGGAAGGCTTGTTCTTCAGCAATGCCAGTGCCTCATTACTTCGTGATTGGGCAGTGCGTCAAGAGGGCTGTGACATTCTCTGATCCAGGAGAAGGCTATATATACCCTGATGTGAATTTTTGCTTTGGGGCTCACTTTGAAAGAGTTGTGTGATTTGGCCAGACGAGACTCTGGGCAGCTGTTGAGCCCCCTGGTTTGAAAACCCTGATGTTGATGCTTCCCTCTCTGGTAGCTAGCTAGGTATGGATATAATGGTCAGATGTCTGGAGGCCCATCTGCTGATCTTTTTCTTTGACTGCTTGTAACTTCTGCTTGTAACTGTTTTTATTCTATGAAGTTCAGGGTGCTAACTTTTTTTCTCTGAACTAGGTAAAATATATATCTTTGATTGATTAAAGTAACATTGTTAACCCATTTTGAGTTGCTTTCCTTTAGAAAAGCAGATCTAAGAACCTGCTCTAGCAGCCGAACTGGCTATGCTAGGGTGCTTGCTGATACAAACATGGAAGAGCAGAATTTGAATGCTAACAGAAACACTTATAATCTCTGTGATCATTGATAAGACACTTAACCTCTAAGCGTATCAGAATTTATCTACTAAGAATTGATCTACTTAGAATTTACCTACTAGAAGTTACCTACTAAGTTTAATACAAGTTGATATTTGCCATATTTGGAGGAAATTCACATAATCACCAAAATCTATGTAAGTACAATTCCTTTCTATATACAAACAATTCCTGTGTTCTATGTTAATCAAAAAGAACTTATTGAATATATAGATATTCAATTCAATGCAGTCAGTTTAAGTTATTCAATAAAGATACAAAAAAAATTCAAGGGAATAGTATCTGCCACTGAGGAATTCAAAATCCTTTTGGAATGACCATCAAAATAACAATTTGGCTTAATGATGTAGACAACAGAAAAATGAAACAAAGAAAGGGAACCCTACAACTATAATGCTGAGAAAGACTTCCTGTGCATAAACAATTTGAACCAACCTTAAAAGGAATGGGAGATTTGGGGGTAAATTAGAAAGAATTTATAGAAGAAGAACCGCATAAGCAAAAGCACAAGGTGGAATGAGCACTGTACAAGTCAGTAAGGGAATTTCTATAAGTACCCTCTCCTCTCTGGTTTTCATGATACTGTAAATTTCTAGGGGAAACTAGGGGCAGTGGATAGAATGATGGATTTGGGGTCAAAAAAACTTCCTGACTTCAAACCTGACCCCTTATTCTTACTACTTGTGTGACCCTGAACAAGTCACTTAACCCCATTTACCTCAGTTTCCCCATTTGTAAAATAATACAGAGAAGGAAATGGCAAAGAACTTTAGTATCTCTGCTAAGAAAACTACAATTGGAGTCATGAAGAGTCAGACATGACTGAAATGACTGAACAACATTCTCATAGCTTTTCTCTTTCCTGGCTTATCACTCCTCCTTAGTCTCCTTTGTGGTTCATCCATTTCATACCCTGATGTGCATTCCTTAATGTGCTGTTCTTAAATCTCTTCTCTACACTCTTTCACTCTCTTGGTGATCTCATTTGCTCTAAGGAGCATATTACCATTTCTATTCAGACAACATATCTATTTTTATAGTCTTTTATTTTTTATTCATTTATTTTTTCTTGTTGACATCTTTCATTTCCATGAGGTTTTGAGTAACAAATTTTCTCCCCATCTTTCCCCCACTCACCACCCCAAAAGAGCCATCCCACTGTATAACCCCTTCCCAAACCTGCTCTCTCCGATGTCCTCCCCCATCACCCCTCTGACTTTCTGGTAGGGCAAAATCGATCTCCCTACCCCAGAGCCTATACATCTTAATTCCCAGTTGCATGTAGGTAATAATAATAATAATAATTAGTGGTAGTAGTAGTATTTTATAACTATATTAATTATATTATATATACATACATATATATTTTTAACATTTGATTAGGGAACTTTAAATTCTAGATTCTTTCCCTTCCTCCTTCATCATCTACCCTCACTGGAAAGACAAGTGATTCAATCTTAATTGTGTTACCACAGTATTCAAATTGTTTCTCCTTAGCAACTTGTTATATTTTCTCCTTGATCTGGGAACTACAAAACCTGGCTATAACATTCCTAGGAGTTTTCTTTTGGGGATTTTTTTTCAAGAGGTGATTGGTAAATTCTTTCAAGTTCTACTTTGCTCACTGATTTTAAAATATCAGAGCAGTTTTCCTTGAGAATTTCTTGAAGGATGATTTCTAGGTTCATTTTTTTGGTCACTGCTTTCAGGTAGTCCAATAATTTTTAAATTATCTCTCCTGGATCTATTTTGCAGTTCAGCGGTTTTTTCCAAGAGATATTTCACATTGCCTTCAATTTTTTTTCATTTGTTTGGATCTGTTTAATAGCATCTTGATTTCTCATAAAGTAATTTGCTTCCATTTGCTCCACTCCAATTCTGAAGGAATTATTCTCTTCAGAATACTTTTGAGATTATTTTTCCATCTGGCAAATTTGACTTTTTAAAGCATTCTTCTCCTCATTGGCTTTTTGGGCCTCTTTTGCCATTTGAGTTAATCTGCTTTTTAAAGTGTTAGTTTCTTCAGTCAGGTTGTTGACTCTCTTTTCATGATTTTCTGTCATCATTCTCATTTGTATTTCCAGTTTTTCCTTCACTTCTCTTATTTGGTTTTCAAAACCCTTCATAAGCTGATCCTTGTCTTGTAACCAGTCTAGATTTTTCTTGGAACCTTTTGGTGCAGGAGTTCTGACTGTGTTGTCTTCCTCCCATTCCATGCTTTGATCTTTTTTGTTCCCCCAAAAAGAATCTAAATGGATTGCTATTCTTACTTTGCTTCCGCTGCCTGCTCATGTTGCCAGTCAATTACTTGGCTTCTAGCTCTGTGGAACTCTGCTTCCAGAGCAGAAAGTTCTGTCCCAAATTGCTGGGGGCTTTGCAGTTGCCAGAGCTGTCAGGAGGCTGCTACAGTCCCCAGCAGATTTGTCTCACTGAAAACACACCTCAGGACCACCACACAAGACCAACATCCTGATCTAGGCCACTTAAGGCAAGAACACTTAGCCCCTGAATGACTGCTTGGCCTCCTGCAATTTGCTAGCCAGGAACTCTGAAGCAGCCAAGTGAAGGCGGCTATGCTGCTTCTGCTGCTCTCTTGCACTGGAGGCAGTTCAGCTGAACCCTCTCCCCCAAATTTAGCAGAGTTCCACTAACATTTCACTTAGTGCTTATTTCTTATGGCTTGAGAATTCTGAAAATTGCAACCGGTGCTGCTGAGCCTCTCTCTACTCAGCTGTGGCTTGTCCTGGCTGCCCCAAGGTCGAGTGGCAGTTTCAGACAGGGCTGCTTTCTGCTCCTAGCACACTGTGATGAGCCCTTCCTATCCCATCTGCTGAGCTGACTTCAGCAGTAGATGTGTTTTGTTATACTTTTGTGAATTCTGGAGTCCTAAAATTTGTTTAGAGTCATATCTTATGAGTATTTTAGGTGGCTATATGGGATCTGTGGTGTTTTCCTGCTTCTACACTGCCATCTTGCCTCTGCCTCACCCCCCCTGTTTATCCCAGTCATAATCTTTTAACTACTCTTGAGTCCCACAGCAGCTACCACCTATTGAGCATTTCCAATTGGATGTCCTGAAGACATCCCAGTCTCAGCATGTTTGAAATAGAACTAGTTATTTCATAAAAACATGTGTTGCCAAATTCTCAACTTCCACCATTTTCCCAGGCTTTCTAATGCACAACCCTGATGTCTTCCTCATCTCCTAAGTCCATTTCTTCCCACAACTCTAGTTTAGTCTTTTATTACCATTCATCTAGATGATTTTAAGAATCCCCTAGGGTGTCTTTTGGTTTTAAATCTTTCAGTATTCTACTTTTACCTCCTTACATAAAATTATGCAATTTTCTTCAAGTGAAGTTCTGAACATGTTGTTCCTCTTATCAGTAACATCCAGTGGCTCCCTTTTGCCTTTAGGATAAAACATACCTCTGGTTTTATAAATTGAACCCAGACTATCTTTCCATACTCATTATACTTTACTTTTCTACCTATACCTTTGTGAACCAACACACTAGCTTTCTGTATTTCTGATACAGAGAGGCCATGCCCATGTCTTTTGTGCTTGCCACACCTCAAATCTGGAGTGTATATCTTTATCATTACCTCCATGTCATATGGTAGGATCTCTCTTTTCAAGCTCAAGGACCACTTTTTGCACTAAAACTTTTTTTAATGGCCTCCAAATTTCTTGTATTTAACTACCTTGAATTTATTACATTTATTATCTGTATTCTGAATATTTTATATATTGTAGCTTAAATTTGCACTAAAACTTTTTGGAGCACTTTTAGAGAGAAGAACAGTCTATGCACTAAGACTTTTGGAACACCCTGTATATGTGCTTGCAATGTCTTGGCAAAGGTTGATTGTTTCATTCTTCATATTTTCATCCTACAATGTAAAACAGTTCATTGCACAGAGTAGGGATATAATATTGTTGATTGATAAAACACTAAATCACTGTAATACCAGAAGCCAAAAACAGTTGTATTCTTCTACGGATAGTCTCATTAATAAATAGTTAAGGCAAATTTCAGCAAAATGTGGTAACTGCTTCAAAAAACTGCACATCTCTCTCTCTGTCTTCTCCAGCCCTCCCAAGTGTAAACAACAAAGATAAGGATAGTTTTACAACTTTCTTGAGATTTAGTGGCCCCATTAAAGTGGCTGTAAGAAGCCTATCCCTTCTGGCAGATCATTAACCTTGGGAAGGGTACTAAAACTACCCACAGAAGTTGTATCCAGTAGAGACATGAAATATTTAAACTCTTTCTTATAGTTCACTTCAAATTTGGTCCAAATAAGAATTTAGGAAGGAAACAAGCATTGATTAAGCACTTAATATGTACTAGTCCTTGTACTAAGTGATGTTTAGAAATCATCTAATTTGTTCAACAGAGAAGTAAGTGCTATTGTTTTCTCATTTGACAATCAATGAAATGGAAGCAAACAGAGGTCAAGTAATTTACCCAGAGTCATACAACTAATAAATGTCTGAGGCCAGATTTGAACTTGGGTCTTGTATTATTAAATAAAACAGGGATAAAATAGTCCTCAAATTCTTTATTTCCCTAAAGCATGGAAAACCCCCAGTGTTCCACTCCAGCCTCTCCATAATCTGTATCCCAAATTTCTCATCTCAACTCTAATCTCATATACATAGCTACTTTTTATGCAACTCTATATTTTGGTGTCATGTGCTTGTAACTAAAGTACTCATGCAAGTGGAACCCATCATCTTCTATCCAAGAAGTAATACCCACCTCTAGCATCTTCATTTCTGTTGATTGGCAGAACCTCCTCCATAATTCAAACCATGGGGCTGCCATTATTTTTCCACCTCCCTCATGGCCAACCTACCCCCATTCAATGAGATACAGAATTAAGTTGCACTATTATTCTACTACTTTTTTCTCATGTAGTCCTTCACAGCTGAAATAAAATTCTCTTTCCTCGTCCTGCCATATCCATCTTAAAGTCACAGTTCCATTCTGATTCTCTACTGCTCTCCTACAGTCCAGTCTCTCAATAGAGGATAATTTAAATAGATAAAATGGATTACCATTTTTTCTTTTTTACAAAATGCATTTAAAATTGGAAGCATTTTTTGTACATATAACTTTAATCTTGATATCTATCCCCAATTTACTATCTTCACTGATATGACCCTATTCAGGTCCTCATCTTATCTTGTCATGGAAATTATAATAATCTCCTAAGAAGTCTTCTCAACTCTAAAATCTCCTTGTTCCAAAGTATGGTTTATCTATACTATTGCACAAATAATCATTTAATGTCATAATTATATCAAGTCAATGATCTGGTTTTACAAGCATTTAAAAGTACTATGTGTTAAGTGCCATGCTAGGTAGTATAGATATTAACCCCAATACAAATTCCTTGGAACAAGGCATTTGCTTTGTAATAGGAGAAATAGCATGTAGACAGATATGGAAAAAATGGATTAGATAGATAATAAATGCAAAGCAATTTCAGTGAGAGGGAGAGCCAGGGTGTTTTTTGTTTGTTTGTTTGTTTGTTGTTTTGTTGTTTTTTTCTTTTTTTAGGAGATAGCATTTGAAAAAAAAACTTTTAGAGGAACCTGGGAACCTGACTGGTACCCATGTTGTGAGAAAGTGTTACTGGCTGCACAAAAATATGAAGGTCACAAATAGAATGCTATATACAGAGAACATCAAGGAGGCTGGTTTTATGAAAATTTTTAGTATGTGATAAGCAGTAAAGTGAAATAATTTTGGAAAGATAAATTGGTGCAAGAATTTGAAGGACTTTTAATGGTGAAAATAGAAGTTTGCATTTAATCCTCAAGTAAGTAAGAAGACTACTAAAAACTCCTTTAGCAAAGAAGTAACAAGGATTGACATGTATTTTAGAAATAACAATTTGGCATCTCTGTGTAGGATATACTAGACAAGGGAGAGTATGTAAAAGTGAAAAACATATAAAGCCTATTGAAGTAACTTATGAAAGAGATGATAAAGAATTCACTGTATTTGTGAGTGGTGAGGAGGAGAGAGAGATGCAAGAAATGATATTAATCAAAATTGAAAGACTTCCTAACTGATTAGACACGAGGTGTGATGGAGTGGTAAAGGAAAGGATGACCGTGACATTGCAAATATTCATGACTGGAAAGTTAGTGGTGCCCTACACAGAGATAGAGAAATTTGGAAATGAAATGAGTTTAGGGAGAAAAATGAGTTTTGGTTTAGGCATGTTGGGGTTCAGATGTTTATTGCATAAACATGTAGAATTATTTCTCAGGCAATTTTATGATGTGGAACAAAACTTGGGAAAAAAATGAGGACTGAGTAAGAGATCACTTCTCAGCTCAACCTTCAGATCCTTCAAATCATTCACATAATAAATCCTTTATCCTAGCATTCAAGTCCCACCATTGTATGTTGTCTTTCCAGTTTTGCTTCACACTGAGCTTCTCCCTCAAACTCTGTTATAGTTAAACTGTATTACATTTCTTTTGCCTATTCTCATGAATTCCCTTGTACCTGAAATGGAATATTCTTCCTCAAAATACAATGCTCACCTATTAAATCCCTCCCTTCTCTTCAAGGTTTACCTTCATTCTGATTCTGTAATACCCTCCTACCATCCTACCCTCCCTTTTCTTCAAGTTTTAACTTCATTCAGATTCTGTTATACCCTCCTACCCTTTAATTGGAAAGGATCTTGGAGGTTACATGGTAAACCCTCTCATTTTACAGATGAAGAGACTGAGGCCCAGAGAAGTTAAAGGATCTAACAAACACAACAAATGTAGAAAGTGACAAGAGTAGAATTTGCATGAGCAAAATAACTCTTTCCAAAGTTATGAATTATCCTAGCATTAAAATTATAATTACCCTCCTCCATCGAAGAACTTCCCAAGGAGTAAGGTTTCTCTTCCTGAAGTTTGAATGGAGTAGAAATGGCAAGGTACCGCCTGAGAGAGAAAATAAAATATAAAGGGGAGGGATTTCCTACCTTATTGATCAGGAAATGCTTGTTGAAATGTTACTTATTTTCTGTTCTTTGAAGAGAGAAAGGGAAAACTCTAACCTGATACATGCAAAATCACAGTCTTTCCAAGAAATCACCTCCATTAAAATGGGGGAAATTTTGAATTCAATGGGAAGGTAAGGATGGTCATAAAGAAGATGGAAGAATGGGAAATAATGTACATTCATTTAACAAATTTAATGACTACTTGTTTTCAAGGAAATAAACTAGAGATAAACTGTGGAATACCTTGACAAAAGGCATGAGGAAGGGGAGGTGAAAGAAAGAGCCACTTATTAAGATCCTATTATGTAAGAGGCACTCTACTAAGTACTTTACATATTGTATCACATTTAATTTTTATAACAATCCTTTTAGATAGATCCTGTCATGCTTCCAATTTTGCAGTTGTGGATGAGGTACATGGAGGTTAAGTGGTTTGTGAAGGTCACACTACCTAGTTAAGTGTATGAGGAGAGATTTGAACTCTAGGTCTAGAGCTTTATCCACTGAGCCACCTAGCTTCTTTTAGAATAAAGGATAATGCAGTGTGATGAAATCCAACAAGTTATAAACTTAATGCCTTGGTGTCCTAAGAGTGATTGCACAGTCTTAAGCAAGGGAATACCTTAATGAATGTGACACTGAAACTCAATTATTCTGACAACATTTTCCAAATTGAAGAAGGTGATGCCATTAAAAGGCTATTTCTCTATCCAAGCTTGACATAATGAGTGTTTGAATAATGATAGAAGCAATGAAAATGAAGAAAAGTCAATTTCAAGTGATGTTTCAAAGCAAGACGCTACTAAATTTATAATTGCAATCAACTTCACACTCAAAATTCCACAAAAGTCTGTAAGAGAGTGACTCAATGAAGCACAATGAGGCAAAGCAAACACTTCTCATTCTCAAAATTAGCCATATGTCCATCTTTAATGATCACGGAGAAAGCCAAGTTTTAAAGATTTAAGAGAGACATGATAAGTCCATTACATAGTAAAAGACAAAATATGGCAAAAATTCCCATGAGAATAAACCTCCCTTAAAGTCCTAAACTACATTATGGTGATTAATAATTGTTAAGAAGAAATGGAAATTATAAATAGAAAGAACATATAAAACTGTAACTATGAAGATCATCCAATCATGGCTTCATTTTTCAAATATGGTTGCAGCTGACTGCTCTTGAAGGTAGAGAAAATTAATTTTCAGGAGGAATTTATGAGGATATTATAGAAGGAGAAAACATCAGGTCTTTCAAACTCTACCACAAAACCTGTAATATCGTATTATATTAATGAGAGTTCCATGACAAAATGTTAATGCTTGCTATATTTTTCTTTCTCAGATATTAACTATGAGATTACACACATGACAGCAATACTTATCACATCTATCATTTTTCATGATGAATATAGACATAATTTCTTGTATTGTTCTCACTTATTTCCAGGGGGTATCCCATTCTCCCAGGTCAACTGGAACATTCATTTATTATTTTTCAATATATTTAAGCCTTCAATTGTTCCTTTGACAAAATCAATTACACAACAAGTTATAAAGTGCTTCACACATGTAGAACTTAATGCTGAGCACTAAGGATAAAATGATAAGACCACAATGTTCTCATTGTTCAAGAAATTACATTCTATTGGAGGACTTGTAATGGGTAGACATCAATAAATCAGTAATCAGTTATTGTTTTAAGTCGAAACATCTTCCCCTCTTGAAGCTCCTTATTTATGTATAACTTAGTACTTAAGCCTTAAAGAGGTGTCTGAGGCTTAAAGACATTGACTCAATATTATCATATGGTAAAAGTCACAGGCAGGATTCAAACAGAGGGATTTCTTATTGTTGCACTGTCTCTCTGTAATGCCATGCACCAGCAGATTCCCTAAAGGATGCTACTGTGAATAGCTTTTATGATTTGGATTATACAGTAATAGTGAACACTGTTTATTCCATTAAAAATAAAGGTTAAGTACAATATTTACAATGTAATATTCACAATATTACATCTTATCCTTAAAAATTATAATATACTGTTCATTACAGCTTAACATTAGAATGGCCACACAGATTTCACTACAGTGGCCACAATATTTAGAACAAGGAACAAAAGAATAATCACCTAGTTTCCCTAAGGGGGAAAGCCTTCTCACTTAATCATTCAGTCAATCAATTTACAATATATCAATATCTACTCATGGGACAACCATTAACTTAATCAGTCACTTATCTAGCAGTCAGTCACTGACAAAGATTCCCAGTTACTAAATATCATTAATCAATAGTACAGTCATTAGAAAAATCACACAAACCCTCCACCCCTTGGTTTCCAGCAAACCTCAGTTTTATCCAAGGGGAGGCCTTTGTTCATCTTGACTCAAGGTGGTCTCTCTGATTCCCTGGATCCCCTTCCATGGTTCCAGCTCCCTCCTGAATCTGCCAAACAATCACCTGGATTCAGAAGCAGACAGCTGCTAGGTTCTCATCCAGTCCTCAGAGGTAGACAGCTCCCAGGTCCTTGTCCAGTCCTCAGAGCAATCCTCCAGCACACACTGTAGTTCACAGGGTCCAGCACATCTCATGCCCTTTGCCACTTCTCTTGCCTGGAACTCAAGGATCAGCTGGGCTATGAACAAAGTCTTATCCTGGTCATGCTTCTTCAGTCTTCTGGTGGTTTGGCTGGCCCAAGGATCCAGAAGGAATATGAAACTTCTCTTTGGCCTTCACCAGATTCTGGTCTCAGGAAAATTCCATCTCTTTTCTCAATCAGCTTCCAGATACTAGGAGAGAAACTCTCTCTCTCCCTCCCTCCCTTCTCCCCCCCTCAAGAAAACTCCAACTCAGCTACCAGATGCTGAGACAATTCTTCTTCCTCTAAAATTCCAATTCTTCTCTCTGTCTCTAGAATTCTTCTTTATATACAGCACTGGTCTCCGGTTTCAGCTAATCCCTTTCTCCCACATCTACAGGGGAGTTCATGCCTTCTCAAAAGGGGACAGGGCTCACACCTTCCATACTTAGCCCTAAATTATTAAGTGCTACTTAGTCCTAAGTTACTAAGTGCTAAGTGTCTGATAAACTAATTGCTATTACACTGTCCAACATGACACAACTCTGTTAGTATAGTAGAAATATTATAGGGTATGGGAGATATCTGATGGTAGATAGAAAACTTCGCAATCCTAGTAATAGACTAGGGAAAGGCTGTAAACAGTAAGCTAGCACCTTCCCATTCCTAAGAGCAAAAATTACGTGCAGAACTGAGGCACAGAACCCAAATCACATCACTTTCATATATAGACCTGAAAACATGCACCCCTGTTGGCAGTGGCAAATAGAATGTGTGAAGGCTAGATGGAAGTGTTGACTGGGGATCAGTAACAAACAGGTTAAATATAGAGAGGTCCCAGATATGAGACAATAGTCACCATAAAACAAAAAACAGTGACTAAAAAGACTGTTCAAACAGTACAGAATAATGATGGAGTGGGAACTTTAAGTTAATTATTTGATGTTCTAAGACCAAGATTGGTGAATGACTGCTGACTTTCCTTCACTCTCTCTCCCTGCTTCTCCCTTCTTTGTAGAAAGTTGTACCTCCTACATGGAAAGATGATATTAGTAACTCATGAGACTCTTTTTAGTATGAAAATAGTTTAATTGAACATATATATGTATGGATACACACATACGTGTGTGTATATCTATAGTGTGTATATGCATGTACATGTGTACATAGACAGAGGGCACAGGGTGGGTTTAATATGAAGGGATGATATCTAAAAATAAAATTAAGAGGTGAGAAAGAGAGAAGGAGAAAAGGAGAGATAGAATAGGGAAAATTATCTCACATAAAAGAGGCAAGAGAAAGCTATTACAATGAAGTGGAAGAGGAGGGAGGTTAAAGAATATGAGTCAACATTAATCTCATCGGCTTAAGGAGAGAATAGGATAGGGTGAGGAGGGAAGAAGGATGATAATCTAGAACTCAGTTTTAAAATAAATGTTAAAAAAAAGTGTTACATGCAATCAGGAAATAAGATATACAGGCAATGGGATATAGAAATCTATCTTGCCCTACAAGAAAGAAAGGAGAATGGGGAAAAGGGAGGGATGGGGGGATATATGAGAGGGCAGACTGGGGGAAAGAGTAATCAGTATGCTTGCCATCTTCTGGTCGGGAGCAGACAAGAGATGGGGACAAAATTTGTAGTTCACAATCTGGTGGACAGGAATATAGAAAACTAAAAAAATAATAATAATAAATAAATAAATAAACAAACAAACGAATGAATGAATGAATGAATGAATAAATGAATAAATAAACAAACAACGAACAAACGAACGAAGGAATGAATAAATGAATGAATGAATGAATAAATAAATAAATAAAAGAAAGGTGTACCTATATCACAAATGTCCATTTCTTTCTTTTTAAAATTTGTTTACTTTTAGTTTTCAATAAATATTTCCAGAGCATTTTGAGTTACAATGTTTCTCCCCAACTTTTCCCTACCTCCACCCTAAAATAGCAAGCCTACTGAGTGCCCCTTCCCCCAAATTGTTCTCTCTTGTATCTTCTCCCATCACCTGCCAAACTTTTTAGTAGGGCAAGATGCATTTCTATAGCACAGTGCCCATATATCTTATTTCCCAGCTTCATATAAAAATATTTTAATTTATTAAAAAAGAACATTTGTTTTAAAACTTTGAGTTCCAGATATTTGTACAAAGTTCTCCTGGTTCTGCTCTCCTCACTCAGCATCAGTTCATATATTTCTCTTAGGTTATTATGAAGTCCACCTGGTCCTCCTTTCTTATAGCACAATAGTATTCCATTACATTCATATACCACAAATTGCTTAGCCATTCCCCAGTTGATGGGGATCCTCTTGTTTTCCAATTCTTTGCCACCGCAAAAAGAGCTGCTATGAATATTTTTGTACATACAGGTCCTCTTCCCACTTCTATGATATCTTTGGAATACAACCCTAGAAGTTAAATTGCTGGGTCAAAGGGTATGTACTTACTTACAGCCATTTGGGCATAATTTCAGATTGCTCTCCAGAATTGTTGAATCAGTTCACAACTCCACCTATAATGCATTAGTGCTCTCATTTTTCCACATCCTCTCCAGCATTTATCATCTCACTATTTTGTCATTTTAGCCAATCTGACCAGCAAGATGTGGTATCACAGAGTTGTTTTGATATCCATCTCTCTAATCAACAGTGATTTACAGCAATTTTATAATATGTTAATAGATATATTTAATTTCTTCCTCTGAAAATTGCCTGTTCATATCCTTTGCCCATTTATCAATTGAGGAATAACCCATATTCTTATAGATTTAGCTCAATGCTCTGTATATCTTGGAAATGAGGCCTTTTATCAGAGACACTGTAAAAATTCTTTCCCAATTTTCCACTTCCCTCTTAATCTTGTTTACATTGGCTTTGTTTGTAAAGAAACTTTTCAATTTTATGTAATCAAAATTATCCATTTTACATTTTATAATGTTCTCTAACTCTTGCTTGATAATAAAATCTTCCCTTCTCAATTAAAAGTTTTTATTTTGTTTTGCTTTTATTTTCCCATGTTTTGATACTCAAGGTGAATAAAATATAATTTATTTATTCACCATTTAACTTTTCATACAAACGAGAAAGAAGATTCAAAGCCAAATCTTCCTGGACAGCAAATTAGCAGATATGATATAGTGATGGTATGAAGAGCTGGGACTGATTCTAGAAGAGATGATTCATTCATCTTTTCCTTCCAATTTTCTTTCACTGTGAAAGGGAAGCCCTTCCTCCAGAAGGAAAGTATTAAAGGAATTATTAAAGAAAAAGGACTATAGGAATAATTGGGAAGAAGTATCGCCACCCATGAAATTTGGGGCCAGTAAGGAATGACAGTCTCTTCTTACCAACATATGACAGCACTACCTACCACTGATGAACAAAAAATAGGGAGTGATAGAGGCATGAAAGAAATCAGATAAAATAATGTAGGAATATTTTGTGAGGGAAGAAACAATGTCATATGCGTGGACTTAGGAAGGCTAAAATGATGAGTCAGCATTGGAAGATAAGCCTGAAGGGGTAAAAAAGATCTCTAAAAGGAAGACATAGGAAAGGGTTGTATTGCCAATGCAAGAATTGGCACATATGAAAACAATGAGATGGCAGATGGTGTTTTTACCCTAGTGAACAGCTAGGAGCCCAAATTGACTGGAATATGGATAGAGTGATTCAATCACAACTGCTCTCTTTGAAGCTACCATTATTCTTATAATTTCCATATTTAATGGTCTCAGTCCTTATTTTTGACCTCTCTAAAATCTTTTATACTATTGTTCATCCTTGATCTCTCTTCTCTCTAGATAGATGTTCATGACACTGTCACCTCCTATTTTTGCTCTTTACTATCCTACTGCCTCTTCTCAGTTTTTTTTCCTTGATTTTTATCCAGGTCATATTGTCATGTACTTTCCTGAGGACTCTCACAGAAGTCCTCTTCTCTTCTCCCTATGCCCTGTTTCATTGGACATCACATCAGTACATGAATTCAATTATTACCACAATGCTCCTCAAATTTACTTATTCAGTCCTACCTGTTGACCTCCTGTCTTGTATCTTCAAATGCCTATTAGACATCTTGATGCAGATGGGCTATAGATATTTTAAATTCCATATCTAAAACTGAAGTTGTTATACTTTCCGAAAAACCTCTCCTCTTCCTGACTTCCCTATTACTATCAAAGATACCATAATCTTTACAGTCCCCTAGACTCACAATCTATGTGTCATTTTTAATTCCCCTCTCTCACCTCCATTTGCAACCTGTTACAAAGTTATAACATTTCCTTTCATACTGTCCCCACAGTGGTGAAGGTGCTTTATCCTTTCATACTTGGGCTATTGTAATAAACTGATGGTTGAGCTCCCTGCCACAAGTTTCACTCCATTGTAGTCCATTCTCCATTTTTTTGTCAAAATATTCTTCCTAAAGTAAAGTTCTGGCCACATCACCACACTACTCAATAAATACAAATGACATCTGTTTACTTCTTGGATCAAACAAATTTCCTATCTTTGGATTCAAAACTCTTCATAATATATCTACACACACACACACACACACACACACACACACCCATCCTGTATTTTTACACCTTGCTTTGCATTCCCTCATGTATTTTACAATCCATTGACACTCACCTAACTGTTACTCACACAAGACACTCAGTGTCTCAGCTTCAGCATTTTCACTGACTGTAATCCATACCTGCAATTCTCTCTCTTATCTGAACTTCCTGACTTCCCTGAATTTTTCAAGTACCAGCTAAACCCTCACCTTCTACAAGAATCTTTTTTTTTAATCCCATTAATGTTGGCGTCTTCCCTCTATTTTTATCTTCAATTTGTCCTATATATATCTTGTTTTACTGAGGGAATTGTGTGAATTGAGTGAATCACACTGACTCCATCTTGGGACTCAATTTAGGATCTAGTTCTGTTCCATTTCCGTTCAATTACTGTTCTAATCCAATTTCTGTCCTGTAAAGAAACAGCAACAACAATTGTATTCAATGATAGGAATTGTAAGGAAAAAAAATCATTCCATTGTCTGAACATAGCCATGTTGGGAAGCTATATCACCTCTAATTGTTGTTTACAGACCCTCAAATAAAGATCTAGGTTAGACTGACCAGAAACACAGTCATATCCAAAGATTAATGCATGGAGTTTTATTATAACTGTTTTATCTGAAAATTGTCCCCATAATGTTTAATCAGTTACTTTTTCTATGTTCTCTTGGTTGAATATAGAACCCGAGGGTGGTGGGGCATCTCTTTTTTGTAGAAAGGAAGGCAAGACAATTGAGGATAAGTGACTTGCTGAAGGTCACATACCTAGGAATTGTGATCAAGTTTCTGAGAATGGATTTGAACTCAGGTCTTCCTGACTCCAGGGATGGTGCTCTACTCACTGCACCACCTAGCTGGCCCTCTCCCTTTTTTCTGTAAAAGAGCTTTTATTTACTCACATTTTACAAAAAAATAGACATTAGTGAACAATCATTTTTATATTTTAAAATATAAAGCCCTTTTTTATTGAAAACATAGAATCCTTAAACTGTATAATAGGAGCAGAAGTTACCTAATTGTTAAAAGATCTGTATGAAAAAAAAACAAGTAAAAAGTAATGGAAGCTAAGACAACTTAGGCTAATATAAATAGATAGATAGATAGATAGATAGATAGATAGATAGATGAATGAATAAATAAATAAATAAATAAATCTGACAAATATTAACAAATGGCAGATTTAAAAAACTAATAAATTAAGACACTTAAATGCTTTCACCCACTATGGAAAAAAATACAACAGATCCCTACTTATTAAATTGGAGGACAAGCAGGTATTAAGACTATTGTTTTAGTCTTAACTAAGTTTAATCCTTATTTTTGAATGAGCTCACCAAGAGAGAAGGCAGAAGACAGCTGATAAATACGTATTTATATAAAGAAGAGAGAATTTTTGGAAACGTCAATTCAGCAATTAATTTAATTCATGCAAGTTCTCTTCTTTAGTTTTATTAAAGCTCAAGGCAGACTTATCTCTTTTTCTTATTTCAGAGAATTGTATTTATTCACTCTCCCCTTCCCTACTTGGAAAGTTCCTAATCTTTTCTCAAATTAGTAATCGTATTGCCTAATTTTTCATCCTATTCTATATCCTTTTTTCTTTAAAAGTGTAAAAATATCTCCTCCTGTATTCAAGATCCCATACCAAGATGAGGAGGGCTGATTCTGCTTTCTTATGCAACTGGCATGGATTATTTATTAAATTAATATGCTTAGAAGCTCAAACTTTTATTTCCTCAAATATTTCAAATTTCACCCACCACAATACAGACTTTGCTGCATACTATCAACTTCATTGTAACATGAGCTCCTCAAGAGGAGGAACTGTCTCCTACCTTTCTTTGCCAGTAATTATTTTAAAGTCAATGTGTAGTAGGTGTTTAATACATGGTATTCTTTTCTGATTGACTTAGGACAACCACAGCATGTGACTGAATTAGAATGTACATATAGGTAATGGAAAAGGAATAACCTGCATATGTATATTGAAGTCACTGAGAGAGAAGGCAGAAGATAGCAGAAGATAGAAGAATTAGAACATATCCACTGATAAATGCATATTTATATAAAGAAGAGAGAATTTTTGGAAATATCAATTTAGCATACTTCTTGTTTTCTACTTCTACTTCTGGTTACTTCTTTGTTACTATCATTTGGTAATCTATCCTCTTATCAAGTTTACTACATATATCTAGATCACCTTGACTAGCCCCATATTGCTGGTCTGATATTTTGGGGGGATATGAGAATAGTTCATAATTTGAGATGGTGACAAGTGATAGTGTCTTCAGGAGAAATTCAAGTTTCTTCAGATTTACTGTCATTCCAATTAAACTAGCTAAGTCATTTGTCCATGTCTCTCCCAAATTCAATTAAATCAAGGGATTCCCTATTTTCTCTAGGATATTTTGTTTTACTTATCTAGCAACTGATTTGTCTAGGTTTTAAAAACTTTTACAATCTGATCTCAACAACCAATCTATTTTTCCAGACTCCCTACACATTAGCAGCCAACATTGTTATAGACAGATGATAGACAGACAGATAGATAGATAGATAGATAGATAGATAGATAGATAGATGCATGCATACATATGTACATACATACATAGAGATACATAATGGAATAGAGATAGAGATAGATAGGTAGATATTGATAGACAGATATAGATACGTAGACATACAAGCATATATAGACAGAGATAGAGAAAGATATAACTAGGCAGATACAAATAATTGCTAATTGGTAATGTGTTGTTAAGTTATCTTTAATATTTAATTTAATTTTAATCTATATCAAGTCAGATTTTCTCTGTTCAAATGTAATTAGTATCTTAAAAGTTAGTTCAAATAAATTGTTGATGGCACAATACTAGCTTTTATGGTGTAACTCAAAATGTAGAGCACCATGCTCATTAAGTGAGGTAAAATCATGTCAAGAGTTGGATTCATCCACTGTTCATGTTTATCTGGTAATATAACATGATTTCCACTTTGTATTGATTTATGACAATCCCTAAAAGATTTTAATTCCATTAAAAACAAAATTAGAAGTTTATCTGAATAATGTGGTTCTCATGCAAATATCCTTAGTAATGAAGAATAAGAAAAAAAATGAAATTGAGGAAATGTAAAGTGGAAAAGAGATTTATTTCTGAAAGTGACATTTTTTAAAGCTTTTCAAGATTGAAGTTTTGTAAGTGATTAATTGAATCATAATGACTAAGAACACATGTATTCAAACAAATGAGCAGTTGGAACAATGGTTTAAAGGACAGAAGCTCATATTAATTTTAATTTTGGTGTCTTGCAATGCAAAAAAAGGTATCTGTGCAATGGATTACATTAAGAAGACTGTACAATTTGATTTTAATAATTGCAGAACTATAAAACTATATTTAGAAATGAATTATGTTTACTTTTAATATGCCAATAAAATAAAACATCAATAAACTCAAATAATAACACTTTAGTTTAAGTACTAAATTTTGATTGGCAAATTTAAGTGTCTATAAAAGTTATAGGATTTTAAAAAAGAGTATGATGACTGAAATTTGAAATGGTTTAATTATCATAATGGGAGCTTCCTACAGGGTGTGTGTGTGTGTGCTTGCGTGTGTATGCTTGTGTGTGTGTGTGTACGTGTGTGTGTGTGTGTGCAGACTGGAATTGAGCAAGGTTTGACAGACAGTTTCCAGTTGTCATTGGATTCTTACTGCTGTTTATCAGTTCTTGAAATCATCTCTTAATGAAACTTCATCACATTCCATATAGGAGCTATTCAAAGTTTTCCATTCTACTAATAACTTAAAATAGACTATTAACCTTTCCATACGAGTTGACCTCATCTGTTATATTACTGGATATTGCCCCCTAATGTTAGATCTATCCTTCACATCTATTTTTTTCTCTCTTACTTTTCATTCATAATTCTTTCCAAGCAGGATTTCAGGAAGAAATGTTCACCATCGTTGGGAAATCTAGCTCATCTATTTGTTATCTTAATCATATCCTTTCATGCCTTCCACAGGCTTTTTGCCCCAGTACTTTTTCCCACTTTCTTTCTTCTTTAATTTCTTCCTCTCTGAGTCTTTTCTCTTTGCCTACAAAGAAATACAGGTCTTCCTATTATTAAAACAATGTTAAATTTTTCCCTAATCTAAAAAATTCATGTTAATTCTTTAGTCATATCACCCCTCTTATTTAATTCCAATTTTTTGAAAGTAATCCAACCTTGATGCTTTTACTTCTTTACTTAACAATGACTAAGCAACTGTAGGGTGACATATATCTTTGTTAAAATCACTGTTTCTAAAGTCACTTATTTCCTCATTGCCATACTCAATGATATTTTATCATCCTTCATACTCATTTACTTCTAAGGAATCAGATACTCTTTTTGTTTTTTGGATCATAGATTGAGAGCTAGAAGACTCTAAGCCCATACCCCTACATGTGAGGAAATCAATGCCTAGAGAAGCCAAGTAAATTGCCTAAAGTGCTATAGTTCCTGATTACTAGAGATAAGATTTGAACTTAAGTTTCCTGACTATACTATTCAGTAGTCTTTCTTCTTTACCACACTGAGCACCACTAAGATAATTTCAATTTCCTTTCTTTCCATAATTTCACATTCTTCTTGTTCTCCTCCCTGTATCTAGAATCATTCCACCCTTTTCTCTTCTATTATATGTTATTTGTTCTGTAGTACCTTATATGTAATTTATATCAAAGTTTTTGTCTTATCACTCTTTGTTAATTTTTTTTGTTAATAATTGGGGCTCAAAATATATTGACAAAAATGAAAGAATTACTGATCTCTTTCAGAACATAATGATCACTCAGTCCTTTGAGTTAATCTCTGTGCTCAAAACCTCAATTAAATTTAATAATAGCCCAATACATATATCTTTTCAAGAAAACTTCAAGGGAGTCAAGATGGTAAAGCATAATGAACAATTCATCTGAATTCTGGAAACATTGTCCAACACACACAAGTAAAAGACTTATTAGTGTTATATCAATGACAACTGGAAAATAGTATGGCAAAAACTGGTCCCAGTCAAAGTCTGATGAGTTATGCCAAAATAAAGTTCAAATGGGTATACAATTTAGATATTAAGGCTGATGCTATAAACAAATTTGGGGAGCAAGGAATAGTTTATTTGTAAGATTTATGGAGGACTGAGTAATTTATGACCACACAAGAGATATGGAAACTTATGAATTGCAAAATGGATAATTTTCTTACATTAAATTGAAAAGTTTTTGCACAAACAACGACAATGCAATAAAGATTAGGAGGGAAGATAAAGTCTTCATTTCTAAAATATATAAATAACTGAGTCAAATTTACAAGACTGTAAGTCATTCCCAATTGATAAATCATGAAAGGATATGCACAGATGGCTTTCAGAGGAAGAAATTCAAGCTACCTATAGTCATATAATAAAATGCTCTAAATCACTATTGATTAGAGAAATGTAAATCAAAATAAATCTGAGGTACCATGTCAGACCTATCAGATTGACTAACATGACATAAAAGGAAAATGATAAATGGTAGAGATATGGGAAAGTTGGAACACTAATTCATTGTTGGTGGAGTTCTGAGCTGACCCAAATGTTCTGGAGAACAATTTGGCATTATGCCCAAAGGGCTATAAAAATGTGCTTACCCTTTTACCCAATGTAATGCCATGCACAAGCAGCTTCCCAAAAGAATACTACTCTGAACAGCTTTTAAAGTTCTGATTACACAGTATAGTGAACACTCAATTTATTCCATAACATATCAAGGCAAACATTCACAACAAATCACAATATAATATTCACAGCATTACATCTTATCACAAAAATTCACAATATAGTGTTTACAATAGCTTATCATTAAAATGGCCACATAATTTTCATCAAAGAGGTCACAGTATTTAGAACAAAGAACAAAAAACAATAATCATTTAGTATCACTAAGGAGGTTTGCCTCCTTACTTAATCATTCATTCATTTCACAATATAAGTTTGTCTTCCACTCATGGGGCAATCATAGGTTAAATTAATCAGTCACTTATCTAGCAATCAATCACTAAGTATCTTTAGTCACTAAATAAAATCATTAGAAAATTACTCAAAGGGACAGAACAAAGATGGTGGCATAAAAGCAGCAAGATTTTGCAGCTCCTTCATAGACACCTCAAATACCCATAAAACATGACGCTAAACTACTTTTAGAGCTCCAAAACACACAAACATACAGAAAACACATCTCTCACCCAAGGCAGCTGGGCACAAACAGCTCATCACTGCAGTCTGGGAGTCAAAACCAGCCCAGCCTGAAACTGTGGCCTGGCCCCAGGGTGGTCAGGAGGAGCCACAGGTGGAGTCTTCAGGATAGTGGATATGCAGCACCTGGGGCAGTTTCTACATTTATCAAGCCAGAAGAAATAAGGACTAAGAAAAAGATAAGTGGAATTCAGCCAAATTTCAGGGAGAAATGCAGTCTGGCCAAATTGTCCACAGGGCAAGGAAACAGTGGAAGCTGCAGTAGCTGAAGAAAAAGCAGCTGCCTCCACATGGCTGCTTCAGAGCTCCCAGTCTGGAGACTGCAAGGGTACCAAGCTATTGTTCAGAGGCCAAGGATTCTTGTGTTGATCAGCCTGGATCCAGATCATGGCCTTGGGTGGTGGTCCTGGGGTGCGTTTTCAGTCAGCCAAAGCTGATGGGGGCTGCAGCACACCTCTAATAGCTCTGGCAGCTGTGAAAACTCCAGTGATTTGGGACAGACCTTTCCCCACTGGAAGCAGAGTTCCACAGATCAAAAAATAATCAAGCAATTAATAGACTGGCCAATATGAGCTGGAAAAGGAAGCAAAGTAAGAACAGTTACCTAACTCTAGAATCCTTTTTTGGGGACTAACAGTAAAAGCATGGAATGGGAGGAAGACAACACAATCAGAGCTCCCACACCAAATGCTTCCAAGGAACATGAAGATTGCTTACAAGCCATAGATTGGATTACCAAGGACTTTGAAAACCAAATAAGAGAAGTGGAGGAAAAATTGAGAAGAGAAATGAGAATGATGAAAGAAAATCATGAAAAGAGAGTCAACAACCTGACTGAAAAAAATGACACCTTAAAGAACTGATTAACTCAGGAAGCCCAAAAATCCAGTGAGGTGACAGGGAGAGACAGAATGGGGTTAAATATCCCATACAGGAGAGGCAAGGAATAACAGTTACAATCTAGGGGACGAGCAGGAAACTAAAAGGGACAGAGTCAATTTTACTCTCATTGTATTTGGCTAAGGGAAGGAATCACATAAACTCTAAACTGGGTATCTTGCGACACTTGAGAGTAGGGGAGAATGGGGATGAAAGATGGGATGATGGAGGGAAGAGAAGGGCGGGAGGAAGGTCTGCTGGAAGCCAACACTTCTGTAAAGGGACAGGGAGACAGGGTAGAGAATAGAACAAGGGTGGGGGGAGGATAGGTAAGAAAGACATATAATCAGTCTCTCACAAATATGTCCACTGTGGAGTTGTCCTGTGTAATTACACAAGTACAGCCTGTATTGAATTTATTGTCCTTCCAGTGTGGGTGGGTGATGGGGGAGGAAGGGATAGAATCTAGAAATTAAAATTCTATAATCAAATACTATATATGTGTGTGTATCTATGTATAATTATAATAATAATTATTACTAATTACAGGTAACTGGGAATTAAGTTATACAGGCACTGGGGTAGGAAGATCCACCCTGCCCTATCAGAAAGTTAGAGGGGCATTGGAGGAGGACATAGGAGAGAGCATATTTGGGAAAGGGCTTTACAGTGGGATGGTTCTTTTGGGGTTGTTGGTAGGGAAAGATGGGGAGAAAATTTGTAACTCAAAATCTCATGGAAATGAATGTTGTAAACAAGAAAAGAAAATAATTAATTTTTAAAAAAGAAAATTACACAAACCCTCCACCCCTTGGAGTCTAGTAAACTTCAATTTCATCATGCATTCAATATCCAAGGAGAGGCCTTTCCTTCATCTTGACAAGGGATGGTCTCTCAGATTCCCTGGATCCCCTTCCATGGTCCAAGCTCCTTCCTGAATCCACCAAACAGTCACCTGGATTCAGAGGCCAACACCTCCCAGTTTCTTATCCAGTCCTCCCAGCAGTTCTTGTTACACACTAAAGTTCACAGGGTCCAGCACATCTCAAAACAATCACAGCTTGTTGTCAGGAGCTTAAGGATCAACGAAGCCACAAACAAACAATGTCTAATCCTGGTCACGATTCTTCAGTCCTCCAGCAGTTTGGCTGGTGCTAGGACCCACAAGAAATCTCAACCTTCCAGGTAGCTTTCTTGGCAGCAAATTCAGTCTTCATCAGACTCTGGTCTCATAGAAAACTCCAACTCAGTTCCCAGTCCAGCATGTAGCAACCCAGCTTCCAAATGTTATTAAAATTTTGTTTCCTCCACCAGGAGACTGCCAGAAGAAAAAAAATCTTTTTTTTCCTGTAGAAGATAATTTTATTTTTTAACATAACATTTTAATTTGTTTTCTTTTTTACATCATTCATTTCCATGAGATTTTTGAGTTGTAAATTTTCTCCCTGTCTTTCCCCTACCCCAACCCCAAAACAGCAGTCCCACTGTAAAGCCCCTCACATAACCTCCTCTCTAAATTTCTGGTAGGGCAGGGAGGGTCTCCCTAACCCTGCCCTTGTATATCTAATTCCTAGTTACATGTATTACAGAGCTTTAAATTCTAGATTTTTTTGGCTCCTCCCTTGTCACCCACCCCTACTGAAAAGGCAGGCAATTCAATACAGGCTGTGCATGTGTAATTGCACAGGACATTTTCACAGTGGACATATTGTGACAGTCTGATCATATGTCCCTCCTTCCTATCCCTGTCCCCCTTGTTCTATTCTCTACCCTGTCACTGTCCCTTTAATGAAGTGTGTGCTTCCAGCAACCCTCCCCTAGATTCTCCCCTCCCCTCCATCATCCTGACTCTCATCCCCTTCGCCCCTACTCTCCTGTGTGGCATGATACCTGGTTTAGAGTTATGTCACTCCTTCTCTAAGCCAAATTCAATGAGAGTAAATGAGAGTAAAGTTGTAGCAGTTATCCCTTGCCTCTTCTATATGGGATGAGTAACCTCATTTTCTCTCTCCCTGTCTCCTCTCATTCTAGCCCTCTCCCACCTCAGAATTTCACCTTTTAAAGTATCATCCTTTCGTATTCAATAAATACTCTACCCTCTATGTACACATAGACACACATGCTCGGATATGTATTCATATGCATATATAGCCTCCCATATAGACATATGTGTAAGTATACATGTATATACATTTGCATTCCCTTCCCCTATCCTCATACTAAGAAAAGTTTCATAAGTTACTATTATCGTTTTTTCCATATTGGGATGTTAATAGTTCAACTTTGATAAGTTCCTTATGATTTCTTTAACATGTTTACCTTCTCATGCTTCTTGCGTTTGATTGTCAGATTTCCTGTTCACTACTGTTTTTTTTCAGCAAGAATGCTTGAATGTCCTCCACCTCATTGAATGACCATATTTTCCCCTGGAACATTATACTCAGTTTTGCTGTGTAAGTGATTCTTGGTTTTAATCCCATCTCCCTTGACCTTTGAAATATCATGTTCCAAGCCCTTCAAT
>CM053597.1:194772403-194792099 GCA_028646575.1 Pseudocheirus occidentalis | reverse complement strand
CTGGGGATTCTGGAACCTGGCAATACCATTTCTAGGAGTTTTCTTTGGGGGATCTTTTTCAAGAGCTGATCAGTGAATTCTTTCAAGTTGTATTTTGCCTTCTGAATCTAAAACATCAGGGCAATTTTCCTTAAGAATTTCTTGAAGGATGCTTTCCAAATTCTTTTTTTGATCATGGCTTTCAGGTGGACCAATAATTTTCAAATTGTCTCTCTTGATCATGTAAGAGAAGACAAATGTAGAGGGGAAATGTTCATAGAGTATGGTTAGATAAGGTGATTTCATAATTCTTGAATAAGGAAGTGGTATATTTATTGGTGATGGAAAGACCAAGGGTATGACTATGTTGGTAATGTGGGATGAAAGAATAGCTCATGGTAGGCGAGTAGATTGAGAAACTGAGTGGCTAATGTATTTGAGGGTGAATCAATGTCCATGTTTAAGTTTCCTTTTATAAAGGCAAAATTTGGGGAGGAGTGAAAAATCTTAAGCTAAGCAAAGAGTTAATTGATGAAAATAGAGGAATGGTCTCAAGATATGTAGACAATGAAGAGCATTGTCTTGATTGGTGGTAGATACAGCATGAGCCTGAAAGGAACTAAGATAGGTTAGTATGTGATGGAGAAGAGGAGAATCTAAAGGTAGTTATGGGAAGCAAACAGTATCACAACTCTCCTGACTTGATGAGAATGATAATTCAGCCAGTATGGGAAAGGTTTACATGGAGGCTGAGTCATCAGGATAAAATCAGATTTAAATAAGAACTAGCAGATGGAAGGAATAGGAGAGGAAAACTTTAAAATGAAGGGAAGTTTATTGCCTAAGGAATAAGCACTACACAGGGCACAGTGGAAGAACTTGATGGAGTGAAAATGAACCTCTTGAGAGGGAGTCTTCAGTGGGATGGAAATGAGAAAATGGATAGTACAGGATGTGGAATGGGGTTTGAGTGAAATACTACAGTTCAGATTCACTACAGTGTGAATAATATGAGCAGATATGAGAATGACACTAACGGAGTGGATGGCACTACTCTTTTATCCTCAAAGGAGAGGTACATCAGGAGATAGGAGTCCTGAAGATGAAGGAGGGGGCTATTCCTTACTTTGGGAGCTCTTCATATCCCAGTTGAGAAATTGGACTGGTAGCAGGAGATGGAAGATACTTTATGGTATTACAGTAAGAAGTGGTTTCTTTGGGGTGCATGGAAGATAACTGATCTTTCCCACTTAGGGAACACAATTCAAGCAGGATGTGAAAGTTTTAGGGCAATAGAACTCCAATGATCTAAGGTCTCCTTACCTGACTGGTAATGAGGCAGTATCAGGAAGGGTTGAAGCCATGTCCAGAGGGAAGATGCTGGATCTGGCCCCTAGCAGTCTTTTCTCCACACACAACAGTTAGACTTTCACCTTTTTTCCTAACTTTATCCATGCTTATACCTCTGTATTTAGCTAGGCTTCTCTACCTGCCAATTTTTGAATATGTTCTCTAATTTACTACTTTTGCCTTTACACTGATGTTTCACCATTGGAATGTATTTCTTTCCTGTTTATTCCATCCTTCTACACTGAAATTGCATACTGTCTTTAAACCAGCTAAGAGGCAATCTCTGTCCTGTAAAACTCCTTGATTTCCCTAGGCAGATGTAATCTCTCCTTTCTTAGAACATACCATCTCTCTTGTGCATTTATCATAAATTCCACTGAATTGTGATTATTCGTGACTGGTCTGTAATTGACTCTGGGGTAGATATTGAAACCACCAGCTAATGAAAATATTTAAAAAATCTTTCTCCCATCCAAGTCCTTAGAACCATCAAATAGTTCAACATCAGATATGTAGATGACATAAATAATATAAATGATATTAAATAAGAAAAGTTTTTGTCTGTATTCCATCTCTTAAATCCAAGAGACTTTCTGCTAAGACTTTCTATAAATTTTGTCTTCTCTTATTAAGATGTGAGATCATTAGGAGCAGGAACCATCTTGCTTTTCTCTCTGTATTTTCAGTAGTTAATACAATGCAGTGGTCATACGAAATAGTAAATATTTTATTCATTCATTTGCTAGTTCACATACTACACAGTGAATATCAGTGCACGTTGTAAAGAGTCTATATAATTGGTTATATAAGAAAAGTGGATAAAGGATGGAAATCTCATGCATATTATTTCTGGTCATAGATATGAATAGGGACTGGATCTGTGATTTGATTGATATTAGAAACTTCTATATAAGAAACTGACTTTCCCAGAGCAGATTAGTGCCTTCTCTGCAATTTAAAGTCTCAGAGTGGTATTGTAGTAAAAATAATAATAACAATAACAATAATTAGATTAAATACTCCAAAATATTGGACACATCCTCCCTCTGTAGAGTGAATAAATGAAAGAAAAAATATAATAGCGTGAAAGGGATTGGAATTGGTAGCAGTAAAAGACACTAATCTCATAGGTACAATCTCATGGAAAAGCTATCAGAATTGAACTAAATTGTTCATAATTTTGGAGACTTCATGACTTTATCTGTGACCCTTTGAACCTGATCATGGGTTAAAAGTTTCTACTATGAATGTTTATTAAAGGTACTGTGATCAATGCTATAAATAAATCTGGTGTCACAAGATAGGAATGATATCTTATTACACAAATACAGCACCTTATATATTATACAAATGCAAAAAATACTTATGGATAAACTTTATGTAGCAAAATGATGAGTTCAGTCCTTCCCACAGTCCTTCCCAAAAGTTTGATAACTTTTATGACTTCTTTCTCCACATTCTATGTAATAATAGATGTTACTGGTGTTTCTCCCTTCTTCCCCACCAATAGGGCCATAATCCTTTATTCAAATCTTCATCAATTATTTCCTAATTGGTCTCCCTGCTTCTACGCTCTCCTCACTACACTTTGTACTAAGTACAGCTATCATTACAATCTTCCTAAAGATTCTCTATTTTACCTTCCTCTCTTCCCCTTGCTCCTCACAGGAGACTCAGTAACTGGGCTTGTTTTGGAGTAAGGTGCATTATGAAATGCAAAGTCTTTGTAGAAGCAAGGAATCTCAATGTGGATCTCAAGCATAAGCCCTTTGGGTCAATCTATGTGTCCTTTCCAGAAGAATGGAGGCAGATAGGAAAGGTCTGCTGAGGAAGCACTTTAAGAATTAGCATTCTCCAGCATTAATTTACATTGATTTTTACCTAATTGGGGTTTTCTATTTCTTTTATTTCCCTTTGGATTGAACTGAAATTTCTGTACATCTGCTGCATAATTCTGGGATGGGAGAGGAGGGTGACAATTAATGGAGGCTGTATAAATCATCTAGCTTATATCTTACTGGTTCCACGACTTGAGAAACTAACTTTCAAATTACCCTTTATTTAGCTATTTTAGTAATTTATGTCTTGTTCCCCCACCTATTCATTAAAATATAAGATCTTTTTTGTTTAGAGATGATTATAAGTTGTTTTGTTTTGTCTTTATGTCCTCTGGGACTTAAAATAGAGCCAGTAGTCTAATAAGTACTTAAGAAGTAATTGTTAAACTACACTGAATTTCAGTATCAGAATTTTATTACATGAGGTTGTGTTTTGGCAAGGAATTAGTATTACCAAATAATATTTTGTTGACAGTAGAAATTCAATACATGTTTTTCAAAATTAGTTATGTTATATGGAGTCTTTCTATACTTAATTCTAAGGAACACATTTTCATGAGAAATAAGATTTTCTGTTTTTCTTCTTTTAATATATTTAAACTAAGCATCACTTAATTATAATAAATTGATATGTTCTGAATAAAAGTCTAAAATCCAAAGCACATAATGAGATGGATGATAATAATGAAATAATCACACCTCTGAGGAATCTTACTTTAAAATAATACAATACAATAGTCACTTGGTGATGTGATCACTATTCAATAGTCCTATGAAAGCACAGAACTTTTGTCAGTTTCTATGGAAATTGCTAGATTAAAATACTGCAGTCAATATTCTTAGATGTCATTTTGTAAATGTCAAAATATTTTAGTTATGAGATTTTAAGGGTCAACGTACCATTGCAAAAAGCTAAAGAATTTCTATTCTGAGAATTGTGGCGCAATACCTTTTACTTTGGTTTCTTCTCCTTGACTACATGAATTCTTATTCCTCAGTACACTGTCTACATTTAACCTATAACCCATCAGATTAATTAATAATCATTCATTGAGCACATAGTCAATGGTAGGTATTGTCCTAAGGTGCTATAAATGTGAAGACATAATGGGGATAAACTAGCAAAATGGGGTGCTCTTCTTCCCTGTGTTTGACACAGAAGTTGCATAATTACTGACATGATTATGATGGACATCCACTATTCTACTCCCCTTCTAAAAACATTTCAAAATCCTTAAATTTCTATAATAGCCCTTTTTTAGGGACTGAAGTATAGAACACAGAAAATTGCATCAAACAGGGATAAAACCCGACTTTCAGTTTCAACTGTACATGACCTTAGACAATTCACTCATGGTTTTAAATTTCTAAAATGAAGCGTTTGAATCAAGCATCACTTCATAGGTGAATGCTGCTTCTCATGGAAAGAGGTATCCAGATGCAATTAAGCCAAGGAAGACTGGAAAGTGGGATAATCTCAACTATTTAAACATGTTTTAGTCTTAAGGAACATCTATCCAAGGATAGTGATGGTGGTTGGAATAAGAAGTAGGAGGTGACAATCTATATTATAGAAGTAGACTCAAGAAACAGTATGGAAGTTAGAAATGAGATAAAAGATAAGGGCAGCCACCCAGCTGAACTCTCCCAACATTCCTCTGCATCAAATCACATTTTGGAGTGGCAAGACCAACAAAAGCCCTGGGTGAAGCATTTTTCTGACCTAAAAAAAACCTTTAACAGGTTGTTAGGTGAAACCTTTGACACCATGGCAGAGGCTTTTGGGGAGACCCCACACACAGCAGCAGTAAAGATTGCCAAAGCAACAATAACAGCCTCAGAATCTTCATAGAAAGAGGTATACAGATGCAATTAAGCAATTAAGTCAGGAAACACTGGAAAGTGTTACAATCTGAAATATTTAAACACAATTTGGTCTTAAGTAACATCAATTCAAAGTTAGTGATGGTAGCTGGAATAAGAAGTAGAAGACAAGAGATACTAAGGGGATCAGGACAACTGATCAGAAAGAGATTAAAAGGGACTCTTTGCTGGCACTAGGTACAATCAATGCTGTTACACAACTCTGTTGTCCATACACAGTACTGGGTCACAGTTCAAGGGCTGAGGAGAGTGTTATTGGTTAGTTTCAAGATTTCAGGGACCCTGGTCACAGTTCCAAGGCAAAGAGAGCTCTAGAACTTGTGGCAATTGAAGAGAAAAGGCAATTCTTGGGTGAAGACCAAAGCACAGACCATAACAGTGACCACACCTCTCCCAGGATAATCTCACTTTGGAAGCACCAAAAATTTTCAGACCCCTAAAACTAGCTCTGAAAATAGCACTAGGAAAAATAGAGTAATTGAGAAGAAATAAATAGACTGAATACTAAAATCAACAACAACAACAAAATAACAACAGCAACAGCAAAACCACCTTTGATTTAAAAAATTAGAAAATAGCTAGAGATTGAAATCAAGAACAGATTGAATAAAATAATAAAGGACATCAGATTTCAAGGGGGGCTAATGAGGGAGATAGTAAATAAGAGAAATAAGATAGTAGAGGTGTTAGGTGGCAGAGGTAAAACTGTCAAGAGAAAAATTATTTTTTTAAGAATTGGACAGAAGAGGTGATTAGGTGGTACAGTTATTAGAGCACCAGCCTTGGAGTCAGGAGGATCTGAGTTCAAATATGGCCCAGACACTTAATACTTAATAGACCTGTGATGTTGGCCAAGTCACTTAACCCCAACCGCCCTGCACTGCCCCCTCCAAAAACCAAAAAAGAAAAAAAAAGAATTGGACAGGAGCAAAGGAACATCTCCCTCCCCCCCAAAACAACAGTTACAGTTGGATTAACCAGAACCAAAACCAACACCATGATACTATCAGATTTGAAATCTGGGACGTGACAATTGTACAAATAAATAGTGCATTTTAAAAGGTGTCTAATAACATTTTTTTATTGAGAAAGAAGAGGTTATTACTGCAGAGTGCTGTTAGTTTCCCAGAATCCAAACCTCAAATGGAATCCAGGGCCTATCTAGTCCAATAGTTATGTTATCAACAATCACTTCTACAAAATTCCCCCCCCTCCATGATCATCTAGCCTTTGCAGAAATACTTCAAATGATGGGACACCCTTCCCTCAAGCAACATATTGCATTTTTGGATAGATATAATTATTAGGAAGCATTTTCCTACATCATGAATAATTGTGTCTCTGTAACCTCTACCCATTGCTCCAGGCTTTGGTCATTGGGGAAAAGCAAAATATGCCTAATATCTATTCCACAAATCATTGAAATATCTGATAACAGCTCTTATGTTTTTTGTAAGACTTCTCATCTCCAGGATAAACATGGAACGGTCTACCATATGATCTAATTATTTCATCATCCCAGTCTCTTTTATAAAACCAATAGCTTGTCTATCTTTCTTAGGACACGGTACCCATCACTGAACACAGTATCCCAGATGTGACCTGAACAAATTCAAAGAGTTAATAATAATATCATAGATTTAGAGCCAGAAGGAACCTCAGAGAACATTCAAGTGTATCCTTTCATTTTACACATGAGGAAATGGAGACCCAAAGAAATGGAATGACTTGCCCAGGGTCATACAGGTAGGATCAGAGCCAGAAACTGTGCCCACTACAAATTCACTGTTCTATTCCCTGTACTCCATTGACTATGGAGTATGCTTCTCTTAATGAAGCATAAAATAGCACTAGTTTTTATTTTTTTTTCTGATTGCTTTGTCATTCATATTTACTCATATTAAGCTTGCAGTTCATAAATTCTCTTTATTTGGTTTCATAACAAGTATTGTTCTGTATGAAGTATTTTAAATCAATTATGAACTTTATGTTTTTTAGTTTAATTTTTAGCACCCCATTCTAGTGTACTATCTTTTTAATGTTTTAATGTGGACTGGGAATTATGGCTATGCAAAACTTTAAATGAAGATGCTTTCTAAAAATTCTAGTCTTTTGAGACCAGTTTCTCCTAGACATTTCAATGCTTGCATTTAGCAATAAAAATTCTTCTTCTCAAATGAATAATTAAATGGTATTGACATTTAACACCATAAATTAGAAAAGTCTTGGACAATCTGAAATGAGATTTATTGAAGGATACTATATACAGCTCTCTAGGGACAGGAAAGAATCTATAATCATCCAATTCCACATCTAGATTGGGATGCTAATATAGTACTTCCAAAGAAGATTTCCTAGCTCTCCCCTCCCCCTTTTTGCCTAGTCCTATTACTGGGTGCATTAGCAATGATCACTTCACTTGGTTTGGGATGTGGGGGGAATAGATATCTAAAATGACTATCATTCCTATATTTTAAGCTATGGTACTGATCTCCAAATGCCATTCATAAAATGTTTCTTCTCCATGCAATATTTCTCTTCTGAATCCATTAACTTTAGTAGTTAGCAAACATGAAAACACCCCTGCATCCCCAAAGCCTTGATTGTTTTACCCAAGATTTTTCTAGGTTGAAAATTATCAGAGTTTTCCATTACATCCTTCGTGCAATGTCAGGTAAGATGTGCAACGTCAGCAACTAAATTCTTTGCATGCCCTTAACAAGGAGTCTTCAAAGCCAATTCTTCCATTTACCACATTTGGATGACATGATGAACTCCACCAGTTTAATATAGTCATCCCAAAGGTGAGGGGAAATGTTCTGATCTGACCCTTCAAATCATTTTCCTTCTTTTTTTCCTACATGAATTGCTTTTATCATTCAGACAAGCAACACTTCATTCTGTCTAATAACTCAAGAGTAGAAATAGGCACAACTAGCCTTTTCACTCTCACCTCTCAAATGAGCATCAGCTAGTACTTGATATCTACCCAGGTGTTACATGGTTAAAGAAGAAACATAAATAGAGCTCATTGTTTAAAGGTGATAGCTCAGTTAGTGCTTGGCATAAGTTTCACTGTCTATCTTCCTTTGGGTAACTCTTTTGGTTAACTGTTGTGAGTAACCTTTATGGAAAACTGCCTCTTCATTAGACTATTGAAATAACGGAAAAGCAATGAGGCATGCCCACGTTCCATCATGCTATTGATCTCCAAGTACATTCCACTCTTTCCCTAAATGCTAGATTTCCTATGGCAATTAAGGCACACAGATCCATTTCTTTAGGAGCCATTAGGAAACTGAACATAAGGACACAAGACCAAAACCAATTTTCTCAAACAATCAGGCTACCTTATTTCATTTTGTCACTGATTTCTAGAAATTTATTGGAGGGTCTACTCACTGGTCATATTTTGGAAAGTTAAAGTTTAATTTACTTGGCATAGAGAAGAATTTTAGACTTTTTTAAACATAAAATCCATATAAATAAGCTTTGAACAATTTCTTTTGCCTTGCTGCTAAATTCTGAAAGCTTTACTTGACTTCCATGTTTACTAATCTCACGTTTGATAAAAATTACCCAGTTAAGCTGCAGTAGCCTGCTGGCCCTAGGGAAACAGGCAAAGAGTTAGACTAGAGGAGTGAACCCAGTTATAAGAGGAATAGGCAAACAATTTGACAAATTCTCTCACTATAAATGGTATTTAACCACAGGTTTCAGAACCTAGTTACCAGTTAACAGAACTGCAGGACAGAAAGAAATCAGAACGTGTGAGTTTGAACATAACTAAAGAATTTCTTGACAGTAAATATTAGATGACAGATATTAGTGATTAATTAAGGTATAAAAGGGCAAATAGAACAAGAATTAAATTTCAAGCATTGAGATTTAAGGAAAAAAAGTCAAAAGTGTGATATATTAGGGATTAGGATATAGATTATAAAAATTGGGAATGAAATATAGAAAAGACTAGCAGGAAGACTGACAATGATAATCCAAGGTCTGCTAAACTCTCAAATATGTTATTTGAGTAATTTAAGGAAAGAGGAAAAGCATAGGACTTAATCCACAGATTAATAAAATCAAATCCTTATGACAGAGGTTGCTGCTGTTAGTCCTTCATTCTTCAAGAGGAACATAATATCAAAGAGGTGCCATGATCTGTAAGTGAATTGTGTTTAACTGAGGGCTGTGCAAAGTCACCAGCCTCACTCTCTCCTCTGGAGCCATCTGGGTCCAGTGATCTAATATAGATCAGGACAACTAGAGATGGCCCAGGATACAGTGGCAGACCTTGGTCTTTTCAAGTTGAGGTCTTTAATAGGACTCTGTCTTACTGAGATAAGGCATATTCAGTGATTAAGGCTTAATAAGAAATGAGGCAGAGAATGGTCTCTTTTAAAATGATCCTGAAGAGGAAAACCCTCAGGATTTCTGGTAATTTCCATGCCAGTTCAGAGAACCACTGAATCTTTTATTTGAAATGTTTGTCAGAGTATATCTAAGCTAATCCAAAACTAAACAAGAATTGCTACTTCAGTATTCATTACCTCTATTTAAAAATGTTTTATGGTAGGAATGACTTTCATCTCTGCTCATTCTACTTTTGGATAACTTTAAGTTAGAGGATTGTATCCACTACATTGAGCCAACGTCTGCCTCTGTAAGTATGACACTTTGGGTCTTGTTTACTCTGGTGAAGCCAAGCAGAACAAGGCTAAATCTCAATTTACTTAACATCCCTCCAAATATATGAAGGCAGTGCAGTGATTGTGCTGTCCCTAAATAGTCTCTTATTCAGTTTAAATATTAGTTGCTCAGCTAGCCAGCTGGTGGTAGAGTGACTAGATCACCAGGCCTAAAGGAAAAAGGACCTGCCTTCAAAATCTGGCCTCAATCATTTCACTTCTACTTGCTTCAGTTTCCTCAGTTGTTCAGCCAGTCGTTTTTCAAGTCATGTCTGACTCTGTGATGCCATTTGGGATATTCTTGACCAAGATACTGGAAGGTTTGTCACTCCCTTTGCCAGCTCATTTTTCAAAAGAACTAAGGCAAACAGACTTTTGTGACTTGCACAGGGTCACACAGCTAGTATGTATCTAATCTGAACTTAGAAAAGATGAGTTTTCCTAACTCCAGGCCCTTCATTCTATCCTCTGCGCCACCTACCTGGTCTTTCCAAACTATAAAATGGAAGTAATAATGATACCTACTCCACGAAATTCTTATGAGGTTGAAATGAGATGATATTTACCTATGTAATTTTAGATAATATTTATTTAGAAATGCTTAGCAAAGAGTAGGTGCTATATAAATGAGTACTGGCTTCCAACTTCCTTTAAATAGATATGGTATTACATAGTCTGCAGTCTTCTGATGATGCTAATTGTCATTCTTTGGATGTGCTCCAGTTAGTCAATATCTTTATAAAAATGTGGTATACGAAAAAGGAACATCACTTCAGATGTGAGATAGACATATGGAACTATTTTGAGATTATTATGTTCTTCTGTAGTTTAAACGTCAGTTGTATGATTTGCCTCTGTTTCCTTAGGCATATTACCTATCTTTCAGAAAACATAGGTTTCTGACCTATAAAACAAGGAGGTAGAATTATATAGCCTCCGAGTTCCGTTGCAATGTTGAATCTATTGTCTTACAATCCTAAAATGCTATAATGAGTCTAATAAGTCAGCTAGTTCTGAATTCACAAAACTATATAAACATATATCACATTTCTTCATCTTCTCTATAAGGATAGCATTTAATACTTTGTTAAATATTTGCTGAAATATAGTTAGGGATTGTCGAGGTGTTTTCAGGAAACAAGAAGGAAGCTAAATTCCTTTAGCTGAAGTGCCTGGGCAGGAATAAACTATTCATACTGTAGATGGAATGCTTAGGCTGAAGTCATAAAGGCTGGAGTTCAAATTTGACCTCAGACCCTGGGAAAGTCACTTAATCTCTACTTGATTCACATTCTACTCTATAAAATAAAGATTATAATGGCATCTACTTCCCAAGGTTGCTCTTAGGATCAAATGAGATAGTAATTTTAAAACACATAACACAGTACTGTTACTGTTCCTTTATTGGAGTGATAAATCTAGGGAAGACAGATTAAAGTCAATATTAAGTTTCTGTTAATATCGTTTCAATAACCACCAACTGTAGGTGATGGATTTTTTTTTGCTTTTTGGAGGGCAATTGGGGTTAAGTGACTTGCCCAAAGTCACATGGCTAGTACATTAAGTGTCTGAGGCCAAATTTGGACTCAGGTCCTCCTCACTCCAGGGCTGGTTCTCTATTCACTGCACCACCTACCTGCCCAGTGATGGATTTCTTAAAAGGATAAACACGCCCATATAGATTGCTCCTTCAAATATATGAAATGAATAAGAAGGGTTCATATTTTCTTTATCAGCAAAAAAGAATATTAAGAGTATGGATATGCACACAATATGTGAAAGTCATCTTCAATTTTCGGCACACCAACTCTGCTCATTATTGGTTATGTTGATAATATTCATCCATAGTGTGGTTTTAACCATTAATTTGATTTATATTATGTGACAAGTACCATAAATGCTACCCAATAACCCTATAAAGAAAAGGCTATTCACTTTAGTTAACTGGACCCAAGGGGAATATGTAATATTGGAGAAGCAAAGGGGAAAATGTAAATTGAAACATTAACAGTTCCCTCTAAATGTATCTCTAGATTGTTATTTAACCTTTTGAGAAATGAAACAATAGATTCCTTTCTCCTTTTTACCTATGTAATTTTAGATAATATTCAAGTGGTTCCATTGATCTATAACTTAATTGAATTTGCAAAGAGGAATTTGTCAGGAAAGAACTTCCTAGAGCAAGAACCAACATTGGGTGAACATTTTATTTGGGAACAAGTACCTTTAAATCAGGAATTATTCCAGATTCAATAAAAAAGGTTACCCTTAGACATTTCAGGGAAATTTTATTCTGGTATTGACTAACTTTAAAAGCTACATTTTCTTATGATTATGTTAAGCTACTAAAGGTAGATGAATTATTCCAGTTCTAATCAAACCCATATAACCCAAGGACAAAAAGACTATTGCAATGTTTTTAAATGATGTAAGAGAAAGAATGTCAGCATTAATCTAGCTTTATTCTCTTTTCAATAACTAACACCTTTCAAATTATCCTATTTTTTCCATTCACACAGATTTCATCTTAGTTCAGTTCTTACCAATTCTTGTCTGAACTAATTACCTCCCTTGTTTCCTGTTGCTCTCACTTCAATCCATCCTTTACCTAACTGTTGCATTTGTATTCCTAACACAAAGGCCTAAACACATAACACCCCAGGTCCAACTAAGCAGTTCTCAAAATTTCTTTTTGTATATATATTTCATTTTTTTATTTTTAGTTTTCAATATTCATTTCCACAAGATTTTGAGTTACAAATTTTCTCCCTGTCTTTCCCCTACCTCCCACCCAAAATAGCAAGTCTACTCCTTCCCCCAAAACTCTCTCTCTTATATCCTCCCCCATTCCTACTCTGACTTTCTAGTAGGGCAAAATGTATTTCTCCACCTTTGTGCCTGTATATCTTATTTCCCAGTTGTGTGTAAAAAAAACTTTTTAAACATTCATTTTTTAAACTTTGATTTCCAGGTACATTGATTTCCAGATTCTTTCCCTTCTTCCCTCATCACCCACCCTCACTAGGAAGACAAATAATTCAATATAGGTTTTACATGCGTAGTTACACCAAACATTTCCATAGTTGATATATTGTAAAAGATTAACTATATTTCCTTTCATTCTATCCCTCCCCCACTTATTTTATTTTCTTCTTTGACCCTGTCCCTTATCAAAAGAGTATGCTTCCAACTACCCTCTCCCCCAATCTGCCCTCCCTTCTATCACCCCCCTCTTATCCCATTCCCTCCTACTTCTTTGTATTTGAAAGTCAAATTTTCTGTTCAACTTTGGTTTTTTCATCAAGAATGTTTGAAAGCCCTCCATTTCATTGAGTGACCATATTTTCTCCTGAAACATTATGCTCAGTTTTGCTAGGTAGGTGATTCTTGGTTTTAGTCTTAGCTCCTTTAACCTCTGGAATATCATATTCCAAGCCCTTCAATCCCTTAATGTAGAAGCTGCTAGATCTTATGTTATCCTGATTGTGTTTCCACAATATTCAAGTAGTTTCCTCCTGGCTGCTTGTAATATTTTCTCTTTGACCTGGGAATTCTGGAATTTTGCTGTAATATTCCTAGGAGTTTTCTTTCGGGATCTTTTTCAAGAGGTGATCGGGGAATTCTTTCCATTTTTATTTTGCCCTCTGGTTCTAGAATATCAGGGCAATTTACCTTGATAATTTCTTGAAGGATGGTCTAGGATTTTGTTTGTATGTTTGTTTATTTTGTTTTTTGGTGCTGGCTTTCAAGTAGTCCAATAATTTTTAAAATTATCTTGCTTGGATCTATTTTCCAGATCGGTGGTTTTTCAAATGAGATATTTCACATTGCCTTCTATTTTTTCATTTGTTTGGATCTGCTTTGTAGTATCTTGATTTCTCATAAAGTCATTAGCTTCCATTTGCTCCAATCTAATTTTCAAGGAATTATTCTTTTTGGTGAGTTTTTGAAATTCCTTTACAATCTGGCAAAGTTGGCTTTTAAAGGTATTCTTCTCCTCATTAGCTTTTTGGGCCTCTTTTGCCATATGAGTTAGTCTATTTTTAAGGTGCTGTTTTCTTCAATATTTTTTTGGATCGCCTTTAGTAAGCTGTTGACTTGCATTTCAAGATTTTCTTCCATAATTTTCATTTCTCTTTCCAATTTTTATTCCACTCTTCTTACTTGATTTTCAAAATCCTTCTCGAGCTCCTCCATGGCCTGTGACCAATTCGTCTTTTTCTTGGAAGCTTGTTTGTTTGTTTTTTGGGGGGGCAAGACAAGTGGATTAAGTGACTTCCCCAAGGTTATATGTCTAGTAAGTGTTAAGTGTCTTGAGGTTCAATTTGAACCCAGGCCCTCCTCACTCCAAAGCTGGTGCTTTATTCACTGTGCCACCTACTAGCCCCTCTTAGAAGTTTTTTGATGTAGAGTTCTGACTTTGGCTGATAGTGCTTCCTCTGCTCATCTTGCCATCCAGTAACTTGACTTTCATTTTTTAAATTTTAATTTATTTTCTTGATTACATCATTCATTTCCAGTTTTGAGTTACAAATTTTCTCCCCTTCTTTCCCTTACCCCCAAGCCCAAAACAGTGATCCCACAGTAAAGCCCCTCCCACAATCTGTTCCCTTCAGTAACTTGACTTTTGAGCTCCTTCTTACAGTAGAACTCTGCTTCTAGAATGGAAAGCTTTGTCCCACATTCCTGTTTTGGTTTTTTTGCAAAGGCTGGCAGAGTTCTGAGGAGGGCACCCTCTTTACACACTCAACACTGGCACACTGTTGTTTCTTGCCCCAGGACCAACTCCCAAGACAGCAACCCAGATTCAAGCAGGTGAAAGCAAGAGCCATTACCCTCTGGATGGTCACTTGGCCCCCCTATGATCTGCAGACCAGGAGCTCTTGAGGCAGTCATATAGCAGCAGCTGCAGCTGCTGCAGTTCTGCCACTTCTTGCCCTGGTGGGCAGGGGCCAAAGCACATTCTTCCATCACCCAGTTCCAACAGAGTTCCCCACTTTTTTCTTTGGCATTTATGGGTTGAGAGGTTTGGAAACCAACACAGCTGCTGTAGTTGGCTCTGGTCAGCCTGCTGGTTGGGGCCACCTGCTGGTGGGCTAGGGAACTCTTTCTTGACCTCTCCTATATTGAATAACCTTGATTTCTTCAAACCACTGATCAGATGACTTTTAGATGACCTCTCTCCTAATGTCCCTAGTTACTAGTAATTTCATCTTTTGAATTTACCTCATAGACACTCCAATGTTGAATCCTATTTAGGAGACCATCCCCAAGTTCTTGACACTTTGTGGGTCCATACTCCTAAAATATAGCTTGTGATCCCCCAATTATTATTTTCAGTCAGTCAGTAGATTTAACTACTTCAAAGAAAATGCATTTCCTTAGATGGATTGTAAGAAGAATACATATACATACACATACATATATACTTACATACATACATTCATACATACATATATATATATATGCATGTGTGTGTGTGTGTACACACTTTTCTTCATAAACCTGGAGTATATTTTTCTAGAAATACACATAGCCTCAGTAGAAATATTGAATGCACATACAGAATACTCTAGTGAAGAAGCACATGCATAAGGTACATCCACCCATAACTCAGGTAGAAGACATTTCAAGTACCTCAGCCTCTGATTTTCTTTTCCTTGTGAAGGACAGGTTGTTCACTTTGCCTCCCTTGGCCACTTTCTCTTCATAGTTCAGCCAGTATCTCGTCAAAATTCATTTTTCTTATCCTCTTTAAAGTGGTCTTCTGCCTTGAATCACTTGGCCTGTTCCCTTTTGAGTGTGCTATAACCTAATACATGTACACATAAATAAATAGGTTTTTTTATATGAAATCATGCTGAGTGCGGGAGAGGAGAATTTCTTTCCTCCATGAGATGAGTGATTCTCTCTCTCAAGAGCTGAGGTCTTCCTCGGTAGCTGCCATAGTTTGTTTTGTTTTGTTTGTTGTTGTAGTTGTTGATTTCCTGCCTTGACTATTTCTTGGAGAGTGTATCTTACTTTGCAAAGAGCCACCATGCATATGGCCAATTCTTTCACCAGCCAAAGGCTGGTAGATCTCTAACTCTCAACCTTTACTGAAAAACTTTACACAAAGCAAAATGGTAATAGAGTGTACTGACACATCTTTTTGCATTCTATTTAAGTTCTTATGACCTCTTTTTTTCTCTTTTACCTGCCCCTTTCCTTGTGTAGTCTTATCACATCATATGTTTGGGGGAGATCATTTGATCCTTGGTTTGATGATTAACTCATTCCTGTCTATGCTGACATATGCCACATATAGTCAATTATACATGCCTCTCTCACTTTATGTTATTTTCAGTTTACTTGTGTAACATACTAGAAAAACTTTGACTAAATAGAAAAGAGAAATATGGCTACAACTGGAGTTTGTTCTTCCATATATTCATTTTGCAAATAGTTGTTAACTGGTACTGATGTATACTGCATTGAACTTAGGAATGGACAAAGTCTTAAAATATTATTCAGTCTCTCTTCTCAAGGTGCAAGTAGGTGACAAGATATGATAGAACAAAAAGGATTTAAAATGTAATTTGATTTGATTAGACCTAAAGAATTATGAGATCAGATGAGAGGGAGGAAGCAACATGTGAGTTGTACATCAAAGGCTGGGCCCCAGGTAACAGAGGTGCCTCTGCATTTCATCACTGATCGGTACCACCATCACCTCTCCATGTACTGGGAAGTTTTTTTATAACCACTAACTCTTTTAGTCAGCATGTTTTAGGCAACAAATGCAAGGCCCTCCTGATAATAACATCTTTAGAAAACCGATATCGCAGACCGAATTATTGCCCCCCAAAGTATCTTTCTAATTTAGTCCCAGTGAATGTGCTTATCAAAAACAATCAGACACAAAGGAAGAGACCGAGAGCAGTGGACTTTCAAGTTGGACATGAATCTGGCCATATACCTGCACCACTACCAGTGCCTAGACCTGCGGGATTAAAGGGATGGCAATTGCATACTCACACATATGTGAGTAGTAAAAAGATGATCTCATACTGGGGGAGGGGGGAAGGAGCCAAGATGGCGGTATAGAAGAAGCAAGGTTCTGCAGCTCCCACACAGCCACCCTAAATATCAATAAAACATGACTGAAAAAATTCTAAGGATCTCAAACTCACAAAATACAGAAAACACATCTCTCACTGAAAGTAGCTCAGCAGCAGGGGATCATCTTGGCACGACGGGAGCAGGGCCAGCCCAGCCCAAAACCACAACCATGGACAGGCCCCAGAGTTGACAGGTGGTGCTGAGCCTCCCAAGCCACAGTGTGAGTCTACTTCGGAGAAGATCTACTGCACCTGGAGGAATCTTCACATCTATTAAGTGAGGATTAGAGATCAGTGAAAGTGAGTGAAGCTTTCAAGCTAAATTTGGAGGAGAAAAAGCAGTTTCGCCAATCTACTCCCAGGGCAAGGAAGCAGTGGGGGAAGGGCAGGAACTGCTGTAAGCGATGGCTGCCTTCACTGGGCTGCTTCAGAGACCCTGGCCTGTGGACCCCGCGGGGGGGGACTTAGTCAACTGATCACAGAGAAATGCTCTTGTGCTGAGCAGCCAGGATCTGGATCATGGTCTTGAGTGGTGGTCCTGGGGAGCACTTTCAGCAAGCCAAAGCTTGTGGGGGCTGCAATATCCCCCTAACACATCCAGCAGCTGGGAAAACCCCAGTGATTTGGAACAGAGCTCTCCCCACTGGAAGCAGAGTTCCATAAAGCTAAAAAAACCCAACCAATTAATTGACTGGGCAACATGAGGAAAAGGAAGCAAAATAAGAACAGCAAGAAAATTCTAGAATCCTTCTTTGGGGACAAAAAGGATGGAAGCAAAAAGAAACAACAGTACAAAGACAACACAGTCAGAACTCCCACACTGAATGCTTCCAAGACGCTTGAAGAATGCCTACAAGCTACACATCAACGGGAAAAGGACTTTGAAAAACAAATGAGAGAAGTGGAGGAAAAATTGGGAAGTGAAATGAGAATGATGTGGAAAAAATAATGAAAAGAGAGCCAACATCCTGACTGAAGAAAATAACACTTTAAAAAATAGATTAATTCAAATGGCAAAAGAGGCCCAGAAAGCCAATGAGGAGAAGAATGCCTTAAAATGTCAAATTTCCCCTGAAAAGCATTCTGAAGAGAATAATTCCTTCAGAATTAGAGTGGAGCAAGTGGAGGCTAAAGACTATGAGATACCAAGATACAAATAAACAATTACAAACAAATGAAAAAATAGTAAGCAAAATGAAATATTTCCTTGAAAAAACCACTGGCCTGGAAAATGGATCCAGCAGAGACAATTTGAAAATTATTGTTTTACCTGAAAGCCACGACCAGAAAAAGAACTTGGAAAGCATCCTTCAAGAATTCTTCAAAGAAAATTGCCCTGATGTTTTAGAGTCAGAGGGCAAAATAGAACTTGAAAGAATTCAGGAATCACCTCTTCAAAAAGATCCCCAAAAGAAAACTCCTAGAAATGTTATTGCCAGGTTCCAGAATCCCCAGTTAAAGGAGAAAACATTACAGGCTTCCAAGATAAAATAATTTGAATACTGTGGAAGCACTATCAGCAAAACCCAGGATCTGGCAGCTTCTACGCTGCAGGATCAAAGGGCCTGGAATATGATATTTCAAAGATTAATGGAGCAGGGATTAAAACCAAGAATCAACTACCCAGCAAAACTGAGCATAATATTCCGGGGGAAAATATGGTCATTCAATGAGGTGGAAGACTTTTAAGCATTCTTACTGAAAAAACCAGAACTGAACAGAAAATTTGACAATCAAACAAAAGAAGCATGAGAAGGTAAATATGGGAAAGAAATCATAAGGAACTTATCAAATTTGAATTATTTACATGCCAGTATGAAAAAATGATAATAGTAACTTATGAAACTTTTCTTAGTATGAGGATAGGTAAAGGGTATACAAATGGATATATATATATATATATATATATATGTAAATATATATATATATATATATATATATGTAAATATATATATATATGTATACTTACACATAAGTCTATATAGGAGGCTATATATGTATATGAATACATATCTGAGCATGTGCATATATGTGTATATAGAGAGTACAGGATCAATTGAATACAAAGGGATGATACTTTAAAAGGCAAAATTCTGAGGTCGGAGAGGACTAAAATGAGAGGAGACAGGGAGAGACAAAATGGGGTTAATCATCCCATATAGAAGAGGCAAGGGATAACTGATACAACTTTACTTTAAATTACTCTCATTGAATCTGGCTTAGGGAAGAAATGGCATAAACTCTAAACTAGGCATCATGCCACACAAGAGAGAAGGGGGCATGGTGATGAGAGGTGGGGTGATGGAGGGGAGGGCAGGGTCTGGGGGAGGGATGCTGGAAGCACACACTTTAGTAAAGGGACAGGGACAGGGTAGAGAACGCAACAAGCAGGGAAGGGATAAGTAGGAGTGACATATGATTACTGTCACAATATGTCCACTATGATGATGTACTGTATAATCACATATCCACAGCCTTACTTTAATTAGTTGTCCTTCCAGTGGGAGTGGGTGAAAAGGGAGGAACCAAAAGAATTTAGAATTTAGAGCTATGCAGTACCTGCTATTAAGAATTAAGATATACAGGCACTGGGGTAGGGAAACCCTCCCTGCCCTACCAGAAAGTTAGAGAACAGACCAGGGGAAGGGCTCTACAGTGGGATCACTGTTTTGGGGTTGGGGCAGGGGGAAAGATGGGAAGAAAATTTATAATTCGAAAATCTCATGGTAATGAATGATGTAAACAAGAAAACAAATAAAATTTATTACAAAAAAGACAGGCATGTTATGCATGGGAACAGAGCGAGAAAAGGAGAAATAAGAGAGGGAGGAAAGAAGGAAGGAAGGAAGGAAGGAAG
>CM053597.1:194738808-194771903 GCA_028646575.1 Pseudocheirus occidentalis | reverse complement strand
GAGATAGTTCACATTGCTTTCTATTTTTTTCATTTTTGTAACTATTTAATAGCATCTTGGTTTCTCATAAAGTCATTAGCTTTCACTTGCTCCACTCTAATTCTGAAGGAATTATTCCCTTCAGAATGCTTTTGAGATTCTTTTTCCATCTGGGAAATTTGACTTTTTAAGGCATTCTTCTCCTCATTGGCTTTCTGGGCCTCCTTTGCTTTCTGAGTTAATTTGCTCTTTAAGGTGTTGTTTTCTTCAGTCAGGTGGTTGACTCTCTTTTCATGACTTTGTCGCATCATTCTCATTTCTCTTTCCAATTTTCCTCCACTTCTCTTATTTGGTTTTCAAAGTCCTTTCTAAGTCAAACCATAGCTAGTAGGCATTCTGACAGCATCTTGGAAGCTTTTCATGTCGGCGTTCTGACTGTGTTGTCTTCCTCCCACTGAGCTTTGATCCTTTTGTCCACAAAAACGGGTTCTAGAGTTTTATTCCTGTTCTTACTCTGCTTCCTTTTCCTCATGTTGGCCAGTCTATTAATTGTTTGGTTTTTTAGCTCTGTGGAACTCTGCTTCCTGGGGGGTAGGGGGGGGGAGCTCTGTCCCGAATCACTGGTGCCTTCCCAGCTGCCAGAGCTATTAGTGGGGTGCTGCAGCCCCCCCAGGTTTGGCTCACTGAAAGCGCACCCCAGGACCACCACTCAAGATCATGACCCAGATCCAGGCCTCCCAACACAAGAGCACTTGGCACTGATCAAACGCCTCAGCCCCCCTGCTCTCTGCAGGCCAGTGGCTCTGAAGCAGCCCAGTGGAGGTCACTGCTGCTTTCAGCCATTCCTGATGCCACAGCCGGGCTCTTGCTGCTTCCTTGCCCTAGAAGCAGTTTGGCTGGATCACACTTCTCCCCCAAATTTAGCAAAATCCACTAACCTTTGTCTTAGGCTTCTTTCCTCTGGCTTGACAAATGTGGGAACCGTGCGTCCAGTACCACCAATCTGCTCTCCTATATGTTCAACTCGGCCCGACTGCCCTGGAGCCTGGCCGGGCCGGGGTTTGGGGGTGAGCCGACTGTGGCTCCCAGACTGCAGCAATGAGCCCCATCTGCTGAGCTGCCTGCAGCAACAGATTTGTTTTCTGTTTTTTGGAGAGTCTTGGATCTCTAAAATCTGTTTAGAGTCATATTCTATCGGTGTTTAGGGTGACTGTGTGGGAGCTGCCAAACTTTGCTGCTTCCACGCCTCCATCTTTGCTCCACCCTCAGGGATGCTACTTTGAAAGGTGAAATTCTGAGGTAGAAGAGGAGTAGAATGAGAGGAGACAGAGAGAAAGAGAATGGGGTTAATCAGCTCATTTAGAAGAGGCTAGGGATAATTGTTACAATGGAGGGGAAGAACAGGAAGGCAAAAGGGAAAGGATCAACCTTACTCTCATTGAATTTGAATGAGGGAAGGGATGACAAACTCAAAATTGGGTAACTTGCCAACCAGGAGAGTAGGGGGATGGGGATAAGAGGTGGGATGATGGAGGGGAGGGCAGGTTGTTAGGGAGGGTTGCTGGAATTACACACTTCTGTAAAGGGACAGGGACAGGGTAGAGAATAGAACACAGGGGTGGGGGCAGATAGGAAGAAGGGAGATATAATCAGTCTCTCACAGTATGTCCACTGTGGAGATGTTCTGCATAATTACACATGTACATCCTGTATTAAGTTTCTTGTCCTTCCAGTAGGGATGGGCAAGCAGGAAGGAAAGTAAATAATCTAGATTTTAAAGTTCTATAATCAACTGTTATACATACACACACACACACACACACATATATACATAATAATTCTTATTAAGTACATACAACTGGGAATTAAGATATACAGGCACTGGGGTAGGGAAACTCATCCTGCTCTATCAGAAAGTCAGTGGGGCAATGGGGGAGGATACAGGAGAGAGAAGATTGGGAGAGGGGCTATACAGTGAGATAGATGTTTTGGGGTGGTTGATAGGGTAAAGATGGGGAGAAAATTTGTACCTCAAAATCTCATGGAAATGAGTGATGTGAATAAGAAAATAAATAAATTAATTTTAAAAATAATTTCTCTACCATTTCATTCTCAGCAACAAATTTGGTATAAAACCTGTATTTATTTTTATGAACTTTTTGCAAATGTTTAAGATTAGTACTGAGATGTGGGCTTAGAAATATCCCATGAAATGATGTTTCTTATGGCTTTTGAGTTTACAACAAAACCCACTCTGCTAACTCTATTTCTCTCTCTTTTTTTTAATCTCTATAAAATGACTGTGAGCAAACTTTCCTTTTCCATCTAATTTCCATCTTGTGTTGAATTCCTTTAAATTATAGATTTTAAGGTGCTGCAATTCTGCTTCTCCAATGTTATCCTGCCGTGACTTTTTCCAGTCTATCGTTGGACAACAATTCTTGTGTTCAGAATATCCACTGTCATATTCAAAGCTGCCAGTTTAAAAAATCTGATTCTTTGTCACCCCTGATATTTTAAAATGATTCTGCTACATAATTGCAGAAGCAGAGAATGAGGGAAGCATTTTTTTTTGTTTCATTTATTGTCATGGTCAAATATAATAATCACATGGACAAACTGTTGTTTATGTATCTCCTCTTGGTTAACAAAGTTGACTAAGTCTATAGATTAAATATATTGTTGTGGCCATTTCTGAAGGCTTTTTTCCAGCCTGATGTCATCCATAATAGCTTCTTTTTGTTACTATAACCTTTGAGAATTCGGCATCAACCACCATACCAAAATTAGGAAACAGAGTACAACTTTCCAAAGGAATCCATCACAATGCACTGGCAATGGAATTTGGAGATGCCCCTGAATTGACTTGGCTTTTGGGTTGAATGTTAAGACTCAGACCTTATGAATCCCACTTGTGGGATAAACTTGTTGACATGAAGTGGGAGGGCTGAACTGGGAGGAGTCATGGATTGAAAAGAAAGGCTCAAGCCCAGAGAAGGCCAGAAGAAGTAGGACTTTTGGGAAGAGCAGTATCTAGTGTCATGGAGCCTAAGTTGCTGAGAGAGACTGCTGAGAGCCCATTGGAGCTGCCTAGGACTTGTGAAGACTGCCACCTAGAGGTGCCAAGAACTGAGGGTGCATGGCCATGATGCTGGTATTTTGTCTGTCTGTTTTGATGTTGTTTTTCCAGATTCACCTAATGGTGGACAGTGCTGCTGGTGAAGAGGTCCTGGAACGTGGCTCTTTGTTCAGAAGCCCTGAAGAAGGTTTTTCTTTTGCATGTTCACAGAAATCCTGGAAGGCGGCCTTGCTGGTACTTTTAGGAGTTCTGACACTGTTCTACAGGCAGAGTGTGACTTGATGAAGACACTGGCTATGGCTTTGTAGAGCCTTGTCTCCCCAGGAACTGAGATTGCTGAGTGCTTGCCTCCAGTGAAGATGAAAGAAGGGCCTTTCCTTGGGTTTTCAATGCTGAGATGTTATCTTGACCTTGTCATGGCTTAAGGGTGCTCTCTTGCTCCCTTTGGAGAAAATGCTTGATGTTAATGGATGGTATTGTGATTACTTTGAGTCCAGTGGCAGGAAACCTTTGGCCTTTTTGTGCTCTATGATGGACCAAATGAATGTACTTTGTTTTTGACTGGAAACTGATCTCCATTTGAGAAGAGACTTTGATTGACTAAAAGAATGTACTGTCTAGGGGTGGAGTAGTACCTGGATTGAATTAAGTATTTACTTGCTAAATGAATGAGTTATACTGTATTTTGACTTTCTCTGTTCTGTGAATGTTTGCTGAATAAATGGGGTTTGCCACGGTGGTAATCCGAACCTTGAAAGTTGCCTTTGCTTGGTATTACACACAATAAGCCTGAAAATAGACACAAAAAGCTTATAAAGCTCCCCCCTCCAAAAAAAAAGATTGAATATATTAAAACTGATACCTTTTACCACATCTTACTGGTCGGATTGGCTAAGATGACAAAACAAGAAAATGATCAATCCTGGAAAAGATATGGAAAAATTGGAACACTAATGCATTGCTGGTGGAGTTGTGAACTTATCCAACCCTTCTGGAAAGCGATTTGGAACTATGTGCAAGGGCCTATAAAGATGCCTGTATTTTGTGGTCCAGCAATACCACTTTTAGGACTGTATCCCAAAGAGATCATAAAAGTGGCAGAAGGATCCATATGTATACAAATATTTATAGCAGCTCTTTTTCTGGTGGCAAAGAATTGGAAATCAGGAAAGAGGATACCCATCAATTGGAGAATGTCTAAACCAGTTGTAGTATATGAAAGTAATGGAATATCATTGTGATACAAGAAATATGGAGAAGGTGGACTTCATAATAACATCAAGAGACTTATTTAAACTGATACTGAGTGAAGAAAGAGAACCAGAACATTGTACACAATTACAAACACATTGTATCTGTGATGCCTAACTTTGACAAATTGGGTTCCTCTCAGTAATGCGACACTATAAAACAACTCCAAAAGACTCATGATGGAAGGGACTATCCACATCCAGAGAAAGAATTGCAGAATCATGGGATTCTGGAACTGAATGTTGTAAACTAAAAAAAAAATTAAATTTATTTTAAAAAATTCATGCCTCTGCTAAGTCTAAAAGTAATGACAATTAAGTAGACTTCTCAGACTTCTTCAGAGAAGAAATGGGAAATGGGAGATGGTGGATTCAGATTGTTAATTGTACATCACTCAACAGAAGACTAGCCTTCTGTCAATTTGCTCACAAAGAAGGGAGACACATTTTAGGATTAGACAGAATTGCTGTTAATAAACAAAATCTAGTGTGACCATCTCTTATTTCTTTACAAATCAGTTCCCATGCTTTAGTCATGTACATATCTGCTAGTTAAAATTCAAGTCTTAATTCCAGTTCTATCTTCTTCAACAGAGGATAATATGCATGTTATTTGTATGGGAATCTTCTCCAGTGGAAGAATGTAGTTTAAAGCAAAGGTTTTGTAACACCTATGAAATGAATAGAAATGTGCAATTTTTAATCTAGTCTACGTGACTGCTTGTGGATTATATCTTTGCATCAAAGAGGTTATGCCATATATCCAAAATAGAAAATCATCCCCTCAGTACTGTGATTTATTAGGGAGCATGTGTTTTCCTACAAGAATTAGTTGGAGGATGTGGATTTATGCTATAAAATATCCTTCATTCAAATAGTTAAAAGCTACCAACTATTGACTATAATGCTGTCAAGGAGGCTTCTTCTTAATAAAATCGTATTAAAATCAAGGCAATATTTGGGACTTAAAGACTTCACATTGTCTAAAGCTTTATGCAAGCGTGTAACTTCTCCTTTTATTTAACCCTGAATAACTGTCCTAGCATTTCCTAGAACAAGTAATAATTCTGTTTTCTCTTTATCACTGAATGTCTGTGCTTTGGATAGCACAAGTCATCTTTTATGGATGGGGTCTAGGTTAACTTGAGAAGAGAGATACTACAAAGAGTTTCATCTATCTTTGGGTGTTTTGTTTTGTGTTTTCCCCTCAAGAAAAAATAAAGCAAAACAAATGTGGTGCCTGAGCTTAGTCAAATCATGAATAAAACATCCAACATTCTCTTTACTATAAATTGGGAATCAAGTACATTGGCGAATATTTACCACAATTTATGTTTTATTTCCTTTTGAAATATGCATAAGTGAATTTGTAAACTGTACATCAATGTTCATATAAGCATGGATATTATGACATTTATTCAACAATCCACTCAACCCAATTTGTACTGATCTAAGCAACTAATAAATCTATTTTGGAGAAAAATTATAATGGTAGACAAATTAAATTTCATGCATATATGGTTATAGGGAATAAAAATCTTTTATATTTACAGATGTAAAGAATTGCATATAATGTATATTTTAAAGTCATAAGCATTGAGAAGAATAAAGTCTTTTTCTCATCTTCCTTTCATTCAGACATGATAAGATTAAAAAGGTTTTATCATGTAAATTAAAATGGAGGCCAGGAGCAACAATAGAAATATTGAAGGCAATTTGTTGGTGGATATTTTGCTATTTATTAGATAGCTATTTCCATCATAGAAGGGAAATTATGCTGCAAAATATCAATGTTATATTGAAAGCAAGAACATTTACAAAGAACTGTCTATTCAGCAAAACTTTAACTTAAGCACATTCATGAGAAGACTCTCATTCATATTTCATGAACAGATTAAGGTTTTCTTTTCATTTATTCACTTTTTTGCAACTATTGGCCTGATTATCTTAAGGCTGTATTAATTTTAAAAAATAACACATTTAATGGGATTGTTTAAAGGAGTTTAAAGTTCTGTGTTTTATCTCCAGAGAGAAACTTGAATTACGGTTTGAGTAATCCTAACTTTGTAAATCAATACTAACCATTGCCAGTAGCCCTAGGGAATCTAGGACCTGCCTAGTTGCATGAGTATATGCCAAATTTACCTTATATTCCAGTATACTTTAGAATAGCAGTTCTATCATACATGGATTTATATAGAATTTATTAATAGATATGAGAAAGTAATGTACAGGATGTTTTGACATTCTAAAAATGCTAGAATGGTATAGTCAAGTGTTCTTTACCCAGGGTCTTTGGATTTGTTATTTTAAAATATAATTTATTAGCAATATGTATTATATTGTGTACATACATATATAATTCAGCATGATTATTTCCTTTGTATTCCCATGTATTTTATTTTTTTATTTGCTTTTTGGATGGGGGAATGTAGGGCAATTGGGGTTAACTGACTTGCCCAAGATCACATGGCTACTTTTGTGTTACGTGTCTGGTGCTGGATTTGAACTCAGGTCCTCCTGACTCTAGGATCGGTGTTGTATTCACTGCACTACCCAGCCAACCCTATGTATTTTGTTTTCTATATGTGAAAACCTAACTCTGAATAGTCCATAGGCTTCCAGTCCTACTAATATACTACCAATATAGTCCATAACATAAATGAGACTAAGATTTTTCAATATAGAAGCAATATATATACTGTTCATAACAGTACCTTTTGGTTTAATTTATAATATTCCATTTAGTAAGCATTTAGGGACTTTTATTTGCTTCAAAAGACAAAACGCAAATTCTCTGAATGACATTTAAACCTTAATTTGTTTATATCTGGATAATGTCAAACTTATAGGAAAGAAAATAATAATTCGGAGCAACTAGGTGGCTCAGTGAATAGAGCACTGGCCCTGGAGTCAGGAGGATCTGATTTCAAATCTGGCCTCAGATACTTAACACAAAAACAACTAGCCATGTGACCTTGGGCAAGTCACTTAACCCCAACTACCCTCCCAAAAAAAAAAGAAAAGAAAAGAACAATTCAGTCAATCATTTGCACATCTATACATGTTCAGATTCTTAACGTTTAAATTGATTTATTATTTTTGGAAAGTTTTTAATTAATTGTTTTTATCACTCATTTTTATAAGATTCTGAGTTCTAAGTTTCACCCCTCCCTTTTTCCCTCTCCTCTCACCAAGATTTACTCCTAGCCTACTATTCATGCATTAAAAAACAGGGGGAAATTTTTTTCCTATTATTTTATGTTTTTGCCAGATAACTTTTATAGATATTTTTGAGTATCTATTTAGCAATTTTTGATATTAAAATCTGGGTCCTCAAAAACTAGTTTTACTTTTTTATGTCTTGATGCTTCTCTTCCTGACACACTATAAGAATGAAATTTAACAAAATAAAAAATCAATTTTGCCAATACCTAATTAGTATGTGCTGTTCTTTGCAAATAAGGCAAAAAAAATGACATTTTAACCACAGATTCATCTGACAGATATTGAATCCTGTATTGTATTTGTTCTAGTGTCTACATGAGACCTGAATGCAGAGTATCACCATAAAATTTGCCAGGAAGGATGTTACCCTAAGTAAGGTTTTATCATCATCTTTATTATTGTTGTTGTTATTATTATTATTATTACTATTATTATTGTTATCATTGTCATTATTACTTTGCCTGATAAAATGAAGAGTTCATAAAATTAACTCTCCTAATTTTACATGTAATAGATACTGGTTAGGGGAGTGGGGTTTGAAATAGTGTTCCAAATCTCTTCTAATTTAAAGAGGGAATTCTTTGAGAATGAAAGTTGTGCACTATGCCAGGAAGAGCTAGTATATGCCTTCACCAATTTGAGTTCAGTAAAAGGAAAAGAAGGCTGAATATGAAGTTAAAAGACTTCAAAGTTCAAAGTTAAAAGATTCAAAGGAGTTTGAATCCTGGAAGGAGCAGTTGAAACCTATGTTAAGTCATATCATCACTCTCAGCTTTAATTTCTTCATTTGTAAAAAGAAAAAGCAGTATTAATGTTGAAGACTCCTTCCAGTTCTAAAGCTATGATCTAGAGGTCTCAAAGACAAGTACTCCTGTTCTCCTTAAAGCTTGTCTGTCTCATGAATCCCCTTTTAACTCTTATTCTCCCTCTTATCCTTGATGACCTACATACAGTCCTCAAGATATAAGAGGCTCTTGAGATTTTTTTAAATTTTAACTCAGACCATGTTGTAAGGAATATTGCTTAAAGGAATCTTCTATTTGGACATTACATATAAACATTTATATGTACATGTATATAAATGTAAATGTACACATACACATACACATATGTATTTCCCTTTAAATAGCATTAAGTACTGTCTTTAATTATTTCTGTTCTAAATAATGAAGTGACATTTGAAAGCAGTGTTTAATTATGTGGAACAGTTTGTCTAAAAGAATATATTCCTTCCTTGCTGTCCTTGCAGGCATCATGAACATGCTGATGAGATCACTATGTAGCAGAAAGAATTGTCTTAGTACACTTTGGATTATTTCAGATATAAACTGATTTATCTATCCAAAATTAGAGATAATAATAAACTGACTAATCTACCCAAAATTAAAACTCCATGGGACTCAAAGGAAAGGGTAGAAAGAGGCAGAAAATATAAGAAAATAGCCTCACCCCTCTATTTTTACAGGCCAGTCTCCCCAAGTCCATCTGCATATTTGCCCAGAGTTAAGGGACCATTGGAGAAAGTTCTCAACCTCCATAGTTACAATAATTTTTCTGTTTTCTTCTTTTTGGTGAATCTTTGGAGGATTTTAGTCATGTTTTGGATATACTCATTGGAAAGATAACAGACTTTATTTCTGTTATTTGTTCAACAAATAGCAGCTTAAAGTTTACACCTTCTACTTCACACTCTCCCATCTCTATATCCATATACTGGTTATTCATCATGCCTGGAATGCCATCCCTGTTGAAGTCAACCACATAAAATCCATCACTTCCTTCAAGGACTACCTTTTCCATGAGTTTGAATGGAATTTATCAGCATTTTAAAAGTATAATTCATCTTTAAAAATCATTAAAAAGAGAGAAAAAAATTATCAAAAGCATGTTCTAGGAGCCTCAGTCAGAAAACTATGTTCTCCTTCAGCAGAGAAATGTGGCAAGAAACAACAACACTAATTCCTTGTACAAAGTGGAGAGTGGTGGAAGAGTATGAGTGAAAAATAGAGAAAACAAAATTACAGACAAATTGACCTGAAATTCAGTAAAACAATTCATTTTCGAGAGCATTTGTCAGTGGGACTTGAAGACAAAATAGTAAATATGAAATAGGACAAAAAAATGAGTACTTTTTTGGTGATTTAGCCTCATTGATTATGAAATATAATGGAAATCCACCATCATAATATCAAAAAGTTCTATTTGAGGAAAATAATATTGGACATAAGAAGAATAATTTGGAAAAAGAGGCAGCCATGATAAAAATCCACATAAAGTAATATGTGCCAGGGTGGGTAAGTGGCTCACTGAATTGAGCACCAGCCCTGGAGCCCAGAGGACCTGAGTTGGAATTTGGTTTCCAGCACTTAACCCTTACTGGACATGTGATCTTGGACAAGTCACTTAGTGCCAACTTCCCTGCACTCCCAACCTCCAAAAACAAATAAACAAAAAAATTGTGCCAGAAGCAGTACAATTTTAAAGTTAAACAAAACTTTATTTCTAAGATACTTCCACAAAAGTGGCAATTCCAAAAAGACTGAAAGGGGGACATATAGCACATTTCCTACAACAACAACAACAAAATGTGATTGTTAAGATATCTGTCTATATTTTTTGATAACGGTCTGTACATGAATCAGTGGTAACTTATGAAGTGAATTGGTAGCTTCCTATATCTGACTATCTCTTCCTTCGCACAAGTGATTAAGAGATAAAGGAAACACTGAATATTACAATTTTATATGAAAAGAGTATTAATACTTAACTAATTTCCCTGAAAAAGTGGGATTTTCTGAATAATGAGTATGTGTATTTGGTCAATGACTCAGAAAGTTTTGCTGAGCTGCTTAAATTCTCCTATTTGTCAATGAGAACCCTTCAGAAATAGGCCTAAACTCACTTTTCCAACCTTATTTTAGACATCACTCCTCAATAGATAAAAATGGTCTTTTTTTTCTGCCTCTCATACATGACACTTAAATGCTACCTTTGCATTGCCAATTCTGTTTTCCTGAAATATTATCTTTTCTCCTCTGTCTCTGAGAAACTTTTTCTTCAATATCATCCCTTTAAGCCTTTGCAAATTGTCTGCAGGTGGTAGAATCCTCTCAAAATCACCTTTTATTTCATTTAGATACGTTTTGCATGTTTCTAGGTCCATTAACTTAGACATATTTTGCACAGTCCTATATACATATTTCTTGTTTTTCCTGGATAGACGCAGTTTCCATGCTGGCAGGGACCATTGTGTTTTTGTCTTTGTATTTTGACTCCACACCAGACACACACTAAGTAGATGCTTACTAAATGTGGACTGATTGATCAAATCTTTTTATAATCTTAGTTAAAAGTGAAGGCATGCTGATTAAGGGAAGAGGAGGAAAATACCAAGGAATGGCTGTCTTATAAAATCAAGACCATCAATTAAAGAAAAACATAAAGAGAATTTACTAATAAGAACAAAATACACGTTATAAAGGCTTTTATTAAACAAGCTTCCTATCATACATGTGTTAAGATTACAAATCTGAACATGGAGGTAACATTGTACTTGGCCTCAGTCTGGCTCCCCTAATTCCTTCCCCTCCCCCCACTGTGCCATAGCCAGCCATCTTCTTCCTGTTTCTCCATGGAAGTAGATTAGTTGTCTGCAGGGCCCCTGTAGGTTTTCCCACCCAGTTAATTTAAAATGTGTACTAGCCAATCTCTGCTGTAAAAACCCTGTTTATGCAATCCCTGACCATTAAGAGCCTTTATATACCAGTGACCTACCTTTGACAAATCCTTTTTTGATTTGGGCAAGGCCCCAAGAAGTGTGCACTAAATAATACACTTCCAAAATTTGCACTTGGGATCTCACTTGCTTCTTTTGGCACAACAGTAACATTTCATAATTCTTGTGCTAAAATAAAGAAGAATTTTACATATATGTAAATGAATGTATGAATGTGCATATGTATGTCTCTATGTATATAAATGCATGTAGGTATATGTATGTATACATGCACATGTACACATACACACATTCATGTACCTTACATATCTGTGTATGTGTGAATATATGTGTGTATCCACACACACTCAATTTAGGTAAATGTCTGCTGATATGGAAGATTTCCAGTACAGAATCTAAGTAAAAGTGAGATTAAGTAACAGTGAGATTACCACAATGATGTAGTTGAAATTGTATTATTTCATCAAGTTTGTTTTCCTGACTTGAAAAATAACACGGATAAAAACCACATACTGTCCAAATGACCATGTTCAATTGGATGAGCCATCCAACTGAGTTAGTACGTGAATTCATCTTTGCCACCTACAAAGAATGGGATCAAGATGGAACCCATTTGGGAAGTTGTACAATACTTCTTAGGATTTCCTGTTGTTTACTATCTGAAGTAGTCTCTGCTGTCATTATTTGATGACATTGTTAAGCTTATCAGTAAGTGCTTGAGGCTGGATTTGAACTCAGGCCTTCCTAACTCTAGGTCTAGTACTCTATGCACTGCAGCATCTAGCTTCCCTTGGCAGTGTTAACTATTTGCCTTGCCGTTGAAATCTCTAGACTATCAGGCCTTATCATTTTCCCTGTAGTTATACTGTAAGGGTCTCTGGCCTTTCCATCATCCATGTCACTGCATCTGCTTATGATGAAAAGAATTCTCATTTTTCTATCTGTATTACCTATGGTTATTCAGTGAGTGGCACATATTAAATACATAATAAATATTAATTAATACATTTCCCCAATGTTATGCCCTCCCCCATATGTCTTCTTTTCTCTTTTCCAGCCTAACTATCACTGGTTTCTCTAACATATTCTAATATGACTTGTTCTTCATTCCTCCCATCACCCTGGTTGCCCTGTGGATCTGCTTCATCTTCTCAGTCGTATTTAGAACTGAACACACGACTCCAGATGTGATTTCACTAACTGAGAATACAGAACATCCATCACATGCCTAACTTTGAACAATAGACTGCTCCATGCTTTGAGCTGAATGTTACTATATAAAAACAAGAAATACCTAAAATACAAAAGTTCAGTTTGCAAGCAAAAAGAAAAGCATGTGGAATTTTTAAAGTGTATTTTTCAGTGATTTGTATTGCTATGGAAACCCACTGAAACAGTTTGTGTGTACTTTAAACAAGTACTGCAATTTAATCTCTTTACTAGCCTTTTCCATATGACCTATATCTGTTTCTTCACACATTAAATAAAAACAGAATGTTACTACTATTTCAACTCAAATAGTGATGCTATTATCCATTATCCAGTGGAGAATTTTTTTAAATATGATCAAACTGAAGGTGACTATATCTTGGTACCATTAGCAGTTGGTATGGGGGAGGAATGAGTTATAAATATTAACTGTGAAAAGGACTAAGGTTTCTAGGTTACAATTTAAAAAATGGAAAGTAAGCTTTGGAAGTGTCAAGACAATTTGGAGCCTTTTCCACATTTGGGAATATTAAAAAGAAAGCCAGTGGTATTTATACTGTTCTTCAGCATGATGGAAGATGACAGGAAATTTATCCCATATCTGAAGCACTCCTAAGGTATTTTAATTGGAGGGCATATATGGTGTGTAAACCTAACTAGGGATCAGATAAAGAGCACAAATGCAATAGCCTAGAGAGTTGTACTTTCTTTAATTGAACAAATAGGTGTTGGATGTTTACAATAGAAAGGAAGCTATTTTATATTCTACAATATAACTGTATGAAAATGAAAACTATTCTTACACCCCTTCTTCATGTTTTAATAGAAAAAGGAACCATGAAAACAATTTACAATAATTGGCAGTACTTGTAAAGTCAACAAGCATTTATTAGGCACCAAGTGTTTGTCAAACTGAGTCTTTCTGAATTTTTGATATTATCAAAAAACGAGAAATTACATTGAGTTAGGATGAACAGCTACATACAGGAAGAAACAATTAAATGCATAGGAAAAGGGGTAACAAGAAGTATTAAAGGACTGGCAATCATATTACTGAGTTTCTGGATCTCTTCAACGATTTCTGACATAATATATAGTTAAATATTGTTGACTATATTTCAACCTTAATAAAGACAAGTTCAATTGTAGAATACAATCTTTGGAATTTGCATGTAGAAAACTAAAATGACTTTTTTTCAAAAACAATTCAACTGAATTTAATATGCATGCATTATTTGTCTTCTATGTAAAGGCTCTCAACTAGAAGTTGGTAAAGTGTAAACAAAATTAAGAGCAAATCTGACCTCAAGGAAATCCACAATTTACTGAGGGATGCAGGTTAATGCAACATGTAATATAAGTTCATGTATTCAAAATTATGAGAACTTTGACAAAATTATTTGATCACCAATATAAAATATTACATTGCAAAGAAAAAAAATCAGATAATGAAATTCACAAAATCAGTGAAAAAAATGGCTTCAGGTAGAGAAGAGTGTATTCTCCCCTACTAGTAAAAATTATGAAAGTAGCAAAGTCTGTTCCTCCCATAAGTTCCTGAATGATATTTAAAATTGAATAAATACTAGACAAAGAGTATGAATGGCACCATTGTGAAACCTAATCTTATTTACAAAGGAGAAAGTGTATAAAGAAGAATTAATATGTTCAGTTCTGTTCCCAAAACAGGAGAGAAAAAATGCCTTATGATACCCAAATATTTTTGTGAAATACCAAATTAAAAAAAAATGAAGTTTCTAAAAATACCAAGTAGTATAATAAATTTTATATACTACTGAATAACACATTGAAATATTAAAATTTTTTTATGTCTAAACATAGGATCATACATCTAGAAGTGTGAGCAAACCCAAAATTCATCTATCCTAGACCCTTATTTTACAGATGAGGAAACTGAGGTCTTGAAAAAGTTAAGTGTTAAGATGGTGGCTTAGATGCAGGAGACTCCTCAGTTCCCCACATAACCACCTCAAATACATATAAAATATGACTCTAAACAAATTTTAAAGCTGCAGACACCACAAAATGACAGAGTAACAAAACTTCCTCTGAAGGCAGCTCAGCAGGTTGATGGGAAGGGGATCATTGCAGCATGTTGGGAGCCCAGACAAGCACCACATGAAGGTGCCACTGTAATGCATGGGCAGACAGAACAAGCCGAGGCTGAAGCTTCCAGGACAGTGGTTCACTGGCAGCTGTGGCAGTTTCCAGAATTATCAACCCATAAGAAAAAAGGACTAAGTGAAAGATCAGTGGAACTGGTTAAATTTGAGGGAGAGAGTCCAGCCGTCTGCCTCCAGGGCAAGAAGTGGTGGTGGCACTGCAGCTGTCTCCACATGGCTGCTTCACAGTTCCTGGCCTGCAGATTGCAGGGGGGTGGGGCAAGCTATCATCCAGAGGCTAAGTGCTTTTGCCTTATCCTGCCTGAATGGGAATTGCAGACTTGGGTGGTGCTGCTAAAGTGAGTTTTCCGTAACCAAAGCTGGTGAGGGCTGCAGAGATGGCAGCCTCTTAATAGCTCCAGCAGCGACAAAAAACCCAGCAACTTGGGACAAAGTGATCCCTTCTAAAAGCAGAGTTCTACTGAGCACAAAATTCAAGTAATTGACTGGCAATATGAGCAGGCAAAGAAAGCAAAGTAGGCACAGCTATCCAACTTTAGATTCCTTTTGGAGGGGCAAAAAGGATCAAAGCATGGAACAGCAAGAAGACAACACAGTCAGAATTCCCACAACAAAAGCTTCCAAGAAAAAAATGTAAAATGCCTACAGGCCATAGAAGAGCTTAAGAAGGATTTTGAAAACCAAATAAGAAAAGTGGAAGAAAAACTGAGAAGAGAAATGAGAATGATGCAAGAAAATCATGAAAAGAGAGTCAACAACCTGACTGAAGAAAATAACACTTTAAAAATAAATTAACTCAAATGGCAGAAGAAGCCCAAAAAGCCGGTAAGGAGAAGAATGGCTTAAAAAGCTGAATTTGCCAGATGGAAAAAAAGAATCTCAAAAGCTTTCTGAAGAGAATAATTCCTTCAGAGTTAAAGTGGAGCAAATGGAAGGAAATGATCTTATGTGAAACCAAGATATTATTAAAGAGATCAAAACAAATGAAAAAAAATAGAAGGCAATGTGAAATATCTCCTTGAAAAAAAATACACTGACATGAAAAATAGATCCAGGAGAGACAATTTAAAAATTATCGTACTACCTGAAAGCCATGATCAGAAAAAGAACATAAAAAACATCCTTCAAGAAATACTCAAGGAAAATTGACCTGATATTTTAGAACCAGAGGGCAAAATAGAACTGGAAAGAATTAACAGATCACCTCTTGAAAAAGATCCCCAAAAGAAAACTCCTTGGAATCTTATATCCAGGTTCTGTATTTCCCAGATCAAGGAGAAAATATTACAAGCCACCAAAAAGAAACAATTTGAATACTGTGGAAGCACAATTGGGATAACCCAGTATCTAGCAGCTTCTATATTAAGGGATTTAAGGGCCTAGAATTTCATATTCCAGAGAACAGGAGAGCTATGATTAAAACCAAGAATCACCTACCCAGCAAAATTACCTATAATGTTCCATGGGAAAACATGGTCATTCAATGAGGTGGAGGTCTTCCAAGCATTCTTGATGAAAAAACAGGGTTGAATAAAAAATTGGACATTCAAATACAAGAAATACAAGAATCATGAGAAGTTAAACATGGAAAAGCATTCCTAAGGAACTTAACAAACCTGAACTATTTACATGCCGAAGTTGAAAAGAAAAAATCTTTTCTCAGTATGAGGATAGGTGAAAGGAATATAAATGTATATGTGTGTGTGTGCGTGTATATATGTGTACGTATGTATGTATATATATATGTGTGCATGCATGCATATGTATATATATTTTTACTTATACATATATGTATATATGAATGCACACACATATATGTTTATATGAATTTATTTATATGTGTATACATGCATATATGTCTATATAGGAGGGTATATATGCATATGAATACATGTGTGTATATGTGTACATAAACAGAGGGCACATGATCAATTGAATTGAATGGGATAATAATTTAAAAGTGAAATTGAGGGGTGGGAGAGAAATAGAATGAGAGGTGACAGGGAGAGACAGAATGGGTTTAATCCTGTCATATTAAAGAGGCAAAGAATAACTGCTACAATGGAGGGGAAGAACAGGAAGGCAAAGGGGAATGAGTTAAACCTACTCTCATTGAATTTGGCTTAGAGAAGGAATGACATACACTCTAAATTGGGTATTTTTCTCTACAGTAGAGTGGGGGGGATGGGGATGAGAGGGGGGAAGATGGAGGGCAGGGCAGGCTGGTGGGGGAGGGTTATTAGAAGTTCCCACTTTTGCAAAGGGACAGGAACAAAGTAGAGAATAGAACACGTCATGGGTGGCATAGGAAGGCACAAAATATTGTCCGTCTTTCACAATACATCCATTGTGAAGATGGTCTCTGTAAATTCAAGTGTACAGCTTCTATTGGATTGCTTGTCTTTCCAGTGGGGGTGGGTAATGAGGGAGGAATAGAAAGAATTTAGAATTTAAAGTTCTAACATCAAATGTGAAAAATATATATATATATATATATGTGTGTGTGTGTGTGTGTGTGTGTGTGTGTGTGTGTGTGTGTATTTATATATGTATGTATGTATTATTATCATTAGTATTATTTGGATGCAACTAGGAAATAAGATATGCAGCCACTGGGGTAGTGAGATCCATCATGCCCTACCAGAAAGTCAGAGGGGTGATGGGGGAGGATATAGGAGAGAGCTGATTTTGGGAGGGGGTACACATGTTTTGGGGTGGTAGGTAGGGGAAAAACCAGGAGAAAATTTGCAACTCAAAATCTCATGGAGATGAAATATGTAACTAAAAATAAACAAAAGTTTAAAAAATTTAAGTGTCTTTTCCAAGGAAACATAAGTTTTAGTATCCTTTTAATTTTGAATGCACTGCTAACTGTGTTCATTGTATCATATGACATTAAACAATTTTTATTTAGAACAAATGCTGACATTTATCTTCATATCAAATTTATGTGAGGGAAATTAAACCCTTGTTACTGACTAGGGAATTGTGTGATAGGTAGTTATGTTTAAGCTATCAGATGTTATATTAATGGTAAATAGTGAGCTGGTAATATTGTTTAACTGTTCATCTATATGGTGATAATTGTTTGTAACCACAAATAATGAGACATAGAGGGATTCTGCTATGCATTGGTTGAGGGGATTTCTTCAATTGAGAAATGGCTCTTATTTCTGTAATTTTGACTCAGTGTTCTATATGTTCCACAAATGAAGTCTTTATCAGAGAAACTCAATGTTTTTTTTCTTTTTCTTTGTTTTTAAGGAAATACATTTTATTAGGTTTAAATGAATATAGTAACTTAATCTGCCTAGCAGGTTTCACTTCTTCAAGGAACATAGGATGGTAGTTTGTTGTTAGCATAGAAATTCTTGAGAGAATTCTAAAGTGGGAAGATAGTTGATTGTTTTAAATATTTTAACATCCTTCCTGTAATCTTGCTTCCATATTTCTTTTTTATTTTTAAAACATTTGTTTATTTTTAGTTTTCAAAATTAATTTCCACAAGATTTTAAGTTACAAATTTTCTCCTATTCTTTCCCCTATTCCCACCCCAAAACAGTGATCCTACTGAATATCCCTTACCTCAATCTTTTCTCTTTTATATCCTTCCCTATTCCCCTCTGATTTTCTAGTAGGGAAGGATGGATTTCTAAATCCCAGTACCTTTATATCTTATTCCCCAGTTGCATATAAAGAAAAACCAAACAATTTTTTAAACATTCATTTTATTTTTTAATGTAATAAATTTTGTTTTCTTGTTTACATCGTTCATTTTCATGAGATTTTTGAATTACAAATTTTCTCCCTGTCTTTCCCCTACTGCAACCCCCAAAACAGTGATTCCACTGTAGATCCCCTCCCCTGGTCTGCTCTCCAACCTTCTGGTAGGGCAGGGAGGGTCTCCCTATTCCAGTACCTGTATATCTTGAATCCTAGTTACAGGTATTGCAGAGCTTTAAATTCTAGATTCTTTGGTTCCTCCCTTGTCACCCATGCCTGCTGGAAGGACAACCAATTCAATATAGGCTGCGTAGGTGTGATTATACAGGACATCTTCATAGTGGACATATTGTGACAGTGATATGTCCCTCCTTCCTATCCCTCCGCCCCCCTTGTTCTGTTCTCTACCCTTTCCCTGTCTCTTTATTGAAATGTGAGCATCCAGCATCCTTCCCCCAGACCCTGCCCTCCCCTCTGTCCTCCCACCTTTCATCCCCACGCCCCCTATTCTCTTGTGTGGCATGATGCCCAGTTTAGAGTTTATGCCATTTCTTCCCTAAACCAGATTCAATGACAGTAAATGAAAGTAAAGTTGTAACAGTTATCCCTTGCCTCTTCTATATGTGATTATTAACCCCATTTTGTCTCTCCCTGTCTCTTCTCATTCTAGTCCTCTCCCACCTTAGAATTTCACCTTTTAAAGTATCATCCGTTCCTGTTCAATTGATCCAATGGCCTCTATAAACCCATATAAACACATGCTTAGATATGTATTCATATGCATATATATCCTCCTATATGAACATATGTGTAAGTATACATATACATCCATTTGTATTCCCTTCATCTATCCTCCTACTAAGAAAAGTTTCATAAGTTGCTATTATCATTTTTCCATATTGGCATGTAAATAATTCAAATTTGAAAAGTTCCTTATGGCTTCTTTGCCATGTTTACCTTCTCATGCTTCTTGTGTTTGATTGTCAAATTTAATGTTCAGTTCTGTTTTGTTTTTTTTTTTAGCAAGAATGTGTGAAAGTCCTCCACCTCATTGAATGACCATATTTTCCCCTGAAACATAATACTCAATTTTGCTGGGTAGGTTATTCTTGGTTTTAATCCCAGCTCCCTTAATCTTTGAAATGTAATATTCCAGGCCGTTCGATCCTTCAGTGTAGAAGCTGCCAGATCTTGGGCTATCCTTTAGTGCTTCTGCTGTATTCAAATGTTTCTTTTTTTCTCTTGGCAGCCAGTAATATTTCCTTCTTTAGCTGAGTATTCTGGAACATGGCAATAAGATTTCTAAGAGTTTTCTTTTCAGGATCTTTTTGAAGAGGTGATAAGTGAATTCTTTCAAATTCTATTTTGCCCTCTGACTCTAAAACATCAGGGCAATTTTCTTTGAGGATTTCATGAGTGATGCTTTCCAAGTTCCTTTTCTGTTCATGGGTTTCAGGTAGACCAATAATTTTCAAATTGTCCCTCCTGGATCTATTTTCCAGGTCAATATCCAGGAGATATTTCATATTGCTGTCTGTTTTTTCATTTCTTTGTAAGTGTTTAATAGTATCTTGGTTTCTTGTAAAGTCATTAGCTTCCACTTGTTCCACTCTATTTCTGAAAGAATTATTCTCTTCAGAATGCTTTTGAGATTCTTTTTCCATCTGGCAAATTTGACTTTTTAAGGCATTCTTCTCATAGGCTTTCTGGGCCTCTTTTGCCTTTTGAGTTAATCTATTTTTTAAAGTGTTGTTTTCTTTAGTCAGGTTTTTGACTCTTTTTTTATGGTTTTCTCGCATCATTCTCATTTCTCTTTCCAATTTTTCCTCCACTTCTCTTATTTGGTTTTTAAAGTCCTTTCTAAGTCAATGCATAGCTAGTAGGCATTCTTCTAGTGTCTTGGAAGCATTTGTGTTCTGACTGTGTTGTCTTCCTCCTGTTCCATGCTTTGATCCTTTTTGTCTACAGGAAAGGATTCTAGAGTTTTATTGCTGTTCTTATTTTGCTTCCTTTTCCTCATGTTGGCCAGTCAATTAAGTGATTGCTATTTTGTTTTTTTTTTAGCTGTGTGAAACTCTGCTTCCAGGGGGGAAAGCTCTGTTCCAAATCACTGGGGTTTTCCCAGCTGCTGGAGCTATTAGAGGGGTGTTATAGCCTCCCCTATCTTTGGCTAGCTGAAAGTGCTCCCCAGGACCACCACCCAAGACAACAATCTGGATCCAGGCTGCTCAATGCAGGAGCACTTGGCCCTGATCAATCGACTCAGCCCCCCTGCGGGATCCACAGACCAGGGGCTCTGAAGTAGCCCAATGAGGGCAGCTGCCAGTTACTGCAGTTCCACCCAGATTGGCTGAAGTGCTTTTCCTCCCCCACATTTAGCTTGAAAGCTTCACTCACTTTCACTGACTTTTAATCCTGACTTAGTAGGTGTGAAGATTTCTCCAGGTGCTTTAGATCTCTGAAGTATACCCACATAGCGGCTTGGGAGGCTTGCTCCCCCCCCCCACCCTGGAACCTGACCACATGGCAGTTTTAGCCTGGGCTGGTCTTGCTCCCGGCTTCAGGCCTGGGGGATGAGCCCGTTCTGCCTAGCTGCCTGTGTTTAATCCCTATTTTTCACACCTTGGTAGATGTGTAGTTGCTGGAGGGTGTAGATCTTCTCTCTTGTAGTCTGGCTTCAGCTAGGCTCTGCTTCGCTCCTTCCTACTGCCCTGGGGCCTGGCCGTGGTTTTCGATTTCAGGCTGGGCTGGCCTCGGCTCACGTCCTGCCACAGTGATCCCCTGCTGCTTAGTTGCCTTCCTTGACAGATGTGTTTTCTGTATTTTTTGAGTTTAAGAGCCCTAGAATTTGTCCAGAGTCATATTTTTATGAGTGTTTAGGGTGGTCACATGGGAGCTGCGGGACCCTGCTGCTTCTTCGCTGCCATCTTGGCTCCCCAAACATTTGTTTTAAACACTTTAATTTCCAGATTCTTTCCCTTCTTCCCTCATCACCCACCTTGACTGGAAAGATAAGCGATTCAGTACTGTGCTCAGCTCCCAGCTTGGTGCCATTAACCGTGTGTATCACCCTGTCAGGCTCTCAGCAGGAGATTTCTTTCTCTCTGTCACTTTGTGGGTTCATTAGCTCTAAACTTTGTTTAGAGTTGCATTTTTCAGTTATTGGAGGTGGCTGTGGGGGGAGCCCATGGAATTTCCTTTTTCTACTCCACTATCTTGGCTCCACACCCCACTGTGTTTTCTCAAAGTAAAAATTGCCAACTATGTATCCCATACCATTTTATTTCTCCCTTAGTTATACTGTTTCCTTCTCTTTCTTTTTTACCTTGTCCATTCTCAAAAATGTTTTGCTTCTGATTTTTTACCTCCCTCTAACTGCCCTCCATTCTATCAGTTCCCCACCCCTTCTCATATTCTCTTCCCTTCATACTTTCATACTGTATGCTAAGATAGATTTTTATACCCAAATGAATGTGTATATTATTCTCTCTTTGAGTCAGTTCCAATGAGAGAAATGTGCTCCCCTCACCACTTGCTCCACTTGCCCCACTTGCCCCTCCATTGTAAAATCTCTTGCAGGACTCTTATGTCAGGTAATTTATCACATTCTGCCTTTCCCTTCTCCCTTTTCCCTTCTCCCAGTTCATTCTTATTTCTTAGTTTTATTTTTTTTTACATCCTGCCATCACATTCAACTTACATCTCTACTTTTTGTCTATGTAAACTCCTTCTAACTGCCCTAATAACGAGAAAGATTTTAGGATTTATAAATAATATTTCCCATGTAGGAGTATAAAGGGATACCCAATCAAATACCTCATGATTTATCTTGCCTATTTACCTTTTTATGCTTCTTTTGTGTCTTGTGTTTGAAAGTCATATATTTTATTGAGGTCTGGTATTTTCATCAGGAATGCTTGAAACATCCCTGTATTATTGAATATATATTTTCCCCTCAGAGGATTACACTCAGTCTTTGCTGCATAGGTGATTCTTTATTGTAACCCTAGTTCTTTTGCCTTCCAGATACACGTACTTTTCCATCTCATCAATTCTGCTTCTCAAGGAATTCTTCTCTGAATGGATTTTTTTGCTTCTTTTACATTTGGTATATTTTTGGGGTTTTTAAGGTGTTATTTTCTTTAGTATTTTCTGTGCCTCCTTTATCAATGTGTTAAATCATTTTTTTCATTATTTTATTACATTAGTCTCATTTCTTGTCTCAATTTTCCCTCTACCTCTCTTCCTTGATATTTAAAATATATTTTGAGTTCTTCCATAGCGTGAGAGCAATTTATTTTTTTATATTTCCCCTTTATTTTATATCCATTCATTCATTATTTGTTTGTTTTTCTTGTTTATTCATTTATTTATTCAATTATGTGCTCATTTATTTATTGGTCTATTGATCATTTGATTTTTAGTTTTCAACATTAATTTCCAACAATTTTCTTCCCATCTTTTCTCTTCCACCACCCAATGATAGCAAGCCTACTGAGTACCCCTTCCTCCAATTTGATTTCTCTTATATCCTCCCTCCCCCCATAGCCCATCTAACTTTCTAGTACGGCAAGATGGATATCAGTATCCCAGTGCCTGTATATCTTATTTACCAGTTCCACATAAAAATCAATTTTTTGAACATTTGTTTTTATCTCAATTTCTAGATTCTTTCTTTTCTTATCTCCTCACCCACTCCCACTGGGAAGATAAGCAGTTCATTATAGGTTGCACGTGTCTAGTTACACAAAATGTTTTCATAGTAGTTATATTGTGAAAGACTAACTATATTTCCCTCCTTCCTATCATGTCCCACTTTTTCTCTTTTCTACTTTGACCTTGTCATTGTTCAAATGCATCTGCTTCTAACTACCCTCTCCCCCAATCTATCCTCCCTTCTCTAATCTCCCTTCTTATCCGCTTTCCCCTTAATTTGCTGTAAGGGAAGATACCAAAACAAGTGTGTATATTATTCCTTCCTTAAACCAAATTCAAAGAGTGAGATTGAACCATTCCCTTTCACCTTCCTGCTCTTCCCCTCCATTGTAACAATTTTCTCTTGCTTCTTTTATATGAGATAATTTAGCCTATTCCACCTTGCCTTTTGTTCTTCCCCTATTAGATTCTTCTCTTACCTCTTAATTTTATTTTGATATATCATCTCTTCCTATTCAACTGATCTTATCTCTGTCTACATATAAATGTACACATGTATACACATCACATATTTATGTACACAACCATCCTCCTATACACACATACATACATACATACATACATACACACAACTGTCCCAAACTCAGGGATGTGTATAGCTGTTTTCAGAGTTAATCCTGGGGATGTGTACGTCCTCCCAAGGTGGTATGATATAGGGAGATGTGTCTTTACTACTCTCATATACTGTGTACTGGTTTGTGAGTGAGTATAAGCACTCTTTTCAACTCTGAAATTGTGACCAGGTTCTCTATTCTGCTGCAACCACAAATGCTTACTGTGCTAGTGCTCCTCGTCACACTAGGCCTGAGACTCAGGACTGTCACTAAGATTCAAATGTAAGCAATGCAGCAGAGTCCTGCCCTTGGTGCCATCAAAGAGATCCCTGTAAATCTCCTGATCCTGTGCTCAATCATCTTACCATATGGGGACTTAGAGGTCTGAAAACCTCTGCTACTGCTACTGATTCTGTTGCACTAAAGCTTTCTCCTGATTTGCTGGCTGCTCTGGTGTGGCCTGTGTTGGAATATAGGGACTGTACTTCTTTCTCACCTTGGTGCAACAGACCTTTCCTCCTGACCTTCTAGGTTCTCTTGGACTGGAAAACTTGTTTCACTCCACTTTTTTGTGGATCTTGATGTACTGTAACTTGGAAGAGTCATTATTTAAAGGTAGTTGAAGGAGTCTGGGGTAGATTTCAAGCAAGTTCCTTTCTTTACTCTCCTTTGTTGACCCCCACCTCTGTACAATCAAATTTATAAATTAGCATTTAAGATCTAAATCTATACAGATATCTATATTTATATTAGAGGTAGACTTCTTGTTCTTTGGGTGGAAAATGTAAGGGAAAATTGATAGAAAAGTACAGATAAAAATTGACAAGACTGGGAAGGCAAGGAAGAATTTAAGTCTGCTCTATAAACTGTACTATAGACTACTCATAGAGATCCATTTAAGGGGGCAATGAGAGGTAATGTGCATATCTGTGGCAAAAATCGAATAACTTGCAAGAGTATTTATTAACGATGGTGTTAAATATGATTTTATATCCATTGGCATAGTGGAAGTAAGCATATGAAGCGATCTTTATTGTAAAATCAGTCAAAAGGAACCATATTATCAATAGACAACATTTAATGATAGAATCTTTTAATACACTGGTTTAGCCTAATAAGTACTAATTTCTTGAACCAAATGTTTAAGTGAAACAAAACCCCTCTATGGTTTCTCTGAGGAATTCTTCCCTCTCATTTTCATTTAGTACTCTATGGAAAAACCCACTTGTCTTATTCTTGATTTGGCTGTGAATTTTTTCATATATCCGGGGTGCCCAAGTCCCATTTATATTGACTTTTTTATAGAAAATGAAGCTTTTAAATAACTATTAATATTAAAGAATTTTGACTTCTTATCATTTGGATTTGATCTCTTTGACTCTCCAAGGATGGTGACTGACAACCCACTACCAAAGGAGAAGAAGCTGAGTTCCTGTAATTACAATTCTAAGTCAAAAAGGAGAAGAAAACGAACAGTGTTCAGTAAAGAACAAAGATTTTAAAGAAGTCTTTTCAAAAGAACCTCTATCCTTGAATTGAAGAAAGAGAGGAACTTTCTAGGATGACTGGCATTCCTGAGTCTCGAATACACGTATGGTTACAAAATAGAAGAGCCAGACGGTATAGACCATAAAAGTGGACATCTGAGGCTTTCACCAGCTTAAAAGAGATGTGCCTGGAAGATGTATCCACAAGTCCAATTTTGGAAGAGCACATTTCTGAGCAAGAACATACAACACACAGTGCATCCAGGTGTCCGTCCTGGGCAGGTAAGCCTAGTCAGGAAGCTGGCCCTGGGAGTAGCTGTTCCTTTGAGAGGAGTGTAGCTTCAGTCACTGAAGCTGCTGGTTTATGTGGACATGGCATTTCCCAAAGCCATCACTTTGATTCCTCCGAAACCCAAATGGGACCATCAACTGAGATTCAGCCTTGTGTGCTCCCCAGGCCAATGACCCAGGGAGGCTCCAACCACTGGGCATCTTCATGGGCCTGGCAGGGAGCCCAAGGGAGCCCACAGCTCCTTTTATGGAGGAGTGCAGCCATTACTACATAATCAGGAGTAAGACTGGACAATGGAACAGATATGCTCAAATCACCCATCAAATTATGGGTGTACAGAGGAGCCCCCACCACAACAGTTGGAGCAGCCACACCCCCAACAAAACTACCCCCAGCAGCCCCCACCCCCAGCAGAACTGTTCCCACCAGCCTCACTTCCACCACCCATCAACCCTGCAGTTCTTGGTGCCCCAGGCCCCCACCTTTCAGGGACAGCACTCACTGAGCTTCACGACCAGACACTGCCACCACCAAGGGTGAAGAAAGAGCATTCATATGAATCATTCTTTTCTTTTAACCAACAAGAACTGCATTTTATGGAAGCATCTGAGAGAATTCTTGGGCTTGGATCTGCATTGCCTCTTCTTGACAGATATCTAACTGTCCCTCAAGGATCTTATGCCCCTCAGGAACATCTTCCTGTCCCACAGAGATATTGGGCTGACCCCCTTGGAAATCAGGATGACACCTTGACAGATCTGGCTGACAGAGACACCTCACTGACACTGAGGGACTTACCCACTGAGGGACATCTGGCTGATCCCTATAGGTACCTAGCTGACACTATTGGCAATTTGCCTGATATCCTGGGAGTTCTGACTGAGACACTAAATACCAGATCCAGGAATTTCAGGTTTCTGGCTATCTGATTTTTAAATAAAAAATTTTCCATAAAAAACAAAGAATATTAAATAATTTTAAAATACATAAAAATGCCGCAAATGATAACTCAAAGAAATAAATTGTTTTACATAACAGGTGAATGTTGCGGGTTCAAGTTTAGCCTCTGACTCATATTATCTTTGTGCCCCAGTAGAAATAGCTTAATCTTTCATGACCCTAGACTAATCTTTGTGAATATAAATTGCACAGAGAATGTGCCAACAGCATTAGTTAAAATTTCTTTTTTGTTTAATAAAGGTAATTGTTTTATCACTCTTCCATTCTACTTTTTTCTTTTTAATAGTATTTTCCCAATTACATGCCAAGACACGTTTTTAGCATTCATTTTTATGACATTTTCCATTCCATTTTCCCCCCTTATTCCATTCTCTCCTTTCTTCCTAAAATGGCAGGTAATTTGGCATAGCTTATGTGTGTGGATCACGTAATATTTCCATATTAGTCATACTTGTAAAAGAGGAAACAGATAAAGAGGAAAAAAGAACATATGAAAAAGAATAAAGTACATGGGAAAAATATATGCTTTGATTTGCGTCCAGAGTACATCAGTTCTGGATGTGAATAGTATTTTCCTTTGTAAATTGTGTGTACTTTTTCTTGGACCATTATATTTCTGGGGAAAGTTGTGTCATTCATAATTGACCATAGCACAATGTTTCTGACACTGTGTGCATTTTCCTGGGTCGGCTAATTTAACTTTGGCTCAGTTTGTACAAGTTTTTCCAGGTATTTCTTAAATCTGTCTGTTCATAATTTCTTATTGCACAATAGCATGCTATTACATTTATGTACCACAGCTTGTTCAACCATTTCCCAATGTATGGGCATCACCACAATTTCTAATATTTTGAAACCAAAAACAGTGCTGCTATAAATATTGTCTTGCACATATAGGTACTTTTCCCTTTCTTGTGATCTCTTTTGGGTACAGATCAAATAATGGTATTTCTGGGTCAAAGAGTATATAGCTTGGTTGCCCTTTGGGCACAGTTCCAAAATGCTTTCCATAATGGTTTGATCAGCTCACAACTCCACCAACAATGTATCATTTTCCCTATTGTTCTACATCCTCTACAGTATTTACCATTTTCCTTTATTTTTCCATGTTAACTAATCTGATAGGTGTGAGGTGGTACCTCAAAGTTGTTTTAATTCACATTTCTTTAATCAAACGTGATTTAGAGCACATCTTCCTAAACCTAGACAAAGTTTCAGTTTCATCTGAAAACTGCATGCTCATATCCCTTTATCATTTATCATCTGGGGAATGACTTGATTTTTATGAATTTGATTCAGTTCTCTATATATTTGAGAAATGAGGCCTTTATCAGATGAGGCCTCTTGCTGTGAAGATTGTTTCTCAGCTTTCTCCTTTCCTTATAATTCTTATTGCATTTGGTTTTGTTCATACAAAAGCTTTTTAAACTTAATATAATTAACATTATCTATATCACATTTTGTAGTGTTCCCTTTTTCTTGTCAGGTCATTAATCTGTAATTCACTTATCTCCTCTGTTAAGTATTTAGATATTATACCACTTGGCACATATATGCTTAATTTTGATATTAATTAATTTTCTATGGTTCCTTTTAGCAAGATGTAATTTTTCCCCAAATCTTTTTAAATCAGGTCTGTCTTTGCTCTTGTTTTGTCAGAAATCAGAGTTGCTACCCATCCTACATTTTTTCTTCAGGTGAATCATAAAAAATCCTGCTCTAGTCCACTATCTTTACTCTGTATGTGTCTCTCTGCCTCAAGTGTGTTCCTTATAAACAATATATTGAAGGATTTTGGTTTTTATCTATTCTACTGAGCTTCTATTTAATGAGAAAGTTTATCCCATTAACATTCACAGTTATGATTACTGTGTATTTTTCTCAATCCTACTTTTACTACTCATTATCTTATCTCCTCCCTCTCCCTCTCTCTCTCCCTCCCTCTCTCTCTCTCTCTCTCTCTCTCTCTCTCTCTCTCTCTCTCTCTCTCTCTCTCTCTCTCTCCGTCTCTCTCTCTCTCTCTGTCTCTCTCTCTCTTTCCCTCTCTCTCGCTATACACACATGTATATGTATGTGTGTACATACATGTATATTGGTCCTTTGCCCTTTTTAATGATTTCTTTGGCATACAGACATGCAACAGCAATCAATTTAGCAGATACTTAGCACTTAGCAACTTAGGGCTAAGTATGTAAGGTGTGAGCCATGTCCACTGTTGAGAAGGTGTGAACTCCTCTGTTGACATGGAAAAAGGGGATTGGCTGGGATAGGAGGCTAGTGTGTGTATATAAAGAAGAATTCCAGAGACAAAGAGACAGAATTGGCATTCCTGTTGGAGAAAGCAGGGTTGTCTTAGCCTCTAGGAGCTGGGTTGCTGGACTGAAGAAGTGAGTTGGAGTTTTCTTGAGAGAGAGAGACAGAGAGAGAGAGAAAGAGAGAGAGAGAGAGAGAGAGAGAGAGAGAGAGAGAGAGACAGACAGACAGACAGAGACAGACAGAGACAGAGACAGAGACAGAGAGAGACAGAGACAGAGACAGAGAGACAGAGAGACAGAGAGAGACAGAGACAGAGAGAGAGAGAGAGAGAGAGAGAGAGAGAGAGAGAGAGAGAGAGAGAGAGAGAGAAAGAGAGAGAGAGAGAGAGAGTTTCTGTTCTAGCATCTGGAAGCTGACTGAGAACTGAGATGGAGTTTTCCTGAGACCAGAATCTGGTGAAGGCCACCCTGAAGTCAGATATTCCTTCTCGGTCCTAGGGCCAACTGAACTGCTGGAAGACTAAGAAGGCATGACTAGGATAAAACAAACCATGTTTGTTCATGGCCTGGATGATCCTTGAGTTCTAGGCAAGAGAAGTGGTGAAGGGTTTGAGATGTGCTGGACCCTGTGAACTTCAGAGTATGCCAGGAATTGCCCTGAAAACTGAACAAGGACCTCGGAACTGTCTACCTCTGAGAACTGGATGAGAACCTGGCAGCTGTCTGCTTCTGAATCCAGGTGACTGTTTTGTGGATTCAGGAGGGATCTGGGACCATGGAAGGGGATCCAGAGAATCAGAGAAACCACCCAGAGTCAAGATGAAGGAAAGGCCTCCCCTTGGATGAAGCTGAGGTTTGCTGGACACCAAGGGGTTGAGGGTTTGTGTGGTTTTCTAATGACTGTTTTAGTGATTAATCATATTTAGTCATTGTGAATCTAGATTACTGACTAATTAAGTTAATGCTTACCCCATGAGTGGAAGATTGATATATTGTGAATTGATTGAATGATTAAGTGAAGGGGTTTTCCCCTTAGGGAAATGAGATGATTATTCGATTATTCCTTTTTCTAAATATTGCGGCCCCTGTAGTGAAAACTATGTGGTCATTCTAATGTTAAGCTGTTATGAACACTATATTGAGATTTTCTGTGATAAGATGTAATGTTATGAATATTATATTGTGATATATTGTGAATATTTGCCTTCATTTGTAATAAAATAAACAGAGTTTTCACTATACTGTGCAATCTAAACCTTAAAAGCTGTTCACAGTAGCATTCTTTTGGGAATCTGCTGGTACATGGTGTTAAAAGACACAATAGTGGTATTGCTGCATCAAAGAGTATGTAAAGTTTGGTTGACCTTTGGACATAGTTCCAAATTGTTTTTGACAATGGTTAGAACATTTTGTCACATCTTCTGAAACATTTATCATTTTCCTTTTCTGTCGTATTAGCCAAATATGAAAAATCTGAGGCAGTACTTCAGTTTTGTTTTAATTTACATTTGTCTAGTCAAAACTGACTTAGACCATTTATTTTTCATATAACTGTAGATAAGTTTAATTTCTTCACCTGAAAATTGCCTATCTTCATATCCTTGAAGCATTTATTAATTAGGGAATCACTTGGATTCTTATGAATTTGACTCAGTTCTCTAAATATTTTAGGAATGAGACTTTTATCAGAAACTAAATGTAAAAATTTTTCACACCTTTCTGCTTTCCTTCTAATCTTGTTTGTCGTGATTTTGTGCACAAACTTTTCAATTTAATTTAATCAAATTTAATCAGTTTGCATTTCATAATATTCTGTATCTGTTGTTTTGTCCTAAAATCTTCACTTTTCCATAGATCTCACAGGTAAACTATCCTTTGCTCTCCTAATTTGTTTATGGTATCACCATTTATGTAAAAATTATGTTGCATTTTTGAACTTTTATTTAAAAAGTGTGTGAGATGTTGGGCTATGCCTAATTTGTACCATACTACTTTCTAATTTACCCAGAAGATTTGGTAAAATAGTAATTTCTTATTCCAGAAGGTGGAGTTTGGGGGGTTATCAAACAGAAGACTGCTATAGTCATTTGGTACTGTGTCTTGTGTACCTTGCATATTCAACTTATCCACCACTATTTCTTAGCTACTTCCAAGTAGTTTTGATGATTGCTGCCTTATAATATATTTTCAGATTTGATAAAGCAAGGCCACCTGGCTTTGCATTTTTTCATTAATTACACACACACACACACACACACACACACACGGATATCCATAACCTTTTGTACTTCCAGAAGAATTTTGTTATAATTTTTCTAATTATAAAATGTTTTATGATAGCTTGATTGGTATGGCATAGAATAAGTAAGTCAATTTAGATAGACTTCTCACTTTTATTACCTTAGCTTGATCTATCCATAAGCAAATGATATTCTTCCATTTGTTTAAATCTTACTTTATATGTGTGAATAGTGTTTTTAAATTATATTCATGCAATACATGGGTTTGTTTTGGCAGGTTAGACTCTCAAATATTTTATATTTTCTATAGTTATTTTAAATGAAATTTATCTTTCTTGTTACTGGACTTCTTCCCTTCTCCTTTCCCCTCCTACTTCCCTATAGAGTAATATACATTTCTATACCCAATTGAGTGTGAATGTTTTTCCCTCTTTGAGCCCAATCTGATGAGAATAAGATTCAAATAATGTTCACCCCCTCTCTTCATTTCTTCTACTGTAATAGGTCTTTTGTGCCTCTTCATTTGATATAATTTTGACCATTCTGTCTCACACTTTCCTCTTCTCCCATTACACTCCTTTTAATTAACCTCTTATTTTTTTATATCACTGGATAGAAATTTCTTGCCCTGGCTATATCCCCTATGCTTATGAAATCAACAGTCTAGCAGCTACCTTCTAAGCCAAAATTCCAGAAAAGGTTGAATGTGAAATACTTCATTTCCTGGGCTATGGCCAATAACTGTTGGAACCCTTAAAGGGACATAAAGCTTTACCTTGACTTAGAATATATTAATACCATAACAAGAGTGGACATAGTTCAAATTTAACTACATAGAACAAGAAAACAAGTCTGGAGGTGAAGGGGGTAGTTGGATATTTTAGAATACAAGCATAAAACAAACCAAATAAAAAACCAAACTAGTCTGCAAAATAAAAACTTAGAAATAAAACCCTCACACTGTATCTACACTTTGGACTCTATTTCAACTATTTTCTGTGTGTCTCCTAGACAGACTTATCATCAAACATTTGAGGATAAAAGCAATTGCCTCAAAGAATCAGAGGATGGGGAACCGTGGTTCCATATAGTTGTGGTATTTTCTAAAAGCTAAGGGGAGATGTACTGAAAAGTTTTTGGAGGTCTTAATGCATACCTGCTTTTAACACAGGTAATGTAGGTCTCTTAAGTAGGGTTGTTCCTTGGAGTTTTTTGTTATTTTTCATGAGACATGTAATGAGTTATATTTGCTTTATTTTTCTCATGAATAAAAGTAACTGTCTTGAAGGACCAGGGACAATGATAAGAAATAAAGGATCCTTCCTCTACCTCCACATTCCTGTTGAATCCTCTGGGTACACAGACAATTAAAGTTGATCCCCCAGGAGGTCCCTATACTAATTAAATTCAACAAACATTTTTTTAGTCCTTAGTTTGCTTAGGTAGTAGGAAAACAAAAGTAAATGGAAAGAGTTCTGTTTTTGGAGCCAGGGGAGTTGTGTTAAAATTCTGACTTCAATACCTGCGTGACTTTGAGCAAATTACATAACTTCTCTGGGCCTCAGATTCTACATCTCTGAAATGCCAAGGCTGGACAGATGACTTGTAAAGTCATAACTTCTAACTATATGATTTTATATATATATATATATGTGTGTGTGTGTGTGTGTGTGTGTGTGTGTATGTATATTTGTATATATATACACACATATATTCATTTATTTATACACATATCTATGTATGTACACATATATGTATATGTATATGTACACATATGTATATATGTGTATAAGTGTGTATGTGCATATATAGTATATATAGTAATATATATGCATATATATAGTAATATAGTAATATATATATATATATCATATATGGTAATTGGAACTGAGAACATTTTACATTATAATGTTTTAGTTTGGCAGAGGTAAACAATCCCTAGTTATTCAATGAACAATTATGACCCGAAGTAGAGTTTATCATATTCACCCACAAATTATAATGTGTTATGTGAGTAGCTCTTAACTTATGGAAGAGTTGAAGTATAGCAATCATAGTGATATAAATAAATATTTTTCTTTACTTTTAATTTTTTGATTTATTTTAAAATATAGTGTTTGTTTTTACATTGCATATCTTTTACCCTGAATCTCTCCTTCCTTCCTTCCTTCCTTCCTTCCTTCCTTCCTTCCTTCCTTCCTTCCTTCCTTCCTTCCTTCCTTCCTTCCTTCCTTCCTTCTTTC
>CM053597.1:194713155-194738308 GCA_028646575.1 Pseudocheirus occidentalis | reverse complement strand
TTTCTGTCTGTCTTTTTTCTGTCTGTCTGTCTTTCTTTCTTTCTGTCTTTCTTTCTCTCTCTCTTTCTTTCTTTCTTCCTTTCTGTCTTTCTCTCTCTCTTCCTTCCTTCCTTCTTTCCTTCCTCCCTTCCTTCCTTCCTTCCTTCTAAGAAGTTCTCTGATGCTTCCCACCCCCACTTCTCTACCTTCACAAGTCTCAGAAATTACTTCCCTTTTTAGTCTTTCAGATAATTCACAATAAAAAATGAAAGGACCAATAATCTCAGTGTTCTATACTGGAAAATTCATCATTTAAAAATGTCGAGTTTTTACTTAAAATGTGTAATAATTTTATATATTTGTAAATTCAATGTATAAAAAGAACAAACAAAATGAGCAATTTATTGCTATTATGCCCATTAAAAAACTGTCTTATTAATAGCCATGAGAGATTCTTCCCCCAAAGACTAGAAGTTTGATGAAGCTCTGATGTTATGTTACATAAAATTTCAAATGAGATACAGATCCATGATTTCCATATGTATAATTAACTACTTTGCAGTAAAACATGTTTGAGAGAAGTCCATCATACAACCAACCACTGATATCTCATTTAAAAAAAAAACATAAAAATCTTATACCCTTACCTCAGTATGTAAAAATTGAGAGCTATCCAAAACTTACTCAGAGGTTTAAAAGCTGTCAAATTTCAAAGATTATTTAGTGGGACATCCTATTATGAATAGGTATTTCTCCAGTGACTGAGAAATATCATGATTTAATCCTTATAGAAATACATTTATTTTAAAATGCCCTTATATTCATTTGAACATTAACATCGAAATAAATTTAAAGATATTCAATTATAAATTTCTAATTGGCTGCACATTAGAAAACAGAATTTCAATGGTAAAGTTGCTTTAAAAGTTTGCTTAAAATCCTTCATAAACTAAAAAAAAATGATTTTATTTACTTGGCATATTTCCATCTGTGTTCTGGGCTAGAAATCAAAATTTTCTTCTTAGAACAAACATTTATATCATTAGCGCTCATGAGGAATTCATTCTGTCAACCTAAATAGTGGTATTTTGGTTGAAAGCTGTTTTTATTATTGCTCATGCTGAATTTAAGTACAAAATAAATGAGGATTTATGCTTTAGATGGGTAAAAACAGATGCATATCTGAATAAGAATCAGTACAATGAACAGATTTTCCCCCCCTGAAATGTTTTGCTTAATTTCAATGAAACATGCATTCCAAGTAAACTTTAATGAGGAACCTGTTGCCCATTTTCCTCAGATCTCTCCTTCAGTTACAGGAAATGCATTAAAATTCTGTCATTCTTACTACAGCAGCATTGAACTCTCTAAAGTGGCATTAATAGCTAAGAAACACTAAGTCTGTTTGTCTATATGGTAGCAGTTATCCTAATGGCTATAAATCAACCAGCTGGCATCACAAGTGGATTTTCCTTTTACAAAATTCATAATGTCTCTGGTGAATTGTTTATTCTATTACTAAGGATGGATCTTAGTTAGAATTTGTTACTCCCTGCACATTGAATTTTAACCAAGGTATCCATTAAACTAAAGAATATCTTTTATCATAGATTTTCAGTGTTTGAAGGAATCTCAGAAGTCATGCTGACCAACCTATCACTACATATGAATTCCATTTCCAAGATTCATAATAAGCCATCATCAAATTTCTATTTGAAATTGTCATGATGAGAACCTGCTACCTCATAATATAGCTATTTCAACTGTCTAGTAGTTGAGAAATTTAGAAAAAAATGGAATCATTTTGAAATGTTTTACTTATACCTACGTATTTAGTTACATCTACCTTATATTTACTTTTTATGCTACCTCTATGCATTGATTTTAGTTCTGTCCTTGTGGACTCAAGAATAATCCCTCTTCCACATATTTATTCACATCTTTGAAGACAGTTGAATTATACTCAGGTCTTTTATTCTTCATCTTAACCCATCTCAGTCACTCCAGCCAATTCTCATATAGGATGGTTTCTAGTCCCCTCATACTATTTACCCTTCTACTTCCTCTATTACTTTATGTTATAGTTCAATATCATCCTTTTTAAAATGTCTCACTAACAACTGACCATTTTACAGCCACCTCCCTCATTTGGGATACCATCTGCTTCTTAAGAGAGAGACTTTTTATGGCCATTCAACACTCTTAGGTCTTTCTGAAAATGCCACTCACTAATATGCTAACATGTATTTTTTGTTTGAACCATTCTCTTTTTTCCCCACTTAATAGTATTTTATTTTTCTCCAATAGCATGGAAAGATAGTGCTTTTAATTTTTTAAAAGTATTTTACTTTCCCCAGTTATGTGTAAAAACAATTTCAACTTTCATTTATAAACTTTTACTTCCAAATTCTATCCCTTCATCCCTCCCCACAACCCCTCATTGAGAAAGTAACAAATTCAATATATGTTATTCATATTGAGTCATGTAAAAATTTTCCACAATAGTCATGTTGTTCACCTACCCAGCAAAATTAAGCATAATGTTCCAGAGGAAAATATGGTCATTCTGTAAGGTGGAAGATTTTCAAACATTCTTGCTGAAAAAAAAAGCAGAACTGAAAAGAAAATTTGACATTCAATACAAGAAGCATGAGAAGGTAAACATGGAAAAGGAACTATAAGGAACTTATCAAAGTTGAACTATTTACATGCCAATATGGAAAAATGACAACTATAACTTATGAAATTTTTCTCAGTATGAGGATTGTTGAAAGCAATTCAAATGTGTGTATAAATAAACATATATCTATACCGTCTTGTACACATATATGTTTATGTATACATACATACATATATAGTGCATGTGTATATACATACATACATACATATACACACATACACATGCACAGTATAAATGTATGTATGTATACATAAACATATATCTATACAAGAGTGTATATATGCGTATAAATACATATGTGAGTGTGTATGTATGTCTACATAGACAGAGTGTGCAGGATCAATTGAATAGGATAGGATAATATTTTAAAAGGTGACATTGAGAGATGAGAGGGGATTAGTATGAGAGGAGACAAGAAGAGATAGAATGGGGTTAATCCTCTCATATAGAAGAGGCAAGGGATAACTGTTCCAATGGAGGGGAAGAACAAGAAGGCAAAAGGGAATGGGTTGACCTAACTCTCTTTGAAGTTGGCTTAGTGAAGGAATGATATAAACTCTAAACATAGTATCTTGGTCTACAGGAGAGAAGGGGGAAAGGGGATGGCAGGGGGGGAGGATGGAGAAGAGGGCAGGTTAGGTGGAGGGTTGTAAGAAGCCCACATTTTTGTAAAGGGACAGGAACAAAGTAGAAAATAGAACAAGTGTGATGTGGAATAGGAAGGAGGGAAATATACAGGTACTGTGGTAGGGAGATCCATTTTACCCTACCAGAAAGTTAGAGGGGTGATGGGGGAGGATATAGGAGAGAGCTGATTGGGGCAAGGGCTGTTTGGGGGTGGTGGGTAATGGAAAGATGGGGAGAAAATTTGTAAATCAAAATCTCATGGAAATGAATGATGCAAACTAAAACTAAATAAAAGTTTAAAAATTAAAGGAAGAAAAGGAATTTGGTGAGTAAAGTAGGACAGCTCATTAATGAGAATGACAAAAGAGGAAACATTATTCATTAAGTATACCCTGGGGTGAATAGTATATTAAAATCAAGAAGATTCAAAAGTTATATTCAAGAATGAAGGATTTATGATGTTCAGAATTTTAACTGTTAAATTTGAGGTTAGACTTCTTCAGAATCTTCCAAGTTAAGGAAATCCCAGATGTGTCATTTACCTCTTATAGCTCCCATGTAAAGAAATCCAAGCCAAATCGCATGATTTTAGTGATACTAGTCACATACTAACTTTATATGGAATCAAAGCATAAAGTAAGAAAGACCTTGGTTGTTTTTTTTCTCCCAAATTTTGGCTCTGCTACTCAATACATGTAGGTTCTTTCTTACTCTACCCTGGGTCTCCATTTCATTATTAAAAAAAAGAAATCAAACCAGTTCTTTAATGTCTCATACATCTCTAAATTTATATTTCTATGTTCCTAACCAAAGGAATATATAAATAGCGCATGAATTCATTTGTAATCTCCATAATAACAGATAATGCTTTCAAAGGCAATTGAACAATCCAACAGAGAGGATCTGAACTAGAAGAAACTCATGAAAGAGGGGCTTAGATACATTTTTTGGTCAATCTTTACCATTTTGGGTTTGTAGCATTCAGTTTGAATGTTTCACTTGTCCTTTCAGTTTGCTACTGTCATAATTGTTCATTTTGTTTATCTGATTCTTCTTCCTTTACATCAGTCCATGCCTTTCCATACTTCTCTACATATGGTATGGCATCTTTTCTTTTAGTGATGTAATATTCCATTGCATTCACGTTGCCACAAGTTCTCTTAGCTATCCCCCAATCGATGGAGCCCATCAGTTAGTAAATCAGAAAATATATTTGTATTGATTTTTAAAATTACTTTAGAAAAGAAAACTGATTTAAGATAGCATTATGACTGCCTCATAGTTAATAACCTTCAACATATCTTTTAATTCAATCCTTTGTTGTTTTCAAAAGTCCAAGAAGTCATCATCTCGGCACTTAAATCTATTTTGAACTTTTACTTGGAAGTGTTATTTGTATAAATTTTGTGTATGCTACCCTTGTATATATTATTTAACTTATGTGACTTAATGCTTCTTACACATTTTTATTACATTAATTTCAATAGATAAACAGACTTCAGTAGATTTGAATTCATTGCAACCATGGGATGACCATATTAAAAAAACATTATCATTACAATGGATTGTTTAAAAAACATTTTTTTTTCCATTTTTAAATGAGGAATAAGAAATGCCATTAATGGTGATGGCAACAATGGTAATGGAAGTGTCAAGTCAAATGTCATCTTTTGAGAATGCCAAAATTCTGATTTAAATAACTAGGATAAGGATGTTAGTCCTTTGGCAAGAGAAGATCAGACTCAAGCTCATTTTTCATTATTTAGATTCCCCCTACAATCATGAAACAGGACAAGTGGCCCTAGGCACAGCTAGTTTCCTAATGAGCTTTTTTCATGGGTCTGGTACAGCTGGCTAGGTTCAGAGATTAATCAATGGTTGGATGATACAGCTGCCAGGTGGCCCCCACCCTCTACATATGTACACATATTCCAGTGATGTGAATGGAGCTTTCTGTCTGGACCTGTAAGGTTTCCTAAATATGTAGCTTTGGCCAAAAGTTACATGCCATTTCTTTTATATTTAAGTAGGTAGGTATTTTGTCCTCCATGGGATTAAGATATTATCTTTAGTTATTATTTCCTGGCCTGTTTTTGTGGTTTTGATTGGTTTGATTGATGATTAGAAAATAATTTATGCTTCTTGATCTATTACTTGATATTTTGGGGCCTTAATATTGGTCAGAGTGAAAAGATGGCTGATTGACTTGATCTTTTCATATAACACATTTTACTTACATGAATATCTTTATACAACACAAATAACTTACATGAATAAATGAATGAAAGGATGAATGACAAATAGAAAAATAAGATATGCCTTTCACTAAAGGAACTCACATTCTAGTAAGGGAGAGAAAACATTTAGAAGTTGGCATATACTTCAGATAGAAAGGTTCCATTGTCCTTGGGGTGCAGTGACAAATAATGAATAATACTTCATCTTTAATGCCATTTTTACAGATAAATCGTATTGGTTCCTGACATTGAGCCATTTGATTCTGCAGAAGAATTTTATGACAAGAATGTTTTCTCCCCTAGGCTTTCAATACATGTAGTTATAGGATTTACAAGAAAAAAAAATATCAGACTGCCTCTCCACAGGGTTTTCTTGCTGAGATTATAGTTGTTAACACTTACCTGGAAACATTGCTTTACCAAAGATTCTTAGGTTCAGGATTCTGGAATATCCCCATCAAGATCCAAAAGGAGATAGTATTCAAGAGCCTGGTGGTTTGACTTGCCAAGTATATGCTGCCTTTTGTCTTACTCCCAGAATGCCTTACTTACTATTTTAGTTTGACTGGTTTGTCTGCATGGTTAGTGCCAGGTTTGGGACTCTGTGTGAGCATAGGTAGCCCCTTCTTCACAGGAGTTGCATCTCTAAAAGATAGCTGGGCTGGATGGAAGACCAGTCGTTTTAGGGTGTTTATGCCACTAGTGAGAACAACTCCTGGCTCTCTATGTCTATTGATAGCAAATTGGTCAGCACTTGTTTCTGGTAGTGATGAGAAGTTCCTCCTTCACAATAATTTCTCCTTTTGATGATGACAAGGCTGGATTGGAGACAGGTCTTGTGTTTTAAGGGGACACTGTTATGCCCAAGGCTCTCAAATTCAGAATCTGGAGCTGTCGCCACCATGGGGGTCCAAGGGAAAGTGCTAGTGGTCATAATCAAACTTGTCTGGATCATTCTGCTTACCTTCTCCCCATTGGTGTACTCTTCTGTTTTCACTACACTGTCTACACCTGTTCTATGAGTGGTATCTGGATATTTGTCTACGAACATAATGACATATTGTAGTAGGAGGTCTGACAAAAAGGGGCATCTTACAAGCTCAGAAATCTAAAAGGAAAGAAGAAATGTAATAATATATGTATAGAAATATATGTATATGTTATTAATATTTTCTGTTTTTATTTTTATTCCCAGTTTAACAAGTATCTATGAAAGTGAGTGCATCCATATACTTAGAGTAGAACAGAAGGGGAGGCATGTGAAATTGTGAATTTCATATATAGCTTGCTTTTTCTTATTAAGTAAATAATAAATTTGTGTTACTAATGGTATAAAATGCTGTTTAATATGTGAGTTTATTTTATTTCCTGAAGTTTTGCTGAAATTTTTAATTATTTCACTTAAATATTTGTTTAATCTTTTGGTTTCTTTAAATAGACTATTAAATCATCTGAAAAATGACAGTTTTGTTTCCTTTCTTCTATGTTCATTGTTCTAATTCCTCTCTTTTACTATAGTGCTGTAGTTAATTTCTGGAAGTATATCAGACAATAGACATAATAGATACCCTTGTGTTATCTGTGTTGATATCAGTGGGCATAAAATGATCACAAAAGTTTCTGATAGATTTTTTTATTTCCTTTACAGTTATAAATTCTCCTTTTTAATTTTTAAAAATTATTTTGGTTTCCCATTATCTACTTTAAATCAAATGACAACCTTAAAGAGGGTGGTACTATTATTAGACCCTTTTGCAGATGGGGAAATCAAGCTTGAGAGAGGTCAAATGATTTACCACACACCTCACAGCTATAGTGTCAAGCACAAGAACAATTCTCTTCCTCCTAGAGTTTGTCCCCAAATAGGGTACATTTCTAGTCATTTGTACATGTACATTTCTATTCATTTGTTGTTATATGTTGTTTTGAGCTCAAATCAAGTCTCAAATACTTACTAGCTGTGTGGGATCTGAGCAAATCAGTGACTAACATTTGCTTCATTTTCCTTGTGTGTACAGTTGTAATAATATTTAATAGCCAAATCATTTTGGGTGTGTGTCAAGGATAGATAGTTGTAGATACATAGATAGATTTTCACATATGCGTATGTTTGTATATGTATATATCTACATATATATGTACACATATATACATCTATATACACATGCATACACACACTCACACATAAATCTTAAAGTGCTATATAAATGTCACCCATTATTTTTGTTGTTCTTGGAGTTGTTTCTGCCAGTTGCTTCTGAAACGGCAAACTCATGACTTTCAGAGAGTCCTCCCTTACAGAGAAGAACAGTGAGCCAGCGCCAGTTGGGGATGATCTTACTTGTTAAAATATACAACATCTTAAACTGTTAGCCTTTTCCTTCTCTACTGAGAACAAGGAAGTATTTATTGTTTCATTTTCTATGTTCTGGTGCCAAGATAGGTTATATAATTTAATATTGTCAATTTTTTTTTAGCATAGCTTTCACATACATCATTGTAGTCATTGTATTTCCTATAACCTTATTCAGCTTTCTCCTCTCTCATTCCATTTATGCAATCTTCCCACTTTAGAATATATGTATATTGTCTTTTAAGATTCTGTTTATAAACAAAGTTCCAGAAAGTTCTACTTTGACACTTTATTGTGGTATGGTGTTGATATTTGGATGATGAAAACTAAATCAATGGAATGCAACCCATAGCAGTTTCTTGTAATTTAGTCATGCCCAACTCTTTTTGACCCCATTTCAGGGTTTTTTGTTTGTTTCTTTTCTGGCAGAGATACTGGAGTGGTTTGTTATTTTGATCTCTTGCTCATTTGACAGATGAGGAACTGAAGCAAAAGAGCTTAAATGACTTGTCCAGAGTCACATAGCAAGTAAGTGCCTGAGGGTGGATTTGCAGTCCTATAGATGAATTTAACTAACTTCAGGCAAGCCCCCCCCATCCACCATGTCACCTAGTGGCCCTGTATCATTTTTTTCTCCCCAGCCAGAAAGGCTTTACATATGGCAAAATGATGGATTATATTTTATTTCTGAAAATATAGCTCACTACCTATCTGGTTTGGAAACATTTAGATGACAAGGAGCACATTTACTTTGAGTTTCTAAATGTAAACATATAACCAGCAATATATCCTATACAATGCTCTGCACATGATTTGCCCTCAAGCCATAATAACCAATTAAATATTAATTAACATTATGATTTTCCTCAATATCTTTAATATGTTGCAGTACATGGACATGTAGCTTCAGAACCAGAAAGACCTGGGGTCAAATGACTTTGCCATGTAATGGCAATGAGACCCTCAATAATTTACTAAACTTCTCATTGTCTCATGGAAATCTCTTAGAATATTACCTGCAGAGAAGGTGCCAATCAACATTGAGAGGGGGTATTTCTTCATCCAGGATTTTGTACTATCAGGTCCACTTCCCCACCCTTATCTAGTTTTCATCTTCTAAGCTGAAAAACTAAATCAAAACAGCTATTAATTTTATTCCCTTTATCACAGTTGAAGCAAACAATCCTTGAGCTTTGTACTTTCAATGTCTATAAAGGAAGAATAACATTTATTTCTCATCATCCTTTAATGTTCAGATCAGGGTTAGGAAAATGCTTAGTAATGTGCAGTGCACACTGAAGCAATGTCCATTTGCTACTTCATTTCCCGTTATATTAGGTGTCTTTAGTATATAGGATTTTATTTGAATATAATCATTGAATGATGTATGATGATTGAATGATGAGTTCCCAAAAGACCATATCTAACATATAGGCAGATATTTCCCACAGGCTACATAAACTGAAATTATTTGTCCTGGAATTAATGAAAGAATGTGTGAAGTAGACAGGAACTGGTCTCTGTTTCTAAGGGCAAAATTGTAAGCAATATACTATAATTGGAATAGGAAGAATAACGTTTTTACAAAAATGGTTGCTCTAAAATATTTAAATGGATCTCTGATGTCATTGTTGGAGGTACTCACTTCAACAATTCAAAATAAATCTCAACTTATGTCTCCTCATCCTGTAAAACTCATATCCTCATTCTCCCCCAAAAAATTGTTACAGAAGAATTATCTAATACTCTAGAGATATCCCTTACTTTCTCTTGACATCACAAGGGTACCTGTGCAGCAGTCTGGCTATTCACCTTAAATTTTCCACTGTTCCATAAGTTCATCTTCTCTTCCTATCATACATTTGCTTGAAGAAATTATTCAACTCTGTTTGTCTTCAGAGTTCTTTGCTGACCATATGTTGCTAACTGTTCATACTCACCATTTGCCTCTCCATTTTCTTTGGTGCAATACTCATATTTAAGTTTTTGGAAGCATTGGCATTTTGTATCTCAGAATCATATACTAATGCTGGTAAAAAAAGGGCAATGCATAGAAGATGGACATTTGATTTCATGCAAAACTTGGGGCAAGTTAAAATACAACAACAATTTTGTAATCCACCAAAAATAATGCAGTACATTGTCCTTTTGATTAATTCTGGACCCAGCTCATTGCACATCTGAACTATCTGTCCTAACTGCGTATTTTGTTGAACAAGATCTATAGAATATTGTTTTGTCATGATTCAAAACAATCACCATGTAGGGTTTTTTTTTTGTTTTGTTTTAGAATGGAATTGTAAAAATCATTCAAGAATTAACAAAAATAGATTTACTGATTATAATTCATTTGTTAAAAAAAGTGTTAAAGAGTATATGGAGATCCTCAGAGGAGAGGCAATACAGAAATTATGTCAAATTCTGAGGTGACACAGTGGATAGAGCCTTACGACCAGAGACAGTAAGATCCAAGTTAAAATTTGGTATTAGACACTTACTAGGTGTGTTATTCTGGGCAAATCATGAAACCTCTGTTTGTCTTAGCTTCCTCAAATTTAAAATGAATATAGCAGTTTCTACCTTGCAGGGTTGTTTGTGAGGAACATATTACATTATATTTGTAAATGAAATTGTATTTGTAAAGTGCAGTGCCTAGCACCTTGTAGGAATTATATGATTTCAACCTTCCTTCCTTCCTTCCTTCCTTCCTTCCTTCCTTCCTTCCTTCCTTCCTTCCTTCCTTCCTTCCTTCCTTCCTTCCTTCCTTTCCTCTTCCTTCCCTCTTCCTTCCTTTTTTCCTCTACTTTCTACACAGTAAAGGCTAAAGAATGGTTTCAACATCTTTCAAGGGAGAAAACTAATCAAATTTTTGTGGGGTATTACTGATTATAATTCATTTTAATTATAAATGAAATATTGCTTCCACCAAAGACTTTCATTCAACATCCATGGTAAAATCTGGGCAATTCAGAATTATCACCCATTTATTTTTATTTTTTTTGGTTTTGTTTCCTTGAGTTTTGAGCCAATTTACTTTGAGTAATTACAGATATCATTCATGAGACTTTGTAATGTTCTAGGGCTTGATTCAAACAAAATGAAGTCATCCACAAATAAGAGAATATGGAGGACCTTCGCATTCATAAGAAATCTTTTGTTAAGCTCAACTTTGTTTTGGATTTTCTCCATCCTAGTGATGAGTAACTTTGAATCACACGCATTTCTCTGCTATGCTTCACCTGCTATTCTTATAAGAAGATCATTTAATAAATATTTCCAAAGCTCCCAAAATTTTACTTCTTCTTTATAAATGAGAAATACAATTTTGATTAAAGAGTCTATAAGGAAGCATTTTATTCTACTAAATAATGTGCTTTATTATATTAAAAATATAACAATATGATCTTATAATTATAGAACTTACAGTTAATTGTGAAATAGTAAAAAAAAACCTATTCTATTATTGAATGAAGATCTAATGTCCCCCTCCCTTTTAATTCCATTATGGAGGATGCCCTCAATTCATGTACAAATTCTTCTCATAAAGATTTTGTACATGCTGAGGAAATAGGCATATGCTCAATATTATGATATTCAAAATAGATTTTTGACTATCCCAGCCTTTAACTTTGACTGTCTGAAATAGATACAGATCTATCTGTATAATTACATATACATACAGATGTGTTTTCGGATATATTAGACACAAATATAGTGAAATTAATGTACATACTATTTGATAATGTAGGGGCATTGATGGTCAGATAGAAAACTTTTCTCCATTGGGAAAGTAATACCAATACATTAATGTCAAGAGTAATTCATATACAATTGATAGAAAACGTATTATTTTCAGGGAGATTTTATGGTTCTGCCTTACCTTAAATCTATTATCAATAATACCAAACACATCTAGATATTTCTTCCACATTAATAAAGAAGTTAAGCCAAAAGATCTTGGTAGTACTTTTATATGAATTGATGACAAAAAGGCTCTGTACATTGAATAGTTCCATAATTGAGTGTAGTAGCTCTTAAATGTTTGTTTCATGGGCCCCTTTTGCAATATAACAAAATCCATGAACCCTCGGGCACCTAGGTGGTATAGTGAATAGACCACTGGCTCTGAATTTAGGATGTACTGAGTTCAAATCTATCTGGCTTCAGACACTTGACACACTTACTAGCTGTGTGAACTTGGACAAGTCACTTAACCCCAATTACCTTGTCTTCCCCCAGCCAAAAAAAAATATGAACCCTTTTCTTAGATTATAATTTTAAATTCTTAAAATGAAATACAAAAGATTACAAGGGACATCAATTATTTTGAAATATAATTATACATACATATACATACACACAGAGCTATATAGAGATAGATAGATAGATAGATAGATAGATAGATAGATAGATAGACAGATCATAGATTCCTGTAAAGAACACTTCATCTATTAATTTTTTCAATGATATCAAAATGTTATTTGGCTCCAACAATTTAAAATTATTAACCTATCATAAAGAAAGATTAAAGACTTTTAACTTGATTCCCAAGATTTAAAGTGAAACCATGTTATAAAGTAAGACTTAAAAATTCTTTGGCCTCTCATTGTGGAGACATGTCAAGAAAAGCTGTTTAGGGAAAAAAAAATAGTGGCTGAATGCCTTAAGAGATTCACTGGCATCTGGAATTCAAATCCTAATGGGAAGAACATATTTAAAGCAATGAAGGCAGTGTATATTCACTTTGGGAATTATAAAGTTAAATGTAATATGTTTGGAAAGTATCTTAACAAAAACAATAACAACAAACACAAGGGCCAAGTGCCTAAAGCAGAAATAAAAACAGGATAAGAATACTGACTAGCCAAAAAAGGAAGAAGATGCCAACAGATATTACCAGGAGAGACGAAGAAAAGTTCAAATGCTAAAAAATACTTTTGGAGCAAGTAGATCTACAATCATGATTTCACATCATTTCACCATGATTTCAGCTTTTATTAGATAAGTCTCTTCAGGGAAAGCAATAGTGCCTTCCTATTACTCAGCTAACCTCCCATAAGTCGCTAGGTGCTTTAGCTTGAGAGAAACAAAACAAAACACTTCAGTCCAGCTTTGGTCTTCTCTGAAAAGTTTATAAAATATTAATAAATTAAAACTTATTGAGATGCTCTCTCTCTCTCTCTCTCACACACACACAGGTGAGAAACTGTTATAACAAATTTTATAAAAGTAACCATTCTGAAGTTCTAATTAAATGAAGAATTATGAAGAGTAGTGAATGGACATTCTGGAGCAAATTTTTCAATATAAGGAAGGGAAAAGATTGTAGGGGTGTTTAAATCTGTCATTATTTTGCTCAGATATTTTGGAGGGAAATACATCAACAAGTTTCATTCTGCCACACATTGTTAATATTTTGTTTTTAGACTGCCAAATAAACTTCTATTTCCACATACACATGCATATATGTGTACATATATTGTGCATAACATATACACACATGTATATATGCGTGCACCTACAGATAAACACATCTATACGTATATGTGCACATAGAGATGCATATACATACATGTGTATGTGCACATACATACATGCATAAAACTTATTTGGGTTACTCATTCAGTCAGTGCATTGTCAGCTTCTAGCTTTGTTTCATGCAAAAGTTGAGCTACTTAGATTTCAAGAAAAGTAGATTTCTCCTTCAGCAGAAATTATTGTGCTATCCATTCTAATGAATTCCTCAAGTGGTATACCTCCTTAGAGAAAATTATATAACAGTCTTATATAAAAGAAACTCTTGCTCCAAAAGACACTTTGAAAAAATATACAAAATTCATCCCATAATTTTCTTCATGAAAAATTATTCAACTGTAAATGGTGAGAAAGAGCATTTTAAAGCATAACAGAGAATGTGTAATGTGGTATTCACAGTGAACCATGTGTCTGTAGCTTTCTTAGTAAGCTTTTGTCTTTCCTATGTTACAAGAAAGGGTTCAGTGGGAAAAGGAGCCATAAAAATGAAGGCATCAATGAAAATGTCAGGATATAAATATATAAACTTCTATATAATTTTGTCATGGATAGAAAAAACAAGGAAAACTATAACTATTTTGCTTAAAGTGAAGTGTAATAATATGAATGTGTGTGTGTGTGTAAAAAAGATAACTTGGAAGCATTATTCACTTCCAAATTGATTACATATTTTGCAAAAGCCTTCATGACATAAGTCTTGAAAACATGAATTTTCTCTAGGACAATTAAAATGTCATTAAAATATTTGCAACCAACTTGTCAGTACTAATGATCACAAGGTGCACCTACAGAGTCCACAATTTCAGTTATAATAAAGAGAAAACATTTGTTGAAAATATTTAGCTTCCTCTTTTTGGTGACAGAAAACTGGAAACTTTGGGGATGCCCATCAATTGGGGAATGGCTGAATAAGCTACGGGATATGAATGTAATGGAATACTATTGTGCTATAAGAAATAGGAAGGAGATGGACTTCATAATTACCTGGAGAGACTTATATAAATTGATGCTAAGTGAGAACAGCAGAACAAGGAAAAATTTGTACACAATCACAGAGACATCATATATATGAAGACCAACCTTGATAAACTGGACTCCTCTCAGCAACGCAGTCAAAAGATAGCTCTACAAGTCTCATAATGAAAGGAGATATCTACACTCAGAGAAAGATCTAGAAAGACCAGAGTTTAAATGGAGACTGAAGCAACACATATTATTGGTCTTTTCCATGTTTGGTTCTGTTTCTTTTTTTCCCATTATTTGCTCCATTTGTTACAACACTTTGACACAACCAGACTATTGTACAATGTGAAAGTGTTTGCAGATTCCATACATGATGGTACGCCACCATGGGGGGGGGGGGAGAAGGGAGGGGAGAAAATCTGAAACTCAAGTGGTTCTGTAAATGAATCTTGTAAACTAACAGTAAATAAACAAATCAATAAAGTTAAAAAAAGAAAATATTTAGCTTCAGAGAAGTAACTTACTTATACCATAGAAAATAGATAAGGAGAGACCAAGAATGGATGCCTTTCTATTGGCTCATTATCCAAGCATTTGTAGGGCATTGGGCTATTAAGAGGACAATACAGCTACTTTTAGGCAGAGTGTATATGCAGATAGTCTTTTTTTTAATGGTGTGAGGAGTTTAATATAGTGGATAAAGAAAAATCCTTGTAATTAGAAAGACCTTTGTTCAAGTTCTGCCTATGACATATACTGACTTTGAAACTATGGAAAAATCTCTGTTGCCTCAGGCTCCCAAACTCATCTCTAAAGCTTTAAGTTATAGAAATATTGTTTATATGTGCTTGTGGAGGAAATTTCCTAGTGAAGAACTACTTAGATAGATGAAATCACTAATCTAGACTGTTAGGTGCCCTCAAAAATAGAGTAGAGTAGGATTCAGGGTCTCTTCCTCAATAGAGAATTATAATATGACTCTGACTTCCATCCCTTGAAGGCTATGGCCTCTGCTCATTCATGTCATGGAAAGATATTGAGCATGGATATAAATGACATGAATTGTTCCTTAGTCACAGCCTAATTTAATTCAAAGTCTTTACCAAGAGGTTTTCCCTTTAAATTAAAGAAAATATCAGACTATATACTAAGTTGTAAAGGATCTGGGAGTCTGTGCTGGTCTAAGGAAAAGCATGACTTCATTAATTTGGAGAAAATGGGCCACAGAAATAAATGTGGGGCATATATAAAATATAAATTCTTTTTTTCCCCACAATCATAGTAATTTATTAGAGTTTTCCATCTCTTTAGTGTTGTTTTCATTGACATCTCTGGGTATTTTATTCTACAGGTTCTAATAACTTTACCTTCATCACTTCATAATTTCCATGCTTTTTCTCTTTTTCTAACATTGGTTTATTTTTAGTTTATATCATTCATTTCCATGAGATCTTAATGTACAAATTTTCTCCCTGTCTTTTCCCTACCAGCCAATCCAAAACAGCAATCACAATCTATTCCCCTTCCACCAATCACCTCTCTCCTATATCGTCCCCCATCACCCCTCTAACTTTCTGGTAGGGCAAAATGGATCTCCTTTCCCCATTACCTGTATATTTCCCTCCTGCATATTCCACCCCCCTACTTCTCTAATTTAGTTTTCAAAAATCATTCTTAAGCTACTCTATGGCTTGTAACCAGTCTACATATATCTTGGAAGCTTTTGTTGTGGGAGTTTTGACTGTGTTGTCTTCTTCCCGTTCAATGTTTTGATCCTCTTGTCCCTCAAAACGGAATCTAAAGTTGCATTGCTGGGCTTGCTTTGATTCCTTTGCCTACTCATGTTGCCAGTCAATTACTTGACTTTTTGTTTCAGTAGAACTCTGCTTTCAGAGGGAGAGCTCTGTCCCAAATCTCGGGTTTTTGCAGCTGCTGGAGCTTTTAGGAGGCTGCCATTTCTGCAGCCCCCACCAGCTTTGGCTCACTTTAACCACACCTCAGGACCACCACCCAAGGCACAATGCTCTCCCCCAAATTTATCCAAGCTCCACTGGCCATTCATTAGTCCTTGTTTCTTATAGTTTGGTAAATTTGGAAAACACCACAGCTGCAAGTGATTCCAACTCCAGCCCTGGCTTGTTCTGGTGGTCCCATGGTTCCAGCCACGTGTTCATGTGGTGGTGGTCTGGGATCCCAGCAAGCTGCCATGTACCCTGTTGTGTCTGCCTGCCAGACCGCCTTCAGGGGGAGATGTGTTTTTTTCTGTAATTTTTTGTGTGTTCTGGAGCTTTAAAATTTGTTTAGAATTATAAGTATTTGAGGTGGTTATGGTGAGAGCTGTGGAGCTTTGCTGCTTCTACACCATCATCTTGACTCCACCCCCTGAACACTTAAATTATACATTCTTAAAGAAAAAATGATGGGTTTCTGACCATAAGTATGGTGTATATCTAACTGGGGCAGTGCTCCTAAGTAGGAACACAGAGCTATGGCTTAAAGTGAACCCAAAGACCAGATAGTCCTACCCTCACATTTTACAAATGAGGAAAGAGAGGCCCAGGAATTTTAAATTATTTGACCAAGGACATAGAAGTTGAAAGTCTTTCCACTCATCCTTTACTCAATGGAGTAGCAACATACAGACATAGAAACTAACACCTGGGATAGAAAGAAAAAAAAAGAATGCTTATAAAGTACTAGGTTTTAGGGAATTATTTTATTGCAATCAGATCTACATGAATTATATTGTTTTTAACCAATTGTGTAAATAATTTACTTTAGTAACTGCCTTAGATGAGCAGATCTTTCTGGGTTTATTTTTTTCCCGAGACAAATAATTATTATTTGAACAGTACGTTTTCTCACAGATATTTACTCTGGGACATTTTGGTGGAATAAATTGTTGAATATGTTTAAATAGCCTTGTATCAGGAATGAATAGTAAGTCATAATAAACATAAGGACAATCTGATAAAATGAGAAAAATAAAGGAAATTAAATATAAAGTATAATATATAATTTGGAAACAAATTTATACAGATAGCATTCATGATAGGCGGTGAAGGAAACTAGTATTCTACTTTTTTTTTTTTGCTTTTTGGAGGGCATTTGGGTCTCACAGCTGGTTTTTGTATGAACTGTCTGAGCCCAGATTTGAACTCAGGTCCTCCTAACTCCAGGGCTGGTGATCTATTCACTGCATCACCTAGTCACCCCCCCAAAAAATGTTTGTTTGTTTGTTTGTTGGTTGGTTGGCTGGTTTTCCTTTTTGGAGGGAAGTTGGGGTTAAGCAACTTGCCCCAAGTCACATGGCTAGTGTGTCAAGTGTCTGAGACCAGATTTGAACTCAGGTCCTCCTGACTTCAGGGCAGGTGCTCTATTCATTGTACAACCTACGTGCCTCGCATTCTACATTGTTAAAGAAATGCGTAATATACATAATACATATTAAATTGTATACATCACATATAATATAGGATCCAGGAACCAAACATTTCTCTTTGCATATTCTGAAACCTATCAAAACAGATACTAGCCAACTCAGCTTACTGGTTCCCAGTTAAGGAAATCTTTCATCTACAACTGGGCAGTATTTTCTTTAGCTTCAAAAACTATAAATTGCTTTTTATATTTTTTGAATAAATTAATTTTCTGGTTTATATAATTCTTTCCACTAGATTTTCAGTTAAAAATTTTCTGTCCATCTATCTCTTATCCAACATCTCAACACAGCTCTCCCACTGTATAACGCGTCCCCCAATCTGCTCTTTCATATGCCCAATCCCTCTGACTGGTTTTTTCATTAAGAATGCTTTAAAGTCCTCCAGCTTACTGAAAGATCAGAGTTTCCCATGAAACATAATACTCAATTTTGCTTGGTAAATGATTCTTGGTTTTAATCCTAGCTCTCTTGATCTCTAGAATGCCATACTCCAGACCCTTTGATCCCTTAATATAGAAGCTGCTATATTCTGGATAACCCTGATTGTGTTTTCACAGTATTGAAATTGTTTCTTCTTGGCAACTTGTAATAATTCCTCCTTGATCTTGATCTGGGGACTCCATAACCTGGCTGTAACATTCCCAGGAGTCTTATTTTGGGAATTGTTTTCAAGAGGTAATGGGTGAATTCTTTCAAGTACTATTTTGCCCTCTGGTTGTAAAATATCAGGCAATTTTCCTTGAGAATTTCTTGAAGGATGCTTTCTAAGTTCTTTTTTTAATCAAGGTTTACAAGTAGTCTAATAATTTTTAAATTGTCTCTCCTGGACCTATTTTCCAGGTCAGTGGTTTTTTCAAGGAGATATTTCAAATTTACTTCTCTTTTTCATTTGTTTGGATCTGTTTAGTAGTATCTTGATTTCTCATAAAGTCATTTGCTTTCATTTGCTCCAGTCAAAGTCTGAAAGAATTATTCTCTTCAGAAAGCTTTTGAGATTATTTTTCCATTTGGCAAATTCGAATTTTTAAGCCATTCTTCTCCTCATGGGCCTCTTTTACCATTTTGACTTAATTTATTTTTAAGGTGTTATTTTCTTCACTCAGGTTGTTTACTCTCTTTTCATGATTTTCTCGCATCATTCTCTTTTCTCTTCCCAATTTTTCTTCCTCTTCTCTTATTTGATTTTCAAAATCCTTCTTAAGCTGCTCTTTGGATTGTAGGCAGTCTTCATGCTTTTGGAAGCTTTTGGTGCGGGAGCTCCACTGTGTTGCCTTCCTTCCACTCCACACCTTGATCCCTTTTGTCCCCAAAGTAGGAATCCAAAGTTCGGTTTCCATTCTTACTTTGCCTCCTTTGCCTGCTCTTGTTGCCAGTGCATTATTTGACTTTCTTTAACTCTGTGGAACTCTGCTTCCAGAAGTGAAAGCTTTGTCCCAAATTACTGGAGATTTTGCAGCTGCCAGAACTATTAGGAGGCCATTGCAGTCCAAATCAGCTTTGGCTTACTGAAAACACACCCCACGATCACCACCCAAGACCACAATCCAGATCCAGGCCGCTTAACACAAGAGCATTTTGCCTCCAAACAATTGTTTGGCCACCCTGCAGTCTGCAGGCTGGGATCCCTGAAACAGCCTCGTGGAAGCTGTTGCAGGGTTGCTGCTTCTGCCACTTCCTTGACCTAGAGGCAATTCAGCTGGACTGCTTTTCTCCCCAAAATTTAGCTGAGTTCACTGACCTTTCACTTTGTCCTTGTTTCTTATGGTTTGATAATCCTGGCAACTACCACAGTTGCTGCTGATCCACTCTCCTGAATGCTCAAGCCAGGGCTCGTCTTTGCTGCTCCAGGGCCAAGCCATGGTTTCAGGCTGGGCTGGTTTCTGCTCCCAGTGTGCTTCTATGAGTCCTTCCTGCTGAACTGCCTTCAATAGGAGATGTGTTTTTCTGTATTTTTGTGAGTTTTGGAGCCCTAAAATTTGTTTAGGGTCATATTCTATGGGTATTTGAGATGGCTATGTGGAAACTGTGGAAACTTGTAATGGACGGCATTTTTTTTAACAATTTGTAGTCTCTGATAGTTGCCCAAGGGAAATAAGTGATTAGGTGATTTTTCCTAGTTTTCCACAATCACTGAAGATCAGAAGGACTTGAACCCATATATTCCTGATGTCAGAGTTTCTTTCATTTCTATACTATGTTGCAACTGTATGTTCTAATAGATATCAAAAGTTCAAAAGAGAGATACATTTGTTTCATTATAAATTTCTGTCAGAAAGAAGACATAATAGATACAGAGGAATGGCTTGTAAATGTAGTCCTAAAATTTGACTAAGGAAGGAAAAAGAGGTAAGCAAAAAAAATCATTGCTTTGGATTTTTTTTATTTTTTTCAAACTTCCTTTCTGTTGTTTTTTTTTAATATTATGACCTCATTGAACTTCAGTCATCATGAACATTTCTACATGAACTGATTTCTGTACAATCTTTTAAAAATACACATTAAATTTCATTCAGTATCTATCTTGACATTTGACTCTCATTTTTAAATGCTTTGTTGATTTTCCTCCCTTCCTCCCCCGCCCTCTCTCTCTCTCTCTCTCTCTCTCTCTCTCTCTCTCTCTCTCTCTCTCTCTCTCTCTCTCCCCTTCCTTTCTTTTTTCCCTTTCTTTCTTTACTTCTTTCTTTCCTCTTCCATCTTAATTACTATACTTCCCCCGACCATTGCCGTAGAAACTTAGGCACAGAAAATAAATAAATAAGAAAAGGAAACTTTTAAAGACAGAGGCAAGGTTCTCTTAAAGAATGAGGAAGATATGAAATAGGTAGAGGAAGATAACTTCTGCTGCCCACTAGAGGGTGTTATACCCTTCCTAATAGGACTTGGTTTCAATGAGGATAAAAGAAGAAACATTTTTTAGTCCTTATGGCTTTTTTGTTTTTGTTTGTTTCATCATTTCCCATTCTGTTACAGACCCTGACAACAAAAGTTTTCCTGCATTCCCACCAGAAGACAAGGGTAGTTTAGGCCTAGTGAGAACATTCTGGGAGATAGTAACCAATAAGGAATAACTGAATGTCCCTTATGTAGGAAGAAAGGAATTGTCAGGCTTATATCTCAATACATCAGGGTATTATTTGTGTTTGTTTGAATAAAGGTAATATTAATTTTGCTTTGTTTGAGTTATACATGGCAGCAATATTGGGGTTCCCCCAAATCTAAGAAACTAGAAATATGGCCTCAAAAAACAAGACCAGACAAAGAATAGTGAAAGGTGCTGGAGATGCTTAGTCCAAAACATTTATGTAATGTGTGTGTATGCTATCATATTAAGGACTAGATATACCAATCTAAATATGATATTGGCATTGATATGAGACATCTCAATACTAAAGCATTAAAATAACAAGTATCCAAATGATGGTTTTTGTGCTAAGATCCAGGTAAAATTCTTTGAGAAATTTGATGATAGATTATTTTCAGATAGGGAATAAGGAAATGTTCATGAATTTAGAACTCAAAAAGAAATGAACTTCAATAGGTACTGTATAGTAGAGAATGCAAGCATGGATTTAGTATTTTCTAAAAATATTAGATTGATGACCAGAAGCATTGAAATATACTTGATGGGGATAGTGGGAAGGAATAGAGAGAAGTCCATTTTGCATAATGATAGAGGGCTTGAAAGAATGAAAGTATGAGAAAGTGCAAAAGTGGTTTGGAGTCATTCAGTTAATTAATATTAATTTAACATCAACTATGTGTCAAGTACTATTTTAGGTGTGGGGATATAAAGAAAAGCAAAACTTGTAGAATCTGCTCTCAGAGATGGGTCTGTTGTAGGAGACAACATGAAAACAAAGAAGGTATATAGAGGATAATTTGGGGTTAGTCTCAAAGAGAAGGATTTGAGATTAAGAAGGACTGAAAAAAGTTTCTTGTAGAAACAGAAGATTTAACTAAGACCTTTTGAAGGAAGCTGAGAAAGGCAGGCAGTGGAAATGAAGAGAGAGAGCATTCTTGACATAGGAAATAGCCAGTGACAATATTCAGAGTTGAGAGATGGAATGTTTTGCATTAGGAATGACAAGATCAATGTCAATGATAACTTTGGTGAGGGTAAGGGCTCTTGTGTAAGGTTAAAAAGAACAGAAAGGCAGGAGTGGGCTGGGTTGTGGAGGGCTTTTAAAAGTCAAACAAGAGATTTTATATCTGATTATGGAGGTGGTAGGGAGCCACTGGAACTAATTTTGAATGGTCATAATTATGCTTTAGGAAGAACTATTTGATGACTGAATAGGGTTTGGACCAGAGTGGGAGAAATTTGAGTAAGGAAAAACAATTTGAAGGTTATTGAAATAAACCAAACGGAACATGATGAAAGCCTGCAAGATAGTGGCAGTGATGTACAAGAAGAAAAGGTGTGCTTGGCAAAAAATATGAAAAGGTAGATGTGACAACAATTTATTTGATATGGTGGGAGGGAGGAGGGGAGAGACTGAGAAGTCTAAGTTGAAAGCCTGGTAACTGAGAGAATTTTGGTGCTCAGGAAGTGATAGGGAAATTAGAAACACACACACACACACAAAATGAGAGCTATTTACAATTAATTGAAAAGGACTTATGAAGAAGAAGACTTTTTCTGAATCATTCCATAGACAAAAAAAGGGACCAATGGGTGATCAGAATGATGTGAGCATAACAGATCATTATTGTTAGTTTGGTTCAATATGACGATGAAATTTAAAATAAATAGAACTGTTCAATAATTGAACAGACTATGTAGCTAAGTAGCAAGGTCCATGTTATTCCAAGTGTTAAATAACAGAAAACAGAGAATTTTAGAAATAAAATAAAAATAAGGTGAATTTATATTTACAAAACACATATCACCACAGGTCTTTGACTCTGCGGAGAAAATTTTAGCATCTCTATTTTACATGTTAAAAAACTGAGGCTCAGAAGTCATCACTTGTTTACAGATACATATCTTGTGTCAGAGCAAGGACTCTGTGAATGTCACATAGAAAGCAACAAATAAACTCTATTTATTGAATAATTAACTCAAGGCTAGATCTGCTGATTCCACATTGTCTGCCTACTATATGAAGAGAATTTGCACATTATCTAAAACAATCATTGAATATATCGATTAAAAAACAGTCAAGTGGCTTTTCTAAGGTAACACTCCTGGTACCTGACAAAGTCAAGACTACTTTCCATGTCATGTGACTCAGTACCATTTTCTTTCTACCACAAGATGCTGTCTGAGCACCTCTCAGGTGACCAGTTCTCAGGAATACTGCAAAAAAACGTTTTCAATATTAGGAGGAAGTTGGACAATGTGATAATGACTTTACAATGACACATGAAAAGAGAAACAGTATTCTTTCTGTGGCAGAAGAGGGAAATATTTCATTGTTTGCATCCCCCTATAAACATTGGATATATAATGAATTTGGCAGGAAAAAAGTGTGAAGTCATTATTTGTGGGACTTTTTGGAGGAAATGAACTTGTGATTTAATTAGTAAAGGAAATTCTTTGTAAGGAAATTTCTTCTACCAATGGAGATCAGAAAATATTTTCCAACCTATAAAATTGGATAGTTGATTGGGGCACTGAGTTCAGTGATGTGTCCATTGTCCCAAAACCAATATGTGTCAGAGTCAGGACTTAAACGCAAGTTCTCCTGTCAAACCAGTACTCTACCCTCTATAAAGACTGACTTATTTTTTCCAATGGAAAAATATGAGAAAATGATAAAAAAAAATCTGCTGTCCCTTATTTTTAAAGGAGATATTTCAATTGGAGAAATATAAGAGTACCCCAACTCCTCCCTGTCACACTTCACATAGAGCTTCTAAAGGATGAATATATGCAAAAGTACTATTAAAACTCACACTGTGGCTGTATAGATTCACCTCTCCTTCCTGCATAGCAACTTAGAAATTATACCTCTTTTAATCAGTAACAGAGATTTTTCATTTCTGAAACCAGCAGGAAACTCTTTTCAATGACATATAAGATAGGCACAGATATATTAATAGCACTCAGGAATACACACACATACATGTATACATGCATACATATATGCATACAGGTAGCCTTCCTAGAGGATTTATAATGGATTTTCTAAGCAATTCTATTCTTCCAGGATATAGTATTAAATAGAGTTCTGTGGTCTAATTATTAAGTAAACTATATTTTGACTTATCACAAAATTAAAGGGATTGAATTATTGTGTCAAGAGCAGTTCATTCTGAATCATAGAATTTCAAACCAGAAGTGGTCTTATAAGTTATCTAGTCCAGTTCTTACCAGAACATGTATTGCTTTTAAAATATCCTCACAAGTAGTTATCTAGTTTTTCTGTGGAAATCTCCAGTAATGGAAATCCCACTTCCTAAATCAGTTCTTTACATTTGAGTATAGCTCTAATTATTAGGGCTTCAATTTCATTTCTCTTTTCAATACATTAAGTCAAAATCTACTTACCTGAACTCCCTTCCCAAGTTTTAAGTCACGTTAAATGAATATGAACCTTCTCACTTATGACAATATCCCATATTTTTTGGGGGTAGGGGGAATGCTATGTTTCATGCTCATCCCAAGCTTCTCCAGAGCTAAACATTCTCAGTTCATTAAGTGAACATTATATATCATGTTGTCCAGTTATTCCGAAATCTCAATTGTGTTCTACTGCACTCAATACTTTGTCTGTTTCCTAGGTACAGAGCTGAACAAAGTTATGCTGCATGGCTCTGATCAGCAAGGAACATGGTAGAGCTCGTATCACCTCCATTTAGGACAACGTGTTTCTGTTAATGGAAGCTACAACTGCATTCTCTCTCTCTCTCTCTTTCTCTCTCTCTCTCTCTCTCTGTCTCTCTCTGTCTCTGTCTCTCTCTCTCTCTCTGTCTCTCTCTCTGTCTCTTTCTCTCTGTCTGTCTCTCTGTCTGTCTGTCTCTCTGTCTGTCTGTCTCTCTGTCTGTCTGTCTCTCTGTCTCTCTCTCTCTCTCTCTCTCTCTCTCTCTCTCTCTCTCTCCCTCTCTCTCTCTTTCTCTCTGGTTCTGTGTCATACATTTGACTTTAAAGGACCTTTGCTAAAGTTTTTAGATTTTATATTTAAAGGCATTGTTATCTAGTGATAGCTTAATTATGCTGCATTTTTGTAGCTCATTTTGTTCATGAAAATGTATTTCTTCACAATGAAAACACTAAATAGGAGACTCAGACAAAGAAATAAAGAGGAAGAAAGAGAGAGAGAGAGAGACAGAGAGAGAGAGAGAGAGAGAGAGAGAGAGAGAGAGAGAGAGAGAGAGAGAGAGAGAGAGAGAGA
>CM053597.1:194672928-194712655 GCA_028646575.1 Pseudocheirus occidentalis | reverse complement strand
GAAGGAGGGACATACAATTAGCCTCTCACAATTTGCCCACCATGGAGATGTCCTGTGTAATTACACAGGTACAGCCTGTATTGAATTGCTGCTCTGCCCAGTGGGAGTGGGTGACAGGGGAGGAATTGCAATAATCTAGTATTTAAAGCTATACAATAAAATGCAACTGGGAAATAATACATTCAGGGACGGGGGGGCAGGGAGTCCCTCCCTGCCCTGCTAGAAAGCTAGAGGGGTGTTGGAGGAGGGCACAAAAGGGAAGAGATTGTGGGAGGGGCCTTACAGTGGGATCAAATTTCTGGGCTGGGTGATAGGGGCAAAAAGTGGAGAAAATCTGTAACTCAAAACCTTGTGGAAATGAATGATGTAACCAAGAAAATAAATTAAAATTAAAAAGAAAAAGAAAATTACATTGTACAAGATGACATTAAAGATCCCTTTTGCCTCTAATATTTTCATTCTAAAAAAAAAATAAAGTCGTTAGCTTCTACTTGCGCCACTCTAATTCTGAAGAAATTATTCTCTTCAGAATGCTTTTGAGATTCTTTTTCCATCTGGGAAATTCGACTTTTTAAGGCATTCTTCTCCTCATTGGCTTTCTGGGCCTCTTTTGCCATTTGAGTTAATCCATTTTTTAAAGTGTTGTTTTCTCTATTCAGGTTTTTGACTCTCTTTTCATGATATTCTCACATCATTCTTGCTTCTCTTCCCAATTTTTCCTCCACTTCTCTTATTTGGTTTTCAAAGTCTTGTTTTAGTTTATCTATAGCTTCTAGACATTCTTCAAGCGTCTTGGAAGCTTTTGGTGTGGGAGTTCTGATTGTGTGGTCTTCTTCCTGTTCCATGCTTTGATCCCTTTTGTTCACAAAAAAGGATTCTAGAGTTTTATTCCTGTTCTTATTTTGCTTCCTTTTCCTCATTTTGGCCAGTCAATTAATTTAGCTTTGTGGAACTCTCCAGGGGCGGAAAGCTCTATTCCAAATTGCTGGTTTTTTCCCAGCTGTCGGAGCTATTAGAGGGGTGTTACAGACCCCCCCACCCCGCTTTGGCTTGCTGGAAGTGCTTCCCAGGACCACCACCCAAGACCATGGTCCAGACTGCTCAATGCAAGAACACTTGGCCCTCATCAATCGACTCAGCCCCCCTGAGGGGTCGGCAGGCCAGGGGCTCTGAAGCAACCCAGTGGGGGCAGCTGCCATTTATAGCAGTTCCTTCACTTCCCGCAGTGCTTCCTTGCCCCAGAGGCAGATTGGCTGAATTGCTTTTCCTCCCTCCAAATTAGTTTCAAAGCTTCACTCACTTTCACTGACCTTTCTTAATCCTTATTGTTTCTGATTTAACAGATGTGAAAATGGCTCCATGTGCTGTAGATCTGTTCTGCAGGGTATACTCATGCTGCGGCTTGGGAGGCTCAGCTCCTCCTGACCACCCTGAGGCCTGGCCGTGGTTACGGTTGCTGGCTTGGCTGGTCTTGGCTCCTGGCCTGCAGGCCTTTGCAAGGAGCCCCTCCTGCAGAGCTGCTTTTCTCTAATCCCTATTTTCACACCTAGGTAGATGTGGAGATGCTGGAGGCACTGTAGATCTTTTCTCTTGTAGACTGGCTGCAGCTCTACTCGGCTCCTCCTCACTGCCCTGGGGCCTGGCCTGGCTGGTTTCTGTTTTAGTCTGGTCTGGCCTTGATTCCCATCCTGCCGTGATGAGCTCCTACTGCCAAGCTGCCTTCAAAGCAAGATGTGTTTTCTTCATTTTTGTTAGTTTGAGAGCCCTAGCATTTGTCTGGGATCATATTTTATGTGTATTTAGGATGTCTGTGTGGGAGCTGCGAGACCTTGCTACTTTTATGCCGCCATCTCATCTCTGCCCCCTTGCTACATCCATTTAAAAATTATTAACGTTTAGGCTCAGATTTATGGATCAAATCACTTTGGGTTGTTTCCTGAGCTCTTTTGCTCTTTGGAGCACGTGAGTCCGCTCTCTTCTTTGCATTCAGGTGGGCACAGAATATTTTGTCTTAGAATATACTTTCCTTTATATTTGAAAGTCTTCTGGTTGTCTGCAAAATTTATTGTTTGTCAATGCAACTGTTAGATTTAACAATGGGTCTTGAAGTTTTTAGGACGTATTTTTCTGGAATCAACTTGTCAATACTTTTTATTGACAATTTCTTTTTTTAGTATGTAATGAAGCTCTTTGTAGCATTCTTATATGATTTGTGGTATTATGGTGTTCCGGATTGTTGACTTATGTTCTTCTGGAAGCTCTCTAATTCCTTAAATTATTTCTACAATTTCTGTCTTTGAAATAAATATGTTTTACTCATTGGAGATTATGTCTTATTTTAATGTTACTATTTTTATATTTTCTTCTTCCAAATTTTTGTTTGCTTCCATATATTTGTATTCACAATTAGTTATTCTCTTTTTTCCCCCTTGAGTAATACTTTCAACTATAGATTCAAATTGTTTCTATTATGCCAATTACGTCTGCTGTGAATGTCATACATTCCACTTTCAAAATATTTATTTTTCTCTTTTGAGCTACCTATAAACATCCTGCTGTTGTTCTTTGTTTTCTGGGAAATTCAGAAAATCTTCTTCAGGTATTGAATTACTTTCCTTTTATTACAATATTTATTCATAGATGCCTGAACTCTTTTATCTCATCTGGAATTCATATTTCCTTCTGTTTTCTCTATTGGCTTATCTATTTATGATTGAGGTCTTTAATTGAGTATATATATGTGTATATGTATTCAAATGTATACATACATACATACATATGTATACATATGCATATATATATACTCAATTAAAGATCTCAATCACAAATACTATATATGTAATATTTAACTATTATATATACATACGCACACATATGTACATATACATATACACACAGAAATACAAACACAAATTTTCTCTCCTGTGTTTATATGTATGTACACACACATTTTCTCACCCTTCATATAATGTAAGGTCCCTGCAAATAAGAATTATATTGTTTTATTTTGTTTTGTCCTTATAAGCTCAATATGTAGCACAGATCCATGAAGGTAGAGACTGTCTTCATTTTGTCCTTTTATACCCATTGTGACTAGTTCAGTATTTTGTACGTAGTAGATATTCACCAAATACTTCTTGGATTGTTGACTTAGATCAGCATATTGCATACTTCTTAGGCTTCTTAGACCAGTAGACTCCAAATGTTTTATGCACAACTACCAGAAAAAATAAAAATTGATAAATGTTAAAGTATGCATTTACTAATTTAAATTTGTTACATGTATTGCCATATTGGTAATTATAGAATTTTATGACCTGCAAAATAGAAATATCAAAAAGTATGAAATAATATTTAATTAAATTATCTTTGATCTTATGCTCAATAAGAAGCCAGTAGAGTTTATTAAAATGGTGATTAACAAGATTAAGTAGCACTTTAGGAAACATTTTTTTTGCTAGCAATGTGAAGGATAGATTTGAAAACAGATGCTTGGGACAATAAACCCCATTAGGAAGCTATTTCATAGGCCAGATGATATGTACTAAGGGTTCAGACTAGGGTGGTGGTGACAGAATGAGTAGAGAAAAGGTCCAAGAGAGTCACAAAGATATAAAAGGCAAGATTTGACAGCTAATTGAAGACAAAGAGAGAGAGAGAGAGAGAGAGAGAGAGAGAGAGAGAGAGAGGAGGGAGAGGAGTGCAAAATAACACAAAAGCTAGGAAATTAAGTGACTGGAATGAAGTCAGTGCCCTTGACATTTTTAGGAAAGTTTGGTAGAATCGTGAGTTTCTGCTGGAAGAAAATATAATGTGATTGGTTATTTTTTTACACATTATCCATGTTTCCTGAACCTGTACAGGACCATGGCCCCAGTATTGAGATTAGCATATAAGAACTTAATTTTAGTCCTTAGGTTGGTAATGACATTGAGCAGTTTGTAGAATTTCCCAGGTAATGGCACAGCTTTCTGCCACTTTTTAAAATCTATTTTCTTCGTGTATTCAGATATTATTTCCTGCTGAGAACAGGACATCAAGTTTATTGCTCTATATAAATTTCTTTGCCTTTGGCTAGGGTTTGTAATGATTTTTGAAAAAGGGAAGTATTTGGTACTATTACCTAGAGTTTGAACTTCATTGCCACATTGATGAAGGCTCAATGAAGCTACAGTCATGATTATATTCTTGTGTCTCTTCATTAGAGATGTGGAGAGAATCCGTTATTGGCAAAATCCAATATATTTGTGTTTCCAATGCCATAATCTTGTTCTCTCTGATGATGGTTAGCTATAGTTAAACTGTGATAATGAACAGAGGGGATTAGAGGAAAGGTTCATCACACATGGAGATGAAAGCAGTGGAAGATCCTGACAGACTGAGACTGTTTAACTTTAGACTAAGCAGAGGCAGAATTCTATTTGGAATAATCTGGTTTCTCCAAACTTGCAGTTCAAATCAAACTACTTTCACTCCGTGTCATTCTCTCTTTATTTCTAATTCTGTATCCTTGGAATACTGCTTAACAATGCTATTAGATAATCTGATACACTCATCATACTTTCCTTACCACAGTTCTACATTTAATATTCTCTTTAGAAAGGAGTTTTGTTGGCATTCCATAACCTATAGATGACATCGAATATATTGTGGGTGTCCCATAGAAGCAGGTCTTAGTTTTGGAAGGAACCTTAAAGGTCAACTAGCACATCGAGTACCCTATGATATTCAGGGATTCATTTTTCAGAATCAAATGCTCAGCTAGCTTTTCTCTACATTCTAGGGATTTATTAAGTCAATAATAAATAAATAACTATGATGTTCATTCAAGAATATTCCATACCTATGGCATTCACTATATCTACCCATGCCCCATCCTTTGAAAGCTTCCTCATCATTTGAGAAACAGCTCAATTTCAACTTTCTTCCTGAATTTCCAAAAAAGATTCCAAATTTTCCTCCAACACCCCCACCAAAACTTTGCTCTGGTTTTGTGATTCTCTCACAACACTATGTCGATACCTTACTTGCATACTTTGTGTTGTTCTACCTTGAATTTCACTTTGTTGCCTATATGACATGTCCCATGTTATACTGTAAGTTACTTTAGGTCAAGGACTATATCTTACCTATCTTTGCTTCTCCTTCAGTGTCTTTTCACTTTCTACCTATTTGGAGTTTAACGAGTGGTTGTTTAATGGTTATTAACAAAACCTTGCCCTTTTTTTTTTAACATAGGGACATCATAGTATGTAGGTGTTACTGATCAAGCTAATTCCATTCAGCAAGCATTTATTAAAGTCCACAGTATGTAGTTGTTTGAGACAGAAAGGTAAAACAAAGCATTGTTTCTATCCTTAGGGAACTTATTCTCTCCTAAAATATGGAAACAGAAGTATTCCTAATTAAAACATTTCAATTAGGGGGAAAAATCGTACATATCTTCTATTAAACTCTGGTATTAGCCATCATAGGATCAAAATATTAGAAACAAGTAGGAACTTGAGAGAATATTTATTCCAGCAATGTATAGAGGAGTGGACTTAGAGTAAGGAAAATTTAGATTCAAATCTCACCTCAGATCTTACTCCATGTGACCACATCAAATTCAATTAGCTGCTCTCTACCTTGGTTTTCTTGTTTTATAATGAAGGTTTTGAATGTGGTAATCTCTAAGGTCCTTCCTAGCCCTAAAATCCATGTAATTCTCTTATTTTTATATGAAGAAAATGAAGCCAGATAGGCAGAATTACTTACCCAAGGTCCCACAATTAGTAGGTATCAGCTAGGTGGTGCAGTGGATAGAGTGCCAGCCCTAAAGTCAGGAAGACTCATATTCCAGAGTTCAAATCTGACCTCAGACACTTACTAGTGGTTTGACCCTGGCCAAGTCACTTTATCCTGTTTGCCCCAGTTTCCTCATTTATAAAATGAGCTGGAGAAGGAAATGGCAAACTACTCTAGTATTCTTTCCAAGAAAACCCCAAATGGGACCAGAAAGGGAAAGACACAACTGAAAGGTACTGAACAAGGCTTTGAATTCAAGTCTTCTAGCTCCAATTCAGTGTTCTTTCCATTAATCTACTGCTCCTTCTATTCTTGTTATTTCATTAATTCTTTCTTTTCAAGATATAAAAGATGTGTAGATACCTTAGGGCAGTGGTTCTCAACCTTCCTAATGCTGCAACCCTTTAATGCAGTTCCTCATGTTGTGGTGACCCCCAACCATAAAATTATTTTTGTCGCTACTTCATAACTATAATTTTACTGCTGTTATGAATTGTAATGTACATATCTGATATGCAGGATGTATTTAAATTGAACATAACCCACAGGTTGAGGACCACTGCCTTAGGGCCTCTTTCAATATTTATAAGGCTTATGACTCAGAAATTTTACATATTTTCCTTACTATATTGGACCAGATAAATGCCTGGCAGAACGGACATTAGATGGGATTCTGTGTCATTGAGATAGTTTCTTGTATGTTTGAAATGGATTATGTTCTTACCAAATCCTCCTACTTTACCCAACTCCCTTCTTTATTTAACTTAAGTGCTGAATCTAACATTAACCTCTGATGGCCTGACTATAAATATGAGATCTCATTGACAGCCTCTCACAGTATACAGAAATTGTAGCATGCTGATTTCAACAGTGCCCCTGGAGGAAAAGAAATAAATGAATGACCCATTTTTGCTTAATAAAATCCCTACAGTGTCTGGAAATTGAAATACAATTGCCAGTAGTGACTAAAATTATTGACAAACCACTTTTATCAGAGACAAAAACAGCAGCAGCTAAATTCAAGGGGAGGTTTGGGGATCTATTTGAAAGGCACAGTGCACTATGGGGAGATCTCCTTAGTTGCCCTGTCAGAAGAATGCCACTTCTGTGGAAACTCAATTTAAAAAAAAAAGGTGGAGGGGATTGAGGGAGGGAGCAGCTTGGTTTACTTTTCAAGTTGTCAAATTGTCTGTGGAGAAAGACTAATAACTGCATTCCAGGAGAAGTGCATTTCCATTTTTCATTATCAACTGCTTTGGATGGGAATTGGGCCAATTTGACTCATAACTGAAATCTTGAAACTTGTGACCAAGTCCTAGTCAGTGCACTCCAAGGGTTTTATGTCGAAGGAGTTATCCAATATCATCATATTTTTATTTTATAATTATAAATTATGACATTGTGACTCAAATACAGCTAGAAAGTACCTCAGTGTTTTGTTCTATCTGTGCTAATGGAATGGAATAGTGGCATAACCATAGTCAAACAACGTATGCTCACTCTTCATTTACTCATTTGACATTTATTAACATCTACAGTGTACAAAGTATGATGCTCAATTCAGTGACATTATCCACGTGCTGATCCCATATTTTATTATGACATGTATTTTTCCTATCCAAGTAACCCAATATAAGCCTACCTTGCTCTATCCCTTCATGTTCCCCCTTTCCACATACAATGAAAGCATACATATTTAACCCCTTTTTCTTCTCTCCTCTTCTCTCCTTTCCTCCACTTTCCTCTCATCCCGTCTGTTCTATCTCCTTTCTTCACCTTTCCTCTCTCCTCCTCATCTCCTTTTTTTCTTCTCTCTTATTTCCTCTCTTCTCTCCTTCCCTCTCCTCTCCTCCCCTTCCCTCTGCTTCCTTCTGCTCTCCTTCCTTACTCCATCCCCACCCATCAGTGTATTAAAAAAAAAAACTTATCTCAATTGCATCTGATTGCCCCTCACCTACGCTAAGTTTATCAATATTAAAGCTATGTTTACTAAAAAGAAACTCACATGTTTTAGTCACTCAAAATGGAGGAAAATGGAGAAATCAGACTCTTTTGTTGCCCAGAATCAGTAAGACTAATGTAAGAGAGAGAAGGTTGGGGAAGCCTTTATATTGATAATGCTGTTACCTCCCATCTAGTACTCAACTTTTCTATTTTAGAGTAGGGAGTGTATGGGCATCTGCATGGTAAAGATAGTGGGAGACTAGATTATTGGCAAATTATTAATCACACTTTTGAATGCCTTCCAGGACAATTCCCAATAGTTTTATTTATATCACATGATTCGTGGTGTGTGTGTGTGTGGGGACATTCTATATTCCTGGAGTTCTTAACTACCAAATCATCATTACTTTTCTATATTTTATATGGTCTACTCTACCATTCTCTTTTATAGGGGAAGATGAATTGAACTTTTGTGCACAAGCAGATAAAACATTGACATATCCCTAGTTATAGAATGAATACATTTTTTTAAAAATCACTTTTTATGTTGCACAATATTTATTAAATTGTTGTTTGTCTCTCTTGATTGAAGGGAACCCAAATGATATCATGATGTCAGTGTTAGTATCAATATACACTGTGTCTATGACTGATCAGACCAATCAATATGAGCTTTGAAGACTCCACAAGTTAAGAATAGGTCCTATAACCATTTGAGAGGGATGTGTCTCTAAATTTGCACATTTCACATTTCTTTTGAGCTTGGGCAATTCTGCTTTGATAATAGTGCACAGTACCTTCTTCGATGTGGGTTTGCCATCTGGATAATACTGTACCAGTGTCTCCCATGTCTCCCAATCAATACCAAAGTTCTTCATAGAGATATTGAGAGTTTCCTTGTATCATTTTTTTGACCAATATTTGAGGACTTGCCTTGTGTTAGTTCTCCATAAAATAATATTTTAGGCAAACATAAGTTTGTCATTCAGACAGTGTGGCTAGTTCGTTGGAGTTATGCTCTCTGCAGTAGAGTTTGAATGCTTGGCATTGCAGCTCAAGAAAGGATTTCAATGACTGGTACCTTATCTTGCCTGGTGAGTTTCAGAATTTCAGACAATTCAAATGTAAGTGATTTGATTTTCTGACATGACGCTGATGGACTCTTCTGATGTCACATGCATACCACAATGAAATCAGTATGGCAGCTCTATCAACCTTCACTTTGATAGGCAGCCTAGTATCTCTTCTCTCCCACACTTTCCTTCAGAGCCTCCCAAACACTGAGTTAGTTCTAGCAATCCATGCATCAACCTCAGTATCTATGTGTATATCCTTGGAAAGTATACTGCCAAGATAAGTCAATTTATCTACAGCATTCAAAATTTCTCCTTTAGCTATAGCTAATGGTTCTGTGTATGAATGGTGCAGTGCTGACTGACAGAGAAACTCTATTTTTTCATGTTAATTGTTATCTGTATCATGTGAGAGATTAGATTTATTCTACTTAGCACCAAAGGGTAGAACTAGAACAACAGTTTAAAATTACAGAAAAAAGTAGATTTAGGCTTCAGGTTAAGGGGGAAAAGAACAACAAAACAAAGAAGCAAACAAACCAAGAAAAACCTGGATAACACCTCCCTATATGCACTGAAATGAAATAGTAATGTTTCATAGAAGAGTGAGTCTTTAAGCAGAGACTGATTGGCTGTCTAGTTTGTTGCAGAAGGTATCCCTGTTCAGATATGTTTCTGAGGTCATTTCCAACTGGGCCATTCTATAATTCTATGACCTCAGCAGCAGTCAGTTCATAATGCTGCAATCTTATATGATCTGAAATGAAACATCTAACCTATTTCATGCTGTTTTTAGGAAGAAAGTGCTTGGTAAACCCAAGAGCACCATGTGAAGGTATCTGGCTATTATGATTGAAACCATTTCTGGCTCAGCTCAAATGTCACATTTCCCCTCTTTCTTAAGAAAGAAATGAACTCTCCTGTGAATTCTCACAGCCTTCTTTATGTTTCTCATGTATTTTCACTATCTGGTTTGCAATATATTTACTTCTCATCTCATCTTACATCCATCTTCCCTAGAACATAGACATCTTAAGGATCATACAGTACCCTGAATTAGGTGTTCTTTTTTTTAACTGAATGAAGATGAAATAATCAGTTAAGTAAAGGACTATGACAAGGTCACACAATCAGTTAGCAACAGAAGTGGGCAAAACACATGGGACTATCTCCAGACAGCAAATCTAATCATCTTTCTTCTACATTATACTGTCAGAGAACTATTCTTAAAAATGTGTAGCGTAAAAAAAAAAATTTAAAATGGAATTTCACATAAATCTCCCACCAAAGGTAAGGTTTAGTGTAAAGTATCCATTATGAACTCTGCTAAGCTTGAAAACACTTTCACTTCTTAAGTAAAGGTAATTAATCGTGTTCATTATATCAGTGTACATTTTTACATGTTGGAATATTCAAGAAGTACATGTCATTATTGGTGGATTCTGTCATCTGTCACAACCAACCCTTTGGCAGAGAGAAAAATTTCCTATAAGTTGGCATGTTTTCTCAGTTTAAAAAAGTGTAGTGACATTTTAAGTTAATTCTATTTTTAACAGTCAGAAACTGCCTGGTTTTACCTGCCCTGGAAAACTAACCGATTATATCAGGAGTTCAAAAAAAAAAAGTATTAGGCTCTTTCAGCTAGAAAGCCATGGGCCAGTGCATATCTCCCTCTACTGGATCATTTAATAGGACTAGCTTGTTTTGTAGTGTTTGTAGAGGGGACCATAGGATTCAGTGGAGAGAGTGTTAGATTTGGAGTCAAAGGGATTCAGATTCATGGTTAATTCTGCCTTATTGCCTGGATGAACTTGGACAAGTCATATAAATTCTTGAAGCCTCAATTTTTCTCATTTAAAAATAAAGGTGCTAAATAAGATGGCCTCTAAGGTCCGTAACAGTCTTAAGCACATGATTCTAACTGAAATTTTTATTTAATTTCATTAACTAATCAAGAGCAATTACTAATATAATCATAAAGGGGAAGAAAAACAATAGATCCCAGACTGAAAATAATCACTGCCACATAATGCTTCTAAAAACTTTGCAAAGTATCATCATACAAATTATACCATGTGATTCTTGCAACAACCAAGGGATGTAAGTCTTACTATTATGCCTGTTTTAGAGCAAAGGGGATTGGGACTGCACGAACTCATGATTCTACTACTATATTATTGTTTATTATTATTATTATTATTATTATTTATTATTTCTATTTTTAAGGGGGGAAGGCAAGGCAATTGGGGTTAAGTGACTTGCCCAAGGTCACATAATAAGTGTCAAGTATCTGAGCCCAGATTTGAACTTAGGTCATCCTGACTCCAGGGTCAGTGCCACCTAGTTGCCTCTAAATATTTTTTTTGACTCCCTGTAACCCAAGTTCTAAAGGTCATTAATATAGAACTCTTTCCTCATTGGTTGCAATCAACCCTGGGCCTTCTTTTGTGTGAGGGTGAGGGTAAACATGCTGAGAATGGGAGAGAGAAAGTGAATTGTCAACCATATTCCAGGTTGCTCAAAGAGGAATAAGATGCTTCGGGGCAGGGGAGGTGGGAACTGAGATGAGAGGAGTCAGTAGTCTCCATCACATACTAACAACTTTTGGGAATTTTGCCTTGGGTGAGATCTGGGTCTCTCCTACTTAAGTTGAGTAACCTCACTCCCAATAGGAGATATTTCATTCTGTATTTCTGTTATATTTTCTCCTATGTATACTTCCTTTGATTTTTGTTTTGCTTTCAACTCGAAGAAATGGGTTTCATTGCTACTTAGTGTATGTGTTCATTGTGTAATTGATATTTGTGGGAAGGGAGTGAAGTCCTGTATATAAAACTTGGATCCTTCTTTCCCCATTCATGAGTAGTGATCAGAAGTTTAACTTGAACCTAAAAATTCCATCTATCAGATGTAAATAATAATAATAATAATAATATTTAAGGGACTAGACAGTTATAATTCTAGCCCAGTACTCTCTATCTCTCAGATCATAGTAGTCAAACTTTTACCCCAGACCCCTGCTTCTTCTACTGTAAGGTAATAAGGTCTCTTTTGGAAAAGGATGGGGAGACAAGAGGCTAGAGATATTTATTATGCATCACTTTGAATCACATAATGACAACACTATATAGGGGACAGCCTTACTATATAGTTTAGGGTCAAATATAAATTCTAAGAGACATTTAAAGATCTTTGGAGCCTTGCTTAAACACATCACTCCACTCTTATATATATAAATACATACATACATATATAAACACATACATACATATATATAAATACATACATACATACACACATATATAAATACATACATATATATATATATAAATATAATACATCCAGACAATCTACACATTTTCCTTCTTCATATCTAGTATCAAGATTTCTTCTGATTGAATGATTATTCACTATGGAAAATTGATTTTAAAACACTGTTGATCAGTAAATAACTTCCCTACTCCATTAATGGACTGGACTAATCTTATGCAGTGTTCACAGGGTTATTGAGTGGCATGCTCATATTTTCTGACTTTCATCCAATAGTATAATATAAATACATATATATATATAAATACATATAAAAATATATATAAATACACAAATACATATATAAATATACAAATATATAAATACATATATATAAATACATATAAATGCTTAAATATATAAATATAAATACATACATATATAAATATAAATAAATATATACAAATAAATTATATATACATATATAAATATATAAATAAATATAAATATAAATATAAATATAAATATAAATATAAATATACACACACATTTGTTTTCCTTTCTTCCTTGGTGTTCTTCACTTACAGCACTTCACTTCCTACCTCTACTGTTCTATATTTGCTGTCTTGCTACCTGGAATAGACACTTTATTCACATTTACCTCTTAGAATTTATAATTTTCTTCAAAACTAATTTCATGTCGTTTTTGCATGACTCCTTTCCTGATGCTGCCAATGTGCCCACCACCTCATAAAACCCCATTAACTTTTCTTTATCACATATATGTTTGTATATGTACAAACTTTCTTAGAAAACATTGTCTCCTAAGAGAATGTAGACTCTTTGAGATCAGGGACTGTTTCTTTTCTGTCTTTGTTCCCTCTGTTCCTACCTTAGATTCACTTCTTAAAGAGGCCTATTCACTGAATGGGTATTGCCTCACTCAAAGTGAGAACCTGGATAGACTTTAACTTAAAAGGACCATTGCATTCTGGGCCATCTACAGTCATCCTGATGGATGTCTAGCCACTGGATGCAGATGGTTTTGGAGATTAAAGTGAGGCTGGTGACTCTGCATAGCCCTTACTTACTCAAATCAAAATAAATTGCAAGTTCCTTGATGTTATGGTTCTCTTTGAGAATAAAGGACAAAACCACCAAAAAACCCCACAACCTCAGGGGTTAGAATACAGTCTCCTAAAACATATCCATATGTTGACTGATTGACTGAAGCAGAGGAACCTGTTGGAGAATATGATGGAGTATTAGGCTTGAAGTCAGCAAGACCCGAGTTCAAATCCTACCTCAGAGAGTCATTGGTTGTGTGAACTTGGGCAAGGGACTTAACCTCTCTCAGCCTCAGTTTCCTCATCTGTAAATGTGGATGATATCACCTATCTTCCAGGGTTGTTGTGAAGGAGGTTAGATGGTAACATGCAAAATGTTTTGCAAATATTAGAAGTACTTTATAAATGAAGCTAATATTAGTGTTGTTTTTCTTCTTACATATCTTGTAAATGTATGGGGTTGGATTTGAGCCTAGGTCTTCCTGACCCTAAGACTGGTACATCTGCCACTATGCCAAGCTGCCTCCAAGAATAGAATCTGTGAGTTGGAAAGAGCTGCAGAGGTCATTGAATCAGAATGTAAAATCTTTCTGGGCAAGAACCTGGTTTTAATTAAAAATAAGTAAATTGCCTCAAAAAAATCTTGTTTTATTTAGCTCTGTGCCTAACACAGTGCTGAGTTTACAGTATATGCCTAATAAACTGAACTGAATGAATGAAAAAATGAAATGAAGCATGGATGTTTTTGTTTGACAATGTCCATTGTAATACTTTTCTCTCTAGCTGTTGCTGAAGATAGCGTCCCAACTTGTTCTTTTGCTTCTTCCATTATCCTTGAAAAACTCTATGAATTTTCCTTCTTTATGTAGAAGCACCAGTTCAACTTTGCCATTTGTACTGTCTCTGGTTCTGCTGAAATCTCCATCTGATTAGAATATTCATGAGAGGGAGCTCTGCTATTCACAGAGTGGAGAAAACCGAAATAAGATCTGCCAGGAAACATAAATAACCATACCCCCCACTCTTCTGGCCCAGATTCTTATGAAAAATAGGAAATGCATTTTCCTTTTAAAGTTGTTCATAGAGAATAATATCTTATTGAGATTATGCTAAGTATTCTTGGCATGCTGATAATGATATCATAAATATGATGAATCTCATTCTTCTCTCTCTGGTAAGGAATTTACTTTGACTAAGGCTGCTTTTCCCAATATAGATGTGACTAAGAGGCCAGGAAGAAGCTCAGATAGTGCTGTCAAGAAGACACCTGCCATTGACCTTGTGATATAGAGTCAATGAGGTCAAATCTTTCAGTGTTTTCTGCCTCAAATTCTGGGCAGCTTAGTCTGGAACTGAGGTCAAACTCATAGATCACAGAATTATAAACTTGGAAAAGGGTTTTAGTGATCATCCAGGCCATTGATTCTTCTTAGCTTTTGGTCTTTGATCTTTTAAAAAATATTTGATGCTCATTTAATTCTGCAAACATATTTATTCAATTTGAAAGATTATCTGGACACAAAGATCCTGCCAAACGACCCTGAAGTAGCTCTTTTGAATCAAGCTTGATTTTTTAAAATAATATTCCATCTCTCTACTTGACTATATGTTGTTAAAGGATTTCTTGTTTAGCATGAATTGGACTAGGTCTCTGAAGTTGCTTCCAACCTGGACATTATGTGATTCTATGACTTCAACAGGAGTCAATCCGTAAGGTTCCAGTCACCCTACCCATTACCATTCCTTCATACATCTAGACAATCTACACATTTTCCTTCTTCATATCTAGTATCAAGATTTCTTCTGATTGAATGATTATTCACTATGGAAAATTGATTTTAAAACACTGTTGATCAGTAAATAACTTCCCTACTCCATTAATGGACTGGACTAATTTTATGCAGTGTTCACAGTGTTATTGAGTGGCATGCTCATATTTTATGACTTTCATCCAATAGTATTTATTGAAAAGATGAGTATCTGTTGATGAAATATCCATGATTATATATTGACACTAAATTCGTGCCTCAGGTGAAGATGTGGACATTGAATCTGAGACCTGAAATCAAATGGGTAGTGTTTTATTTTTAAGAAAAAACAAAACAAAACAAAAAAACAAGCAGACAGTAAGGCTACAAACTGGCCTCATGTAAAAAAAATGTCATTGTTTAATGTGAGCAATGGTGAGTATTTGGAAGGTTTCAGTGCCTTGACACATTATCAAAATGTTCTTAGATGTGGTCAGTTGTCCTTGCCAATCTTATCTTGGCTAACTTCAGTACATGCAAATTGATTTTAGCTCATTGAATTAGCTACATCCCTGAATTAACTAACCTTTAAGTAATTTATCCATAAATATGATTCAATAAGATCTTATCAGTCATGAGTAGTCTTCTGTCTCATTGACATGTTGCTGGAATACATTCTTTTCTCTAGTTTTTTTAAAATCTAGTCTTCCTGGTATTTTTTTTTCCCTTGAAACCCTTGTCTTCCCTTTTCCCCCAAAGTGTTTCTATTTTCAAGTCTTTCTTCCAGTGAAGGCAAAAGTGCTCAGGAAAGAATTTTTGGTTTTTTTTAAAGCTATTTTTTTTTGTTTTGCTGCTGTGGTTGTTGGTATATATGGTTGCATAAATAGAGAAAAGTTTGATTGAGGAAATTCCCATTACCTTTGCAGATTTTTTTGTTTTGTTTTGTTTTGGGAAGCAATCTGGGAAAAGAGACTTGCACAGGGTCATACAGCAAATATGTGTCAAGTGTTTGGGGCTTGATTTTTGGGGCATGATTTAAGCTCAGGTCTTCCTTCCTCTATTGCCAGTTTTCTATCCATGATACACCACCAAGCCACTACCTAGCTTCCTCCTATCATTGTAGATTAACAACTTTTGCTCAACTTCCAACCTCATAGAACCACTAAAGGCATTGGGAGATTAAGTGGTCTATAAGTCTAGAGTCACAAAGCCAATATGTGACAGAGGTAAATTCAAATCTTCTGAATTCTGGAGTTATCATTACATTACAGTATGGGTTAGATCTTAAGAATAAGATCAAAACTTCAATTGGACACAAGATTAATTGTACTGTTTCTTTTTTTTAAGTTGGCAAATGGAAAAGATGGGGATGAGAAAGTAGGAAATAAAAAAGGAGCAGGGAGGAATACAGAGAGAATCAGTCAGGGGAAAAAGCTGTGGAGATATTTAAGGAAGAGGTCAGAGAAGTGCTTGTTAGAGGGAAAGAGGCCAACATCTCTTGCCAGTCCAGAACTCAAGGCCTTTAACCTTCAACTCCAGGTCTGTTCTGCCATTTTGGGTACCATTTGTTTTTTTAAACTTCTTGGCTGGTCAAAGTCTCCTTCCTTCTTTTCACCTTGGGCCAAGGTGTATAGCCTAATATCCCCATCTGTTCCCAGGACTCCTTACCTGCCCTACAAGGAACTTACCTCAGGGAATTTGTCTAGTGTCCAGTATAAGTTTCCAATAACCTTTCCCCCTTATCAGGTTCATACGAAGGACTCAGCTGAATTGTTAATAGGATAATAGACTGGTTTTTAGATTTTGAGGCTGTTCCTGACTCTGCTGTAAGTTTTAGTTTTAAAAATAAGAGGGGGATTTCATGGGGAGTGAGAGGCAGCTAATAGATCCTGTGGTTTGGAAGAAAATAAGCTTTAAGATTAATTTCTTATTCAAGCTTAAGTTTATGGAAAAGTACTTATTATGTGCCAAATACTGCACAAATTCTTTACTAACATTATCTCTTAGATCCTCATAACTCTGGGAGGTAGATGCTATTATTTTGCCCCTTTTTCAGTTGTTTAAACTGAGTCAGCAAATTACACAAATAGTGAGTTTCTGAGCCTAGATGTGAGCTCAGGTATTGATAACTCCAGCCCCAACACTCTATCCAATGTAGCACCTATCTGCCCTGACTCAAAGACCTTACATCCCAAGTGTTTAATACCTGACGCTAGATGAAAACAATGCATTGCATCTCTCTCTGTCTCTCTCTGTCTCTGTCTCTCTCTGTCTCTCTGTCTCTCTCTCTGTCTCTCTGTCTCTCTCTCTCTCTCTCTCTCTCTCTGTCTTTCTTTCTGGCTTTCTCTGTCTGTCTCTGTCTCTCTCTATCTCTATCTCTGTCTCTCTGTCTCTGTCTCTGTCACTCTCTGTCTCTCTGTCTCTCTGTCTCTGTCTCTCTCTCACACACACCCCCCCCACACACACCCACATCTCAGTATTAATTTTTTTAATGATGAAAAGAGAAGTCTTCCTGCACTTGAGGGCATCTACGTTAACCTTTTTAATGTACTTTCTGTGTACCTGAAGAATGATATAATAAGCTTGGAGTCAGATACAACTTATAGACCAGCAGTTTTGTCTGATAACACCATATTTTTGCTTTTCCCTTTGTGATTGGAATGCTTCCTGGCACATAGTAGATGGTTAATAAATGCTTCTTGACTTGAAATAAACAAGTGAGAAAGTCATAGTAAATATCATTGGGAAATAGTTCAAACTCTGTTCCACATCTCTAAATACAGTTTTCTTTGGGGAGAGAGGAAATGTGGGTGGGAAATACTTTTCCTCTTTTCACACCTCATTGGTAAAGTCAGATAATGTATAGTATTTGGTTTCACATTCTTGGGAAGCCTCTACTTTCTTATTCAATATTATTTTTAGGGTTTAGTTAAATTCTTAAGAGACTTTCCCCTTTAGCATCTCTCATATGATAGTGTCGTTGTATGTATAAACTATTCAGTATAATCCCAATTAAACCCAAAATAAATTAATTCATTTGTTAAATATGGATTTTGTTAAGTCCACATACAAGGTATAATTTAAGAAAAAAGCAAAAGAAAATTACATGTAACTTTTCAGAAACACATATGATATCCAAAGTGAAGTACATGCAGACTTCCTCAAATGTAAACATATTTCTTCCTTTTATCCTGAAAAAGCAAACATCAAGATAATTATTCATATTAGGATGAAAGTATGACAAGACAAAGCTCTAAGGATTTCTGTAACATGACTCAAAATGAAAATGGATACAACCTTCTGTATTATTATAATATAATACTGCGGTAATGCCAGAAAACTTATAATTTCCTGACACCTGGCACAGATCTATTAGGATAGACTTCATATTAGAAGTATGGATAAAGATTCTAGAGGTAAGAAGAAATATTGCAGTAGCATTTATTAATGGAATAAATGTCAACCTTATTATCAGACTTTCTTAAGATAAATTAACTTATCAGGGCTTTCAGAAAATCCCTGATCTTTCCTATAAAGGGATTTCTTTAAGCAACTGACAATATTTTTTTATTCTCTCAGGCCCTGCTTTAATGACGCCTCAAATGTGTAATGTTACCCTTACCTGGGAGAGGCAGCCCTCTCTGAACTCTCCTCGCATTCTTTTCCTATGTTTCTTTTTTTTGGGGGGGTGGGGTGGGAATTGGTGTGGGAAAAGGACAAATCTGTAATTTCATTGGATAGGGGAGTTCTGATAAAGAATTTCCTCTAACTGCACAGGTTAGCCATTTCTCTGCAAGTTATGTTATTTTTTTGGAGGGGGGAAGGCAGGGCAATTGGGTTAAGTTATTTGTCCAATTTCACACAGCTAGCAAGTGATAAATGTCTGGGGTTGGATTTGAACTCAGGACCTCCTGACTCCAGGGCCGGTGCTCTATTCACTCTGGCACTTAGCAGCCCCTATAAGTTATGTTATTAAGAGAGTTGCCTATAGCACTGAGAGGTTTAGCGACTTGCTCGGTATAAAACAGCTAATGTGGGCCATTGATGGAACTTGGACCCACAGTTAGGGTTCTTTTATACTACTTTGTAATTTAGTTGTCTGCTTAGATGTCTTGTCTTCCCTACTTCATTGTAAACTGGTTGAAGACGGATGTTACGTCCTTTAAAATATCTGTATCTCCCTAAAAGCAAACTTTTCATTATCAAAGACAGTTATGGATACATCACAATCAGACTCTACCATCACAGGCACTAGAAGTGCTTCTTGAGGAAACAGAAATGAAAGAAAACAAAGTGGGAACAGGAAATGAAGTTGGTGAAATGCTCACAGGGAGGTCTATAAAGGGAGTCAATCAATTTGGAGGGTGGCAAGGTATTTATTCTCAGGATATCTGGAAGATAGAAAGCCAGATGCAGGAGGTGGAGAGAAAAGGAATCTTACATTGTATTATTCAAATTGTTGAATAAGGGAACTGCTGGCTTATCTGCCAGTTTCTTCATTTATATAATATTCGAATGAGAATTATCCACACGAACCTGGTGGTCCTAACTGTTTGAGGTATTACAAGGGAACAAATAGACTTTCTTAAGGTACATCTAAAAATAAACCAGTTCTTTACCATCATACGACTGATTCAAATATAGAAAGAATACACTATACACCTGTTTTCATTGATTATTTTGTTTAGAACAAGACAAAATACTTCTTTAAAAGCATTTCTCCCACAAGGAGTTCTGCATTCAGATATCAAAGTCATAACAGATGTCTTCCAAAGAAATGTAACACAAAGGAAACTTTGTAATATGAGCCTCTCATTAATAAAAAGTAAGATACAATACAAGGAGACTTATGTTCCTCATAAGTGTCATTGTCATGGAGATGATCCTGTGCAGATCACAGCTTGTATAAATCAGGGGCCATAAACCCCATAGATTTTAAGGGACATATGAACTTAGAAGGGGAAATATGTACATATGTGTATATACATATATGTGTGTATGTATAGACATACGCATGTATATACATGTGTGTATTCAGACATATACACTAACTTTTGGTTTCCCTGGAAATTTTTTATTTATTATTTTATATATTTAAAACATAATTCTGATGAGTCTATATGTTTCACTCAATTGTCATTTGATCCATCGCACAAAAAAAAAGTTAACAGCAATTAGATTAGAATTCTGTCATTTCTCCTAATTAAGATTTGAAGTAAAAAAGCATGAGGCTATTCAAAAATAGATGGTTGAAGAATCTTTTTGACTCTAAATTCTGATGTGTATTTGGATAGGTGACTTTAGCCTTTTCAATTGTCTGAATCTTCCTGACTCCATTTGGTGTTTTCTTGACAAAGCTACTGGTGTGGCTTGCTATTTCCTTCTCCAGTTCATTTTACAGATGAAGAACTCAGGCAAAGAGAGTGAAGTGATTTGCCCAGGGCCACACACCTAGTAAGTGTCTCAAGCCAGATTTGAACTCAGAGAGATTTTTCCTGGCCTGACACTATCCACTGTGTCAGACACCTGTCCATATTGTTAGCCTGTAGAACCCGATTTGATATTGGGCAGCTCATGAGAACATTCACAGTCTATAGACCTCAACAATTATGTTGGCCTACTTTTCCATCTTTGTGTCTATATCTATGTTTATGTCTTAGTCTAGGTCCTTAGAAAGAGATAAATCTTTGTATATGCATCTACAACTGATCCTCAACTGCCACAGGGTGGCATTCATAGAAAATGGCAAGAATTTTTTTAAAGGAAACATTGGTACATATACTGCTTGCTGATGGTTTTATACTTATCATTTTGAGGAAGGCTCCATTTTATTCCTATGGTTTCTGGAGTTTTCAATAGAAATAGGTGTTATATTTTGTCAAAAGCTTTTTCTGCATCTGTTCAGATAATCAGATGGTTTTTGTTACTTGTTGTTGATATGATCAATTATGCTCACCATTTTCCTAATAGTGAACCAGCCCTGCATTCTGAGTTTAAATCCTGCTTGATCAAATTGTATTATTCTCATGATAAGTTGCTGTAATATTTTTTTGCTAATATTGTATTTAAAATGTTTGTATCTATATCCATTAGGAAAATTGGTCTATAATTTTCTTTCTCTGTTCTGGATTTTCCTTATTTAGGTATCGATAACATATTTATATCATTAAAAAACTGATAGGTCTCCTTCTTCACCAGTTTCCCCAAATAGTCTAGATAGCATTGGAATTATTTTTATTTAAATATTTTATAGAATTCATCTGTAAATTGTCCTGGCCCTGGAGATTTTTTTCCTAGGGAATTAATTGATGGCTTATTCAATTTCTTTTTCTGAGATGGGGTTATTTAAGTGTTTTCCTTCATCTTATGTTAATCTAGGCAATATATGTTTTTGTTAATATTCATTCATTTTCCTTGTGGGCATAAAATTGGGCAAAATAATTCCTAATTATTGTTTTAATTTCCTCTTCATTGAAGGTGAATTCACCCTTTTCATTTTTGATACTAGTTAATAGGTTTTCTTCTTTCTTTTTTTTCAGTCAAACTGACCAGATGTTTATAAATTTTATTGAATTTTTCATAAAATCAGCTCTTAGTTTTAGTTTTTAGTTCAATAATTTTCTTAATTTTAATTTATTAGTCTCTCCTTTAATTTTCAGTATTTCTAATTTGGTATTTAATTGGGGATTTTCAATTTGTTCTTTTTCTAGATTTTTCAGTCATGTGCCCAATTCACTGATCACGTCTTTCTCTATTTTATTTATGTAAGCCTTCAGAGATTTAAAACTTCCCCTAAGAACCACTTTAGCTGCATTCCATAAGTTTTAGTATGTTGACTCATTGTCATTCTCTTCAATGAAGTTGCTGATTGTTTCTATGATTTGTTGTTTGATCCACTCATTTTATTTTATTTTTTTGGCTTTTTGGAGGGGGGCAGGAAGGGCAATTGGGGTTAAGTAGCTTGCCCGAGGTCACACAGCTAGTAAGTGTCAAGTGTCTGAGACTTGATTTTGAACTCAGGTCTTACTGACTCCAGGGCTGGTGCTCTTTTCATTGCATCATCTAGCTGCCCCGATCAACTCATTCTTTAATATTAGATTATTTAGTTCCCAGTTAGTTTTTAGCCTGTCTTTCCTTGGCCCTTTATTACATATATTTTTTATTGAATTATGATCTGAAAGAATGCATGTCTACTCCCTTATTAACCATGTCATCTAAAATAACGAGAGGAAGACCCCCATAATGTTGGGTAGATTCCTTGTGCATCTCTGAGGAAGACATGGATGACTGTTGTTTGAGATGAAAAGACACCTAGGGGCTATAATCTAGATCTTTGGAGGTAAAACTCCTATGAATGGTGTCACTGATTCATTAGCATCAATGGGATATCCAAATTAGCACCTAGAAAAGTTTTCTGTTTACTCTTCTATAACACTCATAGAATTCAATTTGCCTAGCTGGATTAACTATGCAACAAACAATTTTCTTATGTTCTTATGGATAATATATTAAGGGTGTTGAACAAACATCAAGTGGTACCAAGAAGAAAAAGGCCAATTTTACAGGAGCAAAAGCACTACATATAGTGCATAAAAGATACTATTTTTACTCTTGACATTTAGTTGTATTTATAAAATAAAATGTTAGATCCAAATTTCCACATTATAAATAGCAAGAGCACATAGGCAAAAATGGTAGTTAGAAACGACATATATTTCAGGCACTGAACACCTTGTGTTCAGTGAACCTTTAATTGCAGGAGGAGTATGAAGCTTCCTTCACCAGCTGATAGTCAATTTTCATTTGTTAGCTAATGAAAGAGTCCCTGGAAATGTGATTTTCTGCTTAGACAAAAAGTCATGAAATAAAATATTACATTTTAAAATTCTGGAACAAGGTCAAGTTGCTAAAATTATGCAGCCAGATAATATTAATCAACATCTCTTCCCTCACCATCCCAAATTTTCTTTTACTGTTTGTATTTCTGATGGAGATAGTGAAAGAGACTAAGTTAATGATTTCACAGGCATAGGGATCTCATGAATGAGGGAACCTACTCTACCAATGCAGGTTGGCAAGTTCTCTGAAAGTTATTATTTTAAAGAGACGCTTAGAGCATTGAGAGGTGAAGTGATTTCCTTAAGGTCATATAGACAGTATAAATCAGAAGTGGGACTTCAAACAAGATTTTTTTCCCCTCTCAACCCAGCTATCTTTATCCACCACACTATGCTCTCTCTCTCTCTCTCTCTCTCTCTCTCTCTCTCTCTCTCTCTCTTTCTCTTTCTCTCTGTCTCTCTAATTACATTTATTGCTTGTTCTTTTCAACAAAAACATGGGTTACCTGTTGTTTGATTTAAAGAACTTTTTCTCCTTTGACACACAACCATGTAGGCTATTATTTCTTTCATTTCTTTTATTTCATTGTGATAAAATTCCCATCTCTGTTACAGGAATAAGTCAGGCTCCAAAACTCACAAAACACTTAGATAATTATAATAGTTAACTTTTATATAGTAGTTACTATGTGCCAGCACTGTGCTGAGCACTTTAGCAATACTCTCTCATTTGATATTCACCACAACCCTAGGAGGTAGGGGTTATTAGAATCTTAATTTTATGGTTGATAAAACTGAAACAGACTGAGGTCGAGCGACTTGTCTAAGATGAAAGAGCAGAGAACAGATGTGAATTAACGTCTTCCCAATTCCAGATTCAGTATTTTATCTACTGTGCTGTTTAGCCTCTGTTGAAATTAATTCCAATTGGAGTTTTGAAATAAGTTCCAATGGAATTGGCTTCAATTGTAATAAAAAAGGGAATCTTGGAAACAAAGGGAAGAACCATATGGAATCCTGGGAAAACTTCCTCATTTTACAGAAAAAAAGAATTGAGATGCAGAAAACAAGATAATGTTCCCAAAGTCAGGTATGAAGTAGAACAAGAATTTGAACCCGATACCTCTGACCCAAGGGTCAGTGACTTTGACACTATTGCAGTATATTAGATTGCCTCCTGAAAGAGTTGATGTAACTCCTAGAAGGACCTAAGGAAGACAATATGTATACTTCTAAAAACAACCTATCATTGTTTGTCTGTGCTCAAAAAGGGCCAAAATGACATAACAGTGTCAGGGTCAATGCACACTTTGTCTGGCTGTGGCTAATCATACCAATATGAGCTCAGAAGGCTCTATATGTTGGGTACAAAAAGAAATGATAAAATTGTAAAATAATTTAATATAAAATAATAAAATAATGAAATAAAAAACAGTATGGTGATGCCTTTCGATTTTTACACAAATTGGATTTGAAAGAACTGCCTCTTTTAAAGTTGCATGAAGTTAGCTTCACTCTGTCTTCTAGAATCATTAGAGCCCAATGGCAAAACTAAAGTCAAGATGGCTGGGGATGTCTCTGGATCCAGTAGATGACCTTGGCATCTTCAGTGTCTGACTGAGGTCGAAGTGCTCCATAGCACCTGCTTCCACTGCCTTCATGGCTCACTGGGAAAAAAAGTCCACATTTATCTGTCCTACTGGGGAAGTCTTCACTTGCTTGGACTAGAAACACCACTAAATCACTGATGGGTCTGAGGCATGTTGCTTACTCTCCACCTGGTTTAGCCCATCTGCCAAGATGGTTTACCTGGCTGGGGGTACTGCACAGGCTACAGTTTCTTAGAGTCACAGAAGAAAGGTAGGAGACAGGTGGGCACCAGAGATGGATAAGCAGCCCTGTAAAGTGACTTGGCAGCCCTCACACTAGAGGTAATAGTCTTTTCTTGATCACCCCCATACACCCCTAAAAACCAAACTAGGTTATGGCATAGCTAGTATAAAAAAAAACTAGAGCAGTGATTTCATGGGTACAAAGAACTAGATGAGGAAACCATTAATTTAAGATAGTACTTCTCTGAAACTTACAGTCTTAGAGAGTTGCCTAGTGCTAGAAGACATGCTAAATGACTGTTCCAGGGTCACAGAGTTAAAATCCAGAGTCAGGATTTGAATTCTGGCAATCATTACTCTGAGGGAAGTCTTCTCTCCATTACATTCTGTTGCCTTCCAGGCCTTGGCATAACAGATCTCTCTACTAACACCATCTTAGTAAATCCATCCACAGCAATAGATCTTTTACCTCCTAGCCTTTGTACTGGCTATCTCCCATTCCCAGAACACTTTATGCCCTCACTTACCTTCTTGGAATCCCCAGTTCTTTTTAAAGACTCAGCTGAAGTACAGTTTTCCATTGCAGTTCTTTTCTGATTCATCCATTTTTTTAGTATTCCATATCACCCTCAAAATTATGTTTTGTGTATATCTTGCATCTGATTATCTACAAAAATCATCAGGCTGTGCCTTCATGGGATCCATGCCTTTGACAGTTGCTCCTACTTTGTCTTACACAATAACCTTAGACCACCCTCTGACCCTTGGATTGAGATTCAAATCTGTTCTGTTCTGATGTAATGCAGTATTAAAGTTTTCTTAAGTATATTGTCAAATATATGCTTTTCTTAAGCAACAATAACATAATGTATAATGGGCTAGGCAATCTGCAGATTTCCATTGTCTGTAACAGGCTACACTATAATCCTGGGTAGAGGTGGTCAATGTAGAAGTAAATATTCTTTCTGTTAGTTCTGTGGACATCCAAAGGGGCAGACAGAGGAATCCATGATATAAGCCTGAGAGACAGAATTACCTTCCAAATGTCTGTCCATCTGAAGGCTCGTAGTCTTGCTCTAGATAATCTACAAATGGAGGTGGAGAAATTCCATCTATTTATGCCAGTTCTTTGTAAATTCAATTACTAGTCTAAAATATTTTTAAATTTTATTTTAGCTTTTATTCTATTTTATTTGCTTTTTGGAGGGCAGTTGGGGTTAAGTGACTTGCCCAAAGTCACATGGTGAGGTTTTTGTGTGTGTGTGTGTGTGTGTGTGTGTGTGTGTGTGAAGTGTCTGAGGCCAGATTTGAACTCTGCTCCTCCTGACTCCAGGGCCAGTGCTCTATTCACTGTGATACCTAGCCGCCCCTAGTTTAAAATATTTTAATGAGTATACCAAGGGAGCTCAAGGCAGAAGGTCTTTATGACTGAAGAGATCATGGAGTGCTTGATAGAGCAGATGGCTTTTTAAATTGTGCTTTAATGGAAGGGTATGCATTTACTAGGTGGGGAGGGATATTTAAAATATAGGATACCACATGACCAAAGTATGCAGGGAGACATCTTTCTATCTGCATATATGACTCATCACAGAGGGAACTGCAGTGGGAAATAGTAAAGGGTCCTTTAATTGACTGTTGAACTGGAGGCGCGGATGATTCAGTGGAGATATAAAACCGAGCAACTTGCACTTCTGTCACTCTCTTTCTGGATCCGAACACATAAACCATTTAGAGATTTGGAGATTTAAGATGTGGAATGGATTTTTCCATTTAGCCTCCATGATTCCACAAATACATGACCACCTTCCTTTTTGTGTTTGTTCATTTTGATCTTGGGGGAATAAATATCCAGTCATGTACATTTCAAGAACTTGTAACCATACTATAGATTCTGAAAACTCTAAAGATCTTGGAAGGCCTTTGAGTGATGTGGCTGTGGCATTCCTAGAATAGAAGTGGCTAAGAGATGGAGAAACCTCTGCATTAGAGAAGCTACTCTCACCAAGAAGATTAGCCCAAAACTGCTTTATGTAATTAGCAAGCAAGTACTGGGAATATTTGGACAGTTAAGTGCCAAGGTGAAATATAAAATGTCTGATTAGAATGCAAAAATGCTTTACATTTTAATGAGGATTAGATATTAGCTTCCCAGATAATTATAATCATAGTTAAGTTACGGAATCCTGTTAAATCTGTAAATTCTGCTAAATTGGCTGTGATTCTTCCATTCTCAGCACTTCTTCATAAACTATATATCTCATATCCAATTCATATTTCACATTGAGTACCTCTGTTATTTTCCTCCTTCCTTATTGGGGAAGCCCTAGACTTATAAATCAAAATAAGCATCATCCCAGGGATGTCAGGGCGGGGGCTTTGTTTATGAGCCATTGAGTATATAGCTAAGGGAACCTACTATCAGCAGAGATATAGGCTGTTCAATTCTAAACTTAGGCTACAAACCACTATAACTGGGCAGAGTTAAGAGGGACAAATGTTTCAATCCCTGTGAACTCAATTGTCTAAGTATTTTAAAGCTAGGAAAGAATTTGAGAGAGGGGATTCTGGGCATATCCTGGGGAATAGGCAAAGAAGGGAGCATACAAGTTAAAAATAGTGTGTGGAAAAGAATAACACACATTGTAGCTACACAGGTAGGCTGGTGTCAGGTTGTGGAAGGCTTGCAATATCAGGCAAAGAAATTTGAATTTAATTTGATAAGCGATGAGAGACGTGGGAGAACAGAGAAATACTGGGCTGATACCTATGCATAAGAAATCTTATTTTGGTATTGGCATAAAGAAAATGGATGACAGAGGAAAGAGAGAAGGAGGAAGACCTGTCAGGTTATCCTAAAGCCTACGTGGTTGTTAATGAGTAGTGTTACTAAGATATTGGCAATGGAAATGGAGATAAGGGGACTGAAATTAGGTATGCTAATTATATGCCTTCATAGAATATATTGAACATTAATGTGAATTTATGACTTTCAATAGCAATTTGAAATAAAGTTGACACTTAAATATGATGCTAAAACTGATGCACTGTATCATTTATTCACAAACTCTAAAATTATAATGTATTCTGATACAAGAAAATCCACTATTAGCTTTCTCATGTATGCAACACTGTGCTCGATGAAAGGAAAAAGAAATTTAATTGACATAGACACTTAAGAGTTTGAAAAATGCTTTGTATAAATGACCTCATTGAAGTCTCACAACAACCATATGTATTAACTATTGTAAGGGTTATCATTTCTATTCTAAATTCAAAGAAGCTGAGACTCAGAGGTTAAATTACTTGCCCCATGTCACATAACTAATAAGTGTCACATGTGGAAATTGAACCCAGATTTTCCTGACTCAAAGTATAGCACCCAATTTATTATGCCATACCTGTAAGAAAAGTCACAACCCTAGGTTTCTCAATTATAAAATGGGTATAATAATAGAATCTAACTCATTTGGTTGCTTTGAAGATTAAATGACATATTGCATATCAAGAGTTTTCAAAGCATAACAGTACAAAAATGCTAGTTATTGTTATTATTATTTATTTTAATAATAACACAATAATTAATAATAATACTTCCTTTTACAATCTAATGGGAAAGGCCAGCTACATATTATTCAAATGTTACATGTGCGTGTATGTTGGAGATTCAAAGAATACAAATACTAAGTGATATTCAAGGGAAAAGAATCCAATATAAAATTTTGCCCGTTAATTTTGTGTATCCCCTGACATCTAGGAAAGTGCCTGTCATACAGTTGGTACATAATAAATGCTTTTCCAATGCAATTGAATTAGGGTTTACTCTTGGCAATCAGTGAAACTTTCCTTAAAAAATGATATTTGAGTAGAATAGGTATTTTTCAGGTCAATATGAGATGAGAAAACATTCTATTTTAAAAGGTCTTAGCAAAGCTATTCACTTTGGGAAAGCCCAGTGACTGAGAGGTGGGCAGAGAGCTTTCCAAAATAAAATAATCCCAATGTAGAGTGTTTAAAGGAGAGTAATTGGAGAAAAGAGACTAAAAAAGCAAGGTTATTAACAATATGGTGAGCACACACAGACACACACAATCATAAACAGAGTAAAAGGGAAACAATATGAGATGAGAGATTTAAAACATGGAGTAAGAACATGTGTCTACAAATAGCTAGGCAGATGGTAAATCTTTAAGCACAGCTCATCCATATGGTAACTGAGCCAATTTCATATAGGATCAGTAGAGTGCAAAAAGCATTGTATGATTTCTCAGCTAGAATGGATCCATATATTCCCATTTCTTTTCCTTTAAATGATGCTCTTAGCACCCCAATGAGCCAAGCATTGTGTTTTTGGGCACCATAAAGGCCAAAGAAGACTACAAACTGTGGGAGTGGAGAAAGAGAAATGAATGCTCAGACCAAGGGTGGAAATTGGGGAGAATGTAGCTTTTAATGTGTCAGGGTATATCTGAAAAACAGAAAGGACTAAATTTTCAAAGAAACAAAAATTGTGGGATTCAGAAAAATGTCATGTAAACTGTGAAAATTTCTGGTGGAATAAAATTAGGCAGTGATTACCCAGTTCCCATTTGCTCTTTTCTTCATTCCCTTAAGTCATGAAGTCTCTTTCTGCTCAGATACCCAAGTAATAGCTCATTAACTATAAGCACGCTTGTTCCTTTTCACTGGAGTTCTAATTTAAGTATATCAGGGAAGCAAATGCTGCATTTGCAAGGGGTAAAAATTAGCACACTTAAAAGAAGTTGAGGGTAGTAGATACTTCTATACACGGTGAATTCTATTTCATCTATTAGAACCAGTATCTTGGTCATTTTAGCAAATACCTTTCTCATACTTGACTTGTAACATTTAACATTTTTCCCCATCTTTCAACATGGTGGTAGTAATTTTAAGAGCCTCATTCTAAGAAATAGGAAAGATTGCTTGGATTATAGAATTGTCATTAGATCATAGGACTGTAGATGGAAAGGATCTTAGAAATTATCCAATCCAACTCTCTTACTTTACAGGTGAAGAAACTGAGTCCCCCAGAGGTGATATGAATTACCTAAAATTACACAATTAAGTAAGTGATGGAAGGAGAATGCAACTAAACACCTCTTCTGAGGTATAGGGTAGGTGTGCACTCAGGTTTTTAGTTGTATAGATAAATATATTGAAATGTGTCCTGTCAAGAACCAATGGAAAATGTTAACTATTTACTGTCACCTGGACACAATGGGAAGAGGAGAAAAATGAACAAACCTGGATCTTATTCAACTTGAGAGGGGAATATTCAACAATTGAGAGAGGGAACTGGCAAAATTCTAGGATGCATAAAGGCTGTGTTAATATTTGCTAAGATGCTGTTTCTTCTTAGACCACTGAACAGAAAACTTTCCTCACATCACTCTACTCAAAAGTATTTGTTAGCAGTTTGTTATGTATCAAATTAAATCTAAATTCTTTTTCCTCTGTAATTTCTACTCATTGTTTCTGAGTCTACCCTCTGAGGCCAACTAGAATAAGTCCAGTCTTACTTGCCCACAAGATCCTTCAGACATTTGGAAACAGCTTTCATTTCTGATCTGAGTCTTTTCTTCTCCAGGCTAATCATCTTTGTTTTTTCCAATTAATATTCAGATGACATTGTGTCTAAAGATGTCACCATTCACTTTGCTTTCCTCTGGACATTTTGTAGCTTTTCAATAATCTTATGAAACTCTGGCACCCCAAAAGGGACATGTTGACCCATCTATACGTGATTATACCAAAGGAGAATATTCAGGACTATCAGCTTCATAGTCCTGGAAGTTATGCTAAGCTTAATGAAGCTTAATATGGCTTTAGATTTTTCACCCCTAAATATAGTTTCATATCGTTAGCTCATATTGAATTTTCAGCTCATTAAAATGTTATGATCCCCCTACCCCCAAACTAAACTGATATCTAACTTGGGCTCCTCTTATTGTACTCTGAATTTAGGTTATTGGACCCAAGTCTAAGATCTCATTTTATCCTTACTAAATGTAATTGTATTACAGTCAATTCATTCTGCTGGCATGTTAAAATATTTTAGGATTCTAATACTGTCATTCAATGTTTTTGCTGTCCTTCCTAGCATTGTGTTATCAGAAAATTTGATCCCAGCCATCTGTGCCTTCATCCAAGTTACTGATTGAAGAAAAAAATCAACAACACAGGTCCACACACAAATCTTTAGGACTCTGCATTGGAGTCCTCCGTAGTAGTTGGCATTGAACCATAAACAACCTATTTGAATCTATCTAATTCTAGTGTTGTTTAGATGACATTTACCTGTCTTTTCCATAAGAGTTGTAAGTGGGCCTTTATCAAGTGGTTTGCTGAAACTGAGGCCAAATAAATATCTTTAGCATTCTTCTGATTTATTAGCTTGACAAGCTTGTGCAAAAAAGAAATGAAGTTCGTCAACTTCCTGTAACCATGATGGCTCTTTTTGATGACCAGTTCTCATTGTAGTAATTCATTAACCATCTCTATTTTTCCATATTGTCCTATCTACTTTCTCCAAATCCAAGGTTTATGCCTACTTTCCAGTCTCTGTCACATACTCTAATTTCTATATAATTCCCTTATAACAATCTCACCAATTTCACCACTGCAATAAATTCCACCCTTCTTAAGACCACATTGTTGAAAGGACTTTCTCTACCTCCTCCCTCCTTCTCCAGGTACCTTTTTTCCCTCTCTTCTTTTTAGGTTCACTTTGTGTTGTTCCCCTTCATTTTAATGTAAGTTGCTTGAGGACCAGGCTTTTTCTGTTTTTCTATTTGTATTCCCAGCATTTAGCACAGTGACTGGCACATAGCAAATTTTTAATAAATGTTTGTTAACTGACTGATCCCTAAAATTTATTGTTCCCTTGTAGTAAGGATCAAATTCACTTTTTCATGATATTTTCATTAAGACAGCTAAAGATGTCATTAGGTGCTCTGTTGTTGGCAGAGAAAGTTGTAATAGACATTGGGAAACCTGAATTCCCCTGACCACCATCATGACTTTATCATGCCCTAAAGTCAGGCATTGGATCTGTTCCCTGAGTTCATTTATTTCCACTTTCTGATCAAGAGGTCTGTAGTATACCCTAAGGACATTATCTTTCTCTCTCCATTGATCTTCCTCTAAATGTTCTTCAGTATGACTTCACCTCCAACCACTGGTTATTTTATTTCCTCATTAAGCATACCCTATTAATATATAATGTAAATTCCCCATCTCCACCTTTTAGGTTCTCCTATTTAAAAATAATATACCAATCCAGAACTATAGTCCAGTGATGAATTCCATCCAGCAAACCTCAGTGATAAATAAGGTCAAATTTTCTTCCTTTCCCTAGGATTTAGCGCAATTGTCATTAAACTTTTTGCATTTCTGTATAGAAATGTGAGGTCTCAAGTTCTGCTACAGTCCCCTTCCCTAAATTTTAACTCCTATGAACTTCCACGTGTCTCAGTTGTTATTATTCATTTCTCTATTGAATCAAAATGGAAGTGGTTAGGGAGGTGAGAGGAGTACAAAGGAAAGTTTTCCTGTTTTTTTTAATCTTTTGGGCTTAAATTCATTCTGATTATATTTTCAAGCCACTTGTCAAATTGGAAGACTTCCTGACACTCATCCTAGCCCCTTCCTCTCCTCTCTGTAGGTAATGAGACACACTACATGCTCCTACTTGCAGAATATAGTTGTGCCAATTATATTGGTCTCCAGAAGATTTCAGAGTTCCGTAAATGAAATTCCTAGTAAAAAAACTGATTGCTTTTGGAAAATTGTGCGCTGTTTCTAAGGTCCCTAGAATTTTCTCTGGAAACAACAACAACAACAACAACAACAACAACAACAAAAACCTAACCTCTGGTCTAAAACAACAACATACTTACAATGTGACTATATAGAACTGTCACAGAATATTATATTCTCTGAAGAATTAAAATTTGGGATAACCTAAAAGGCAATGGTAGACAGAAAGGTGGCATGGTGAATAGAGTGTTGGGCCTAAAGTCAGGAATACTCATCTTTCTCAATTCAAATCTGACTTCAGATATTTACTAGCTGTGTGATCCTGGGCAAGTCACTTCACCCTATTTACCTTAGTTTCCTCACCTGTAAACTGAGCTAGAGACAGAAATAGCAAACCACTCTAGTATCCTTGACAAGAAACAAGGTCACAAATATTTGGATATTTCTGAAACAATTGAACCACCACAACAACAATAACAACAAAGGAATGGAAAGAGATGTTGGGTACAAATAGCTTATAGCATATTGCCAGTAAGGAACTGTTTAGGAAATATGGCATCAAAGACACTATAGGAAAGATTTGTGACTAGAAAATCAAACAAATTGATCACACATAATTTATGGTAGTATTCTGCTTATCACCTAGCAGTAGGTACTTATGCTACCTTCATGCCCAGCAATGTGCAAAGAATGAAAGAAAACCTAAGAGATAAGACTGAAAGGAGGGCTTGGGGAATAAGAAATGATAAGGGAAAGAAAAAAAACAAGGATATTAGTCTGACTCTGTCAGAACATTCAATAATACTTACCTGAGGTGGCTAAGTAGCACAGTGAGGCAGCTATGTGGCACAGTGAATAGAGCACTGGCCCTGGAGTCAGGGGGACCTGAGCTCAAATCTAGCCTCAGACACTTAACATTTGCTAGCTGTGTGACCAGTCACTTAACCCCAATGGCCCAGCCTTCCCCCTCCAAAACAAGAACAAGAACAAGAACAAGAAGAACAACAACAACATCAGCCTGAAACAGAAACATTCTATCCCACCATGCTCTATGAGCTAGAACTCCACCACATGGGGTATCCACATTGACAAACCATGGTTGGTTATCAACTGAACTGAAATTTGTGTTGTCTTAGAAATAAGGAACATAAGAAGTCTTGTGAGGGAGGGGAGGGCAGAGTCAAGAAGGAGTCATAAAAGCAGGAGACCTCTGTGAGCTCCTTCCATACTTACCCCAAATACCTATAAAATATTGTTCTAATCAAATTTTAGAGCTCCAGAACCCACAAATTGACAGAGTAACAAGGATCCTGCTGAAGGCAGCCTGGCAGATTGATGGGAAAATTACATCACAGAGCTCTGGGAGCAGAGCACAGACCCATGCACTTTTAGCCCCAGGGCAGCAATGACAGGCTAGAGCTGGGGCTTTCAGGAGAAGGGATCACTGGCAACTGTGGCGGTTTCCAGAATTATCAATCCATAAGAGCCAAGGACAAAGGGAAAGGTCAGTGGAACTCAACTAAATTTGGGGAGGAGGTCTAGCTCCTGCCTCCAGAGCTAGAAGCATTCTGAAGTGGCAGCCCTGCAGCCACCTCCACGTGGCTGCTTCAGAGCTCCTTGCCTGCAGATTACAGGGGCCCAAGTGGTCATTCAGAAGCTAAGTGCTCTTGCCTTGACCTGCCTGGATCTGGATCATGGCCTTGAGTGATGGTCCTGGGGTGTCTTACCAGTGAGTCAAAGCTGGTGGGGCCTGCAGAAACAGTGACCTCCTAAAAGCTCCAACAGCTGCAAAAACCCCAGCGATTTGGGACAAAGCTCTCCCTTCTGAAAGCAGAGTTCTACTGAGCCCAAAAGTCAAGTAATTGATTGGCAACACAAGTGGGCAAAGGAACCAAAACAAGCTCAGAAATCCAACTTTAGATTCCTTTTGGGGGGACAAAAATATCAAGCATAGAATGGTTGGAAGACAACACAGTGAGAACTCCTGCACCGGAAGCTTCCAAGAAAAATGTAAACTGATTACAGGTCATAGAGGAGCTTAAGAAGGATTTTGAAAACCAAATAAGAGAAGTGGAGGAAAAACTGGGGAGAGAAATAAGAATGTTGCAAGAAAATCATGAAAAGAGAGTCAAGAACCTAACTAAAAAAATTATAGCTTCAAATAGACTAACTTCCATGGCAAAAGAAGCCAAAAAAAGCCAATGAGGAGAAGAATGCCTTAAAAAGTTGAATTTGCCAGATTGAAAAAGAATCTCAAAAGCTCATTGAAGAGAATAATTCCTTCAGAATTAGAGTGGAGCAAATGGAAGCACATGACTTTATGAGAAATCATGATACTATTAAACAGATCCAAACAAATGAAAAAAAAATAGAAGACAATGTGAAATATCTCCTTGAAAAAAACCACTGACCTGGAAAATAGATCCAGGAGAGACAGTTCAAAAATTATTGGACTACCTACTATTATCAAAAAAAGAACTTAGAAATCATCATTCAAGAAATTCTCAAGGAAAATTGCCTCAATATTTTAGAACCATAGGGCACAATAGAACTTGTAAGAATTCACCAATCACCTCTTGAAAAAGATCCCCAAAAGAAAATTCTGAGGAATGTTATAGCCAGGTTCCTTAGTACCCAGATCAAGGAGAAAATATTACAAACTGCCAAAAAGAAACTATTTGAATACTGGAAACATGATCAGGACAACACAGGATCTAGCAGCTTCTACATCAAGGGGTGGAAGGGCCTGGTATATGATATTCCAGAGATCAAGGCGGCTAAGATTAAAAGCAAGAATCACCTACCCAGAAAAACTGAATATAATGTTTCATGGGAAAATATGGTCTTTCAATGAGGTAGAGGACTTTCAAGTGTTCTTGAGGAAAAATCAAGAATGGAATACGAAATTTGCCATTCAAATACAAGAAGCATGAGAAGGTAAACACTGAAATGAAATCATAAGGAATTTATCAAATTTGAACTATTTACATGCCAACATGGAAAAATCATAATTGTAACTTATGAAACTTTTCTCAGTATGAGGATAGGTGAAGGGAATATAAATGTATATATGTATACATACACATGTCTATATAGAAGGGTACATATGCATAGGAATACATACTTGAGGGTATGTATATATGTGTACATAGACAGAGAGCACAGGATCAATTTAATAGGATGGGATAATATTTTAAAAGGTGAAATTGAGAGGTAAGAGAGGAATAGTATGAGAGGAGACAGGGAGAGATGGAATGGGATTAATCCTCTCATATAGATGAGGCAAGGGATAACTGTTAAAATGGAGGGGAAGAACAGGAAGGCCAAAGGGAATGGGTCAGTCTTACTCTCATTGAATTTGGCTTAAGGAAGGAATGACATACACTGTAAATTGGATATCTTGGCCTACAGAAGAGTAGGGGGGGAAGGGCATGAAAGGGGGAAGGATGGAGGAGAGGGAAGGTTGAGGGAGAGGGTTGTTTAAAGTACACACTTCTGTAAAGGGACAGGGACAAAGTAGAGAATAAAACAAGTGGAGAGCGGGACAGTAAGGAGGGAAATATAGTCAGTGTTTCAGAATACATCCATTGTGGAGATGTTCTGTGTAATTAAACATATACAACCTGTAGTGAATTGCTTGTCTTTCCAGTGAGGGTGGGTGACAAGGAAGGAAGGGAAAGAATCTAGAATTTAAAGTTCTAAAATCGAATGTTAAAAATATAATAATAATAACAATAATAACAACAATAATAGTTATTATTATTATTTACATGCAACTGGGAAATAAGATATACAGGCACTGGGGTAGGGAGATCCATCTTGACCTACTAGAAAGTCAGGGGGTGACGGGCGAGGACATAGGAGAGAGCAGATTGGGGGAGGGAATATACAATGGAAACGCTGTTTTGGGGTCCTGGGGTGGGGGGAAGATGAGGAGAAAATTTGTAACTCAAAATCTCCTGGATATGAATGATGTAAACTAAAAATAAACAAAAGTTAATTTAAAAAAGGAGTCTTGTGCAAGTCCCAATTTCCTAGTTCTTGGTTCTGATTTAGGGGAGTACTACAGTTATTCTTTATAACAATTTCAAATGATTAGGGGTGAATCTCAAATTCCTCAAACTTTCTCCTAAAAATATCTTATGCATTAATCTCTTGTGCATTTATATGAGTCCTCTTAAATACTTTATCAATTCATGCAGACTTTTTTGGGGGTTTGAGGGCTAAGTGGCTTGCCTGGGATCGCATAGCTAGTAAGAATCTGAGGTCAGATTTCAACTCAGGTCCTTCTGACTCTAGGGCTGCTGCTCTATCCACTGTTCCACCTAGCTTCCCCCTAATCTTTTTTTTTTTAGACTGTCTATAACTTCAATTCAAAAAAGATATCTAGAGGTGAATAAATCTTAGAGGTCATCTAATCCAACTCCCTCATTGAACAGAAGAGACCAAGGAGGGGAAATGACCTTCAAGAGTTTATGCAGGGAATAAATCACTATACCAGAATTTGAACTGAAGTCCTGCTGTATGAAATTCAATAAAGAATTAGGACAGGGGGCACAGAAAGTACTTCTGCATTGGAAAAAATGTGTCCAGATATTAGGAAATTGCTCTGCATCTGGTGTCAGGAAGGTCTGAGCTTGGATTTTGCCACAGGTAAGTCTTAGTGGTGTGACTCTGGGTTAATCACCTCACTTTTCTCCCCTTAAATTTCCTGATGTTTGTAATGGTGTCGAAAATAACACATACATCAAAGGGCTGATTTAAGTAGTAAATGAGATTATATGTGTAAAGTGTTTTGCTAACCTCAAAGTATTAAGAATATTGCCATCCATGATAAGTGTAAATAACAAATCCCTTGAAATGCTGGTGAAATTGGTACTGCCTGTTTACTGTGAGCTGGAACCATTCCATGTATTTTAGAGGATCTTCACTTAGAATAGTATGAAGTTGAATACATGAGACCACTTAAAGGAATTCATTATTTGCACTAATCATAATCCAGCTAAAAATATTAGTTGCTGTTGCTGTTGGTAAGTTCTTGTAATACTCTATTCTATGTTTACTGAGCGTTTGAGATCAGAAGTTTTATAATTTTTGAAGGCTGTGTGATCTGGTGAGCAAAGCATATAAACTTACGTCAGGAAGACCTGGGATTGAATCTCACTTCTTTAATTTATGATATATGTGTCCCAAGGGAAGTTATTTAACACCTCTGGGTCTCAGCTTACTCATGTATAAAACAAAGACAAAACATTCATGTTGGAGAATTATTGGGCCGATCAAATGTATAAATGTTTGTAAAATGCTTTGGAAACCAAGAAATACTATGTAATTGCAAATTATTAGTAGTACTTATTTTTTTTCTTTTCTTATTTCAAAGTGGATTTTAAAAAGCATGATACCTGAAACCTCAAACTTAAAAGATGATTATAGCCTGAGATAATAACTGACATCTTTATAATATATGCCTATTATATATATATGTCTTTTTACCTATATATCTATATTATCTACATATTATATATACATATATATCTTTGAAATTTATAAGGCACTTTACATATATTTTTTCTCATCTACATTTTAGAACAACCACGTGGCATGGGGTCATTATTATCTGCATTTGACAAGTAAGAAAATCTGAGCCTTACATAGATAAAATTATTTGTCCAACATTACACAGTTAGTATGAGTCTCAAGGGAATATTCAAACCCAGGGTTTCTAAATTCCACTTCCCATGTTCTACTAACTAGCCTATATCTTCTCAATACCACAGAGTCACAGTATTATTGAATTGACTGTGACTATTAAAGTGTTCAAGGAATGCTACTTTCATTTGATTTTTATTATTTTTAATTCTTCTTCAGAGCATCACAGTCCTTTGCTCCCTATCGTGATGTTGAGTTAATCTAGGATCAGAAAAAATCTCTCCTTTGCATAAATCAAAATGAAAATCACGGAGTCACTGGCTTTCTCTCTCTTGCTGAGGTGCCTGAGGAATGAACATGCTGTTAAGTTGTTCTCACAGCTGGTACATGGAGGGGAGATAGATGGAAAATTTCAGAAATCACAGCCAGTAGGATGTAATGAAGTTCACTCCTCAATGAGATGTGAATAAGTGACAAAGACATCTCTCTAAATGCCTGGATGGCTCAGTGATCCACAACCAGACCCTCCCAGATGACTGCACATATCAAAAGGTCTGGTGTGGTTAATTTAACATTTCTAGTAGGGAGGAAGGAAGTGTGGACCCCAGGGAATATTCATTTATTTCAGTGTTGGCTAAGTGAGGGCTTGCCCAAATTGCTAAATGGGATCCAGAGAAGAGAGAGAAGTTCATCGGATAGTTATCAAGTAGAGAAAATGGTATGTAGCACATACTGCATCTGTATACTTCAAAGGCCTATTGTCTTTGAACTAAAACATAGGACTTGGTCTCTGTGACTTCATGTGAGTCATTAAAATTCTTTGAGCTTCATTTTGCCTATTTGTGAAATGGGAATAATAAAGCGTATAATAAATATTTCTCAGGGATTTTTTGAGAATCAAGTCAGATATTACATAGAAAACACTGTCAAACTAGAAGGCACTAAAATATATGAAGTGCTTCTACCATTCTACTATTATCAGGCTTATCCTTAGCGTTACTAGTACTGTTAAAAGTATTAATAGTATTGGATATACGCAAACTCTCAAACTTTTGGCACACTCTGTACTATTAAGATTTCTTTTCCTATTGTAATTGACATTGGTGGCTAATAATACTACTATCCAAACTCTCACAGCCTCTGCTCCTACTGTGCCTGGTACTATTACTGCTGGTATGACTGCTATTCCTTATTTCTATTGATGCTGTTGCTGCTACTTTAAATATTGCTGGCATAGAAACAATCCGAAGACCTTGGAATTTAGAGTTCTTACAAGCTGGGGGAGATTGGAAGCTGCTTGGAGATCAGGACTGAAGGGTGGTGTATCTTATCATACACTGTGAGTTTTCAAAATCTTTCCCAAGAAAGGGAGGAGTGAGAATGGGGAGAGGGCAATGGAGGAACCCCTGATTGTGATATCTTCAGTCCCCTCTCACAAACTGAAGCATCTAAAGGAGAGCATGAAAGGTGACCTCTGAACACTTTCCCTACCCCTTTTCTTTCTCTTTCTCTTTCTCTTTCTCTTTCTCTTTCTCTTTCTCTTTCTCTTTCTCTTTCTCTTTCTCTTTCTCTTTCTCTTTCTCTTTCCCTTTCCCTTTCCCTTTCTCTTTCTCCTCCTTCCTTCCTTCCTTCCTTCCTTCCTTCCTTCCTTCCTTCCTTCCTTCCTTCCTTCCTTCCTTCCCTCCCTCCATCCCTCCCTCCTTCCTTCCTTCCCTCCTTTCTTCCCTCCTTCTTTCCTTCCTTCCCTCCCTCCTTCCTTCC
>CM053597.1:194656669-194672828 GCA_028646575.1 Pseudocheirus occidentalis | reverse complement strand
GATAAAATAATTTTTATATTGCTTATTTAATGCCATTTTATTAATTTAAAAATCAGTTAAATATTGCATTCGAAGCATCTAATCTCATTTTTCATGAATACTTGTGACCTGGAATTGCCTAGTATCCCTTTGTTCACAGCAGGAGAATGGCAAAAGATCTGGAAGACACACAGGAGATAGTGACCTTTCCTAGGGCAAGGCTGAGACCTCAGCTCTACAGTGTACTTGTTTTCTAACTCAGAGTATTATCACAAGCCACTCTGTAATGACATTTCCAAGGGCAGAATTACTATGAACTTGAGATATTAAAAAAATCTGCCTCATAGACACAAGCTTAATAGTGAATGAGCTACAGTACAATTATGGTTTCTAGTAATACTATTACTGGTATTTCTACTTTTTATGATCCTACCTTTATAGTAACTTCTATTGCTCCTGCTGAGGTTGCTACTCCTAACAGCATTACTACAGCTGACCTGAATTCTGCTAATATTTTTATTACTACTTATGCTTCTGCTTCTGCTTCTACTATACTATTATACTATTCTACAAATGCACAGATCTTCCTTACCCTTTACTTGTACTATTGAAAAAGATCTTTAAGTGGTCTCCCCTCAAGTCTCTTCCCTCTCCAGACCATCCTTCCATAGTCAAAAACATTTTTCAATGTCCTCTTCCCATCTCAGTATCATTTCTCCACCTTTTAATAAGTTTGATATATAGGTAATTAAGGGATCTGGTGGATTCCAGGCTAGCGCCTGGAGTCAGGAAGAACTGTATTCAAATATTGCTTCAGACACTTACAAGTTGTGTAACTTTAGCAAATAATTTAACCTCTCCATCAGTTTCCTCATCTGTTAAGTGGAAATGAGAATTGCACCTACCTCCCAGGTTTATTGTGATGTTGCTGAGTCATTTCATTCCTGTCCAACTCTCTGTGACTATATTTGGGATTTTCTTGGCAAAGATACTGAAATGGTTTACAATTTCCTTTTCCAGGTTATTTTACAGTTGAGAAACCGAGGCAAACAGGGCTAAGTCACTTGACCAGGGTCACATAGCTAGTGTTTAAAGCTAGATTTGAACTCAGGTTTTCCTGTCTCTGGCATCCATGCCTTATCCACTGAGCCAAAAGAAATAATTTTAAAAAGTACTTAACACTGTACAGGCATATAACAAGGCTACATAAATTTTAGTAGTAGTAGTAGTAGTAGTAGTAGTAGTAGTAGTAGTAGTAGTAGTAGTAGTAGTAGTAGTAATACTAGCAATAGAAGAAGAAGAAGAAGAAAGAAGAAGAAGAAGAAGAAGAAGAAGAAGAAGAAGAAGAAGAAGAAGAAGAAGAAGAAGAAGAAGAAGAAAGAGGTGGTGGTGGTGGTGGTGGTGGTGGTGGTGGCAGTACTTGAAAAGTCATCTTCCAAAATCTCATAATGTCTTGGAAGTGACCCTATGTTCTCAAGGACAATGCTGTAAGAATGCAAATTTTGGCAGAATCAAATAAGGTATGATGACTTTGTCGATCCTAAATAATAGACTGTATCAACTGGGACAAAAATATCATCAATATGTTGTTGAACAGATGATAAATTCCTTGGCCATGGCATTCCAATGATATTACTGCTACTGCTACACTACTACTACTACTACTACTACTACTACTACTACTACTACTACTACTACTATTACTACTACTACTACTTCTACTACTATTACTACTGCTACTACTACTACTACTACTACTACTACTACTACTACTACTACTACTGCTCCTACTACTACTACCACTGCCACTATTATTACAAATAATAATTGTAATGATGATGATGATATACTATTATTTTTCTCTATTTTCTTCTTTTTATGGCACTCAGTCACTGTCAATCATAGTGACAAGCATTGTTAAAAGTTCATTTATCTTCTTGTTTCCTAACCATTATGTCATGTTGATATTCAAAGCTTAATGTCTGTGAAACTTTTCACAAATAAAGTCAATTTCATTTAATCCTAATAACAAAACTCAATTTTAAGTAATCTAAGTATTATTTACTTATAATACTACATATACTTTCCTTTCCCCCCCATCCTAGCTCCCTCACTTTTGGAATAATGAACTGTCATCAAAATCAATTCTGCCTTTGTTCATGGATGGATTGTGCCAATCTAATTAACTTTGGCCTCATTCACCATCATTATAACGTTTCAGGTGAAGTAATAACCTCCCTGTCTATTACTTTACTATATGTGTTATTTTCCCAATTTGAATGCAAATTCCTTGAAGGCTAGAAATCTTTGCTTTTTGTATTCATATCCTCAGCAATCACACAGTACTTTGTACATAGCATTCACTTAGTGAGTGCTTTTACAAATATCATCCATTCATTTATATATTCTTTCATGCATCCATGTTATACAACAGTAATGAGTCTCAGATAGTTTAAGTGACATTTTCAGGATCATATAGTCAGAATAAACTAAAGGGAAAACTTTTTTAACCCAGATGATTTATGCTAACTAGAATGTAAAGAACTTACTCTATACCTCTACTAGGGGAAGTTTCATTTTTAAAGAGAACACCTGGATAATTTCATCTTTGACACAAAAAGGATGGATTAAAAATAATTAACATATTAGTGTGGGAAATATTTCTAATTAATTATCTTTCTATTGTCACTGAAACTATTAGCATGTAACTAACTGCCTATTATACCAACCCATAAACCTGACCCTGCTCAGACATTACTAGGGGTAGAATATCCAAATTTCTTCATTTTCCACCATCAACCTGATAACATGGAACATTTTTGTCATATCTCAGTGACTTTAGACAATGTAGACACAGGACTCAGTATGGAAAATTAGGAGAAGGGACAAGATGAGGCTCCTGTTATCATATTCCATTCACTCTCCTTGGTTCTTATTCTACAATTAATGCTTAGAAAAAGGGCTCACTTTAAATGTGCCATTCTAAGTTTATTTATTTAAAACTGTAAGGAAAATTGGAAGTCATATAAGATAAGAACTTCAATCAATCAGTCAATTAGCCTTTATTAAGGTATAACTATGTGCTAGGCACTGTGATAAGACTCAAGAGATTCAAAGGAAGAAAAGCAAATGGACCTAATCCTCAAAGAGATGGTGAACTCTCTTGGAAAGCCTGTATACATAGAAATAAAAGATTACATATAATATTTTATTTATTTGTTTCTTCTGTATATGTGTGTATATACATATATACATGCATGCATACACACACACACACATATATATATATAATGTAATTTAGGTTAAAAGAAGCATGGCAAGCTACAGGGAGGGATCAGGTTAAACCTAGTATAGGAAATGAAGTAAATGGAAGAAAACCTGGGATTCCAAGAGTCACAGGGGAGGAAAAAATGCCTTCTAGGTATGGAATACATCATGTACAAAGAGAGATATGGGATAGGATGTTGGATATGAATGACAGAACCTATCACAGGCTTTGTGGAGTCAACTTGAAAAAGCCTTTAAAAGTAAAACAAAATTTTATAAATTTATATACATATATGCATACACACACACACACACATATATATATATATATATTTGCATACATACATATATACACACACAGACACACACACATAAGACTCTTGGATAATATTGAGATCAACAACACTCCCTATTGACCTGAATCAGATTAAGTATTCTAAGTTGATATTGCCCCTGTAGATATCCTACAGTTTATTTTAGTTTCTGAGTTTGATACTACTTCTATATGCATTAACAAAGGAGATAAAAATTTATATTTATTTATTTTTGATTAATATCCTTTAGGGAAATTGTTCTATAGTTTTCCTTTTCTTTTTTCTCTTCCTTTTTTATTTACTTTTAGTTTACAACATTTAGTTTCACAATCCCTTGAGTTTCAAATTTTCTCCCCCTTCCCTTCCTCTCTCTCCCATCTCTTCTCTCCCTCCCCCCGCCCCCGCCATGGTGGCAGGCAATCAAATATAGGTTTTACAAATACCTTCACATTAAACCTGTGTCAAATTATAAAGGAGGATTTTAACCAATAGAATGAATAATAAGAAAGAAGGAGCAAAACAAAACACAAAAGAGAGAAAGAAAGTAGTGTGCTTCAATCTGTATTCAGACTCTAGATCTTTCTCTGGATGTGGATATCACTTCCCATAATGGGTCGTTTGGAATTGTCTTACAATTTTGTATTACTGAGAGAAGCCCAGTCTATCAAAGTCAGTCATCACAGATATGATGTGTCTGCAGCTGTGTATAAAGTTCTGGTTCTGCTCTCCTCACCCAGCATCAGTTCATATGTTTCTCCCAGGTTATTATGATATCCATTTGGTCCTCATTTCTTGTAGCACAATAGTATTCCATTACATTCATATACCACAACTTGTTTAGCCATTCATCAGTCAGTGGGCATCCCCTTGACTTCTACTTCTTTGACACCACATAAAACAAAACAAAATAACAACAAAAACAACCTGCCACAAAATTTTTGTACACGTGTCATTTTCCCACTTTTTTTTATCTCTTTGGGATACAGACCTAGAAATGGTATTGCTGAAGGACATGCACAGTTTTACAACCCTTTAGGCTTAAGTTCCAAATTGCTTTCCAGAATGGTTGTATGAGTTCACAACTCCACCAACAATGCATTAATGTTCCAGTTTTTCCATATCCTCTCCAGTATTTATCATTTTCCTGTTTTGTCATCTTAGCCAAACTGACTTGTTAGATGTGGTACCTCAGTTTGTTTTTTTTATTTGAATTTCTCTAATGAATTGTGATTTAGAGCATTTTCTCATGTACTTATAGATATCATTAATTTCTTCCTCTGAAAACTGCCTGTTCATATTTTTTAACAATGCACTAGAGACCTCCCACCCATATGGGTTGTTTTATATTAAAGAAGGAGAGGGAAAGAGAAGAGCATAATCCTGCCAATCAATTAATAAACATCAATTAAGCACCTACTATGTACAAGTACTGTGCTAAGTGCTGCTACTTCACCTAATTATGACGAAGACGAGAGAAAAATATCTCATCCTGAATTTCTTTTTTTGTATTTTTATTGCTGTGTGTTTTCAAAAATTAAAACAAGTTTTATCTAAAACAAAAACAAAAACAAAACAATGCACTAGAGGTTTGAGCAGATATTGATACTTGGTTTAGGGAAACCACTTCTGGAGCTGTGGAAGGATTGTTTGGAGAGGGCAAATAATTGAGATAGAGACAAATTAAGAGGCTGTTTCAATAGTGCAGGTGAAAGGTAAGGAGATTTGAAGTACGATGATGTTTGTATTACTGGGAAGAAGGGGTCAGATGAGAGGGATTATTAGAGATAGAACTGATGAGACTTCAAAGCTGATTTGATGTGTGGGGTGAAGGAGGATGATGCCAAGGTTGTGTACCTGAGTGACTAGACGTATGACGAGAAGACTGTGGCCCAAGGAAGGTAGAGTTGAGATTCAAAGGAGACCCTCTTATCCCAAATCTAGTATTTTCACACTGCTTATTTCACTGCACTGTGCTGCTTCTCATTTAACAAACAATCTTCATAATAGCAGACTGGCCAAAGACCCCATCAGCTTAGGAGAGCAGCTGCCCCCTTTCTGATGTAGATTCATTCTATCAAGCATACTTGGCATTATGTGTTTTAATTGTTCTACCCCAGTTCAAGTAGATCAAAATAACAAATGAGGCGATTTTGTCTTTTGAAACAATAGGCTTTAATGAGAATGTTTCTGGATCTGGCAATTTGCAGTCATTGTTTATTTATAGCAGTACACATGATTCATCATTAGAATATCTTTCAAGTTTTGTAAAGGGGACAAATGTTCATATGTGCCTAAGCATCTTACCCTACCAGCTGTTCTTAGTTAGCTGATATTTTCAACAATACCCCAAATGTAATACTGGTGGTTCTATATCTCTTTGTTTGCCTTCAGACTCTTTTTACCATATACAATCAATCTTATTGTCAGAACATGAGGCAGCATCTAATGCAGTTATAAGTAGGCCTGTCAGTGAATGGTGTCCTTTGCCATTCCCAGGTGGTTTGCTTGATACTACAGGGCATCTCTTTCCCATGGTGGGAATGTGTAAAAATAATGTGACACATATTCCTCTTAAATGGCTTGTCCATGAGACTTCCTTGGGACCATTTGCCTTGCGAGAGTTCTAATTTATCCCCAACTGTTCTACTGGGTAAAAGATGAGCAATCATTTTTCAGTTTCTTTTGAAAGTAAAGTAGCCTTTAGTGACAGAGAGGACTCCAGCACATATTATTGTACTCATAGAGTAATATATGCAAATGCATTATATGTAATATATGGAAATTTATCACATATATAAAATACATAACAACATATGTATGTATAACTAATACACATATATTTATTGTGCATATAACATGAACAATATATATTGCATAAATAATATAAACACATATATGAACAAATGTGTGCATATATGTATGAATATACAGGCATATATGGATATAGTCATATATATTTATATACATACATATGCATGCACAGATACACACATTATATATGTGTGTATATGTATCTCTGTGCATATATACATACACTTACATATATACATACACACTATATATATGTATACATACACACACACACATATATATCGGTGTAGACAGACAGACAGACAGACAGACAGATAGATAGATAGATAGATGGAAAGATGAAAATAATTCCCTTAGGCCTGTTAAGGACAATACAATGTATATTGTTTCAAACAAAGACTTTTGATATAATCAGGCTTACAAGCAGCAAAGAACTACTTTGCTCTCCATTACAGAGGAGAAGGAGAGGGAGAGGGTGAAGATGAGCTGAGTTATTCAACTAGCTGGGTACCCATTCAGGCAGCTTGGTCTACTCAAAGGCTTTCCTTTTTCTTTGTTTTTGAAGAGGATCGTGGCACAAGGCAGATGATGACATGACTTACAGTTGACTTTGATTTGAGTGAGGGAGGGTTGTACAAAGACACCAGTCTCACTTTCTCCTCCAGAGCCATCTGGATTCAATGACCAGATATTCATCTAGATGACTGGAGGTGACACAGGATACAGTGAAAGATCCTGGCCCTTTTAGGCTGAAGTCTTTTCAAGCACTCACTTAGGATGAGGTAATGTCCCTTCAGTGAACAGGCCTCTTTAATAATGAGTTGAGGAGGGGTTGAAGCCAAGATGGTGGAGTACAAACAGCATCTCTTCACATCTCTGGCTCCCACCACCTCCAATACATATTAAAAAAAAACTCTAAATAATAGAGGTACAGAACTCACAGTCACAGAGGGAAACAAATCTTCCGCTGAAGGCAGCCTGGCAGATATACAGGAAGGTTCTATCACACTTGGTTGGTAGCCAGGTGCAGTCCCATATTAGCCATGTGGTTCCAGCCCCAGGGTGGCCCCAACCAGCAGTAGTCAGAGCAGGATTCAGGAGAGTAAATCATCAGCAGTTGTGACAGTCCCCAGATATGTCAACTCATAAAAAACAAAAAGAAAAAAGGTCAGTCAGAATTCTGTTGAAACTGGGTGGACAAGAATACTGTCCTGCCCCTGGCTTTGGGGTGAGAAATGGCAGATGCTTGGTGGCTACAGTTGCTGTTGTGTGGCTGCCTCCAGAGCTCTTGTTCTGCAGATTGTAGGGAAACCATGCAACCATTCAGAGGGTAAATTGTACTTGCTTTAACCTGCTTTGATATGGATCATAGTCTTGGGTAGTGGTCTGTGTGTGTGTGTGACAAGTGTGCAAGAACTTGTGGGGGCTGCAGGGATGGCACCTCTGGCAGCTGCAAAACACCCAAGATTTGAAGACATAGTTCTCTGCAGTCTGAAAGCAGAGTTCTACTGTGGCAAGGAGCTAAAACTGTCAAGTAACTAGCTGGCAACATGAGCAAGCAGAGGAAGCACAAATAGACCATAGAATCATTTTGGGGGGACAAAAGGATGAAAACATGGAACCAGAAGACAACAAAGTCAGAACTCCTCAATCAAAAGCTTCTAAGAAAAATATGAATTGGTTATAGGCCTTGGAGGAGCTCAAGAAAGATTTTGAAAATCAAGTAAGAGAAGTAGAGGAAAAAGTGAGAAGAGAAATGAGAATGATACAAGAAAATCATGAAAAGTGAGTCAACCTGCTAAAGGAGGCCCCAACAATACTGAAGAAAATAACATCCTAAAAATACAGTAACCCAAATGGCAAAAGAGGCCCCAAAAAGCCAATAAGGAGAAGAATGCCTTAAAAAGAAATGTGCTAGGTAGAAAAGAATTTTCAAAAACTCACTTAAGGGAATAATTCCTTCAAAATTAAATTGGAGCAAATACAAGCTAATGGCTTTATGAGAAATCAAAATACTATAAAACAGATCCAAACAAATGAAAAAAAAGAAGCTATGTGAAATATCTTGTTGAAAAAACCACTGACCTGTAAACTAGATCCAGGAAAGATAATTTGAAAATTATTGGACTACCTTAAACCCATGATCAAAGAAGAGCCTAGACACCATCCTTCAAGAAATTAACAAGCAAAATTGCCCTGATATTCTACAACCAAAGAGCAAAATAGAAATTGAAAGAATTCACCAATCACCTCTTGAAAAAGATCCCCAAAACAAAACTCCTAGGAGTATTCTAGCCAAATTCCAGAGTTCCCAGGTCAAGGAGAAAATACTGCAAGCAGTCAGGAAGAAACAATTAGAGTTGTTAAGTAGTTGTGGAAACACAGTCAGGATAGCACAAGACCTAGCACTTTCTACAGTAAGGGATCAAATAGCTTGGAATATGATATCCTGTGGGTCAAAGGAGCTAGGACTAAAATAAGAATCACCTACCCAGCAAAACTGGTATAATGCTACAAGGGAAAATATGGTCATTCAATGAAATAGAGGATTTTCAAACATTCTTGATGAGAAAACCAGAGCTAAACAGAAAATCTGACTTTCAAATACAAGAAGCAAGAGAAGCATGAGAGAGTAAACAGAAAAAAAAATTACAAGGAACTTATTAAAGTTGAACTATTTACATTCCTACATGGAAATAATATTATTGTAACTCATAAGACTTTTTTCATTACGAGGATAGTCAAAGGGAGTGTACATATACACACATACATATATACATATATATATGTAGGAGGGTGTGTGTGTATAAATATATGGGTGTGCATATGTACATACATGTGTACATAGTGGGCACAGAATGAGTTGAATATGAAAAGATGATATCTAAAAAATAAAATTAAGAGATGAGCAAGGAATATATTGGGAGGAGAAAGGGAAAGATAGATTAGGAAAAATTATCTCATATAAAAGAGGCAAACTGTTTCAATTGAGGAGAATAGCAGGAAGGTGAAAGGGAATGGGTCCAACCTTACTCTCATTGAGTTTGGCTTAAGGAGGGAATAACATACTAAATCAATTGGGTATCTTACCCTACAGGAAAACAGAGGTGTAGGGGATAAGAAAGGAGATTATAGAAGGGAGGGCAGATTTGGGAGAGGTTAGTTAGAAGCAAACAATTTTGAAAAGGGGCAGGGTCAAAGGAGAAAATAGAATAAGTGGGGATTGAGATAGGATGGAGGGAATTCGAGGTAGTCTTTCACAATATGACTACTTTATAAATGTTTTCCACAACTACACATGCACACCTATAGTGAATTGCTTATCTTCCCAGTAGGGGTGGGTGAGGAGGGAAGAAAGGAAAAAATCTGGAACTCAAAGTTTAAAAAATAAATGTTAAAAAAGGACTTTTTACATGCAACTGAGAAATACGATATATAGGCAATGGGGCATAGAAATCCATCTTGCCCTACTAGAAAGTGAGGGGGACAGGATGAGAGAAGATATAAGAGGAAACACAAAGGGGGAAAGGGGAGAAAAAAATGTAACTCAAAATATTGTGGAAATGAATGTTGAAAACTAAAAATAAAGGAATTAATTTTAAAAAAAAACCAATCAGTCAAAGAATGACCCCTTTAATTAGCAAAACATAAAGAAAAAAAATCTATCTAGGAGAGCAAGACACTTAGGGTTGCTGTTCCAAGGAGAAACAGTTACCATTGATATTCCCTCTAAGCCAGCAGGGCCCAAAATACAGTCACCAAATGGAGCCTGGGCAGGGATCTATTGTGGTCAAAGTTGTGATCTTCAGAGTGAATGGGGGTTAAGTTTTTTTTTTATGAAATAAAAAAGGAAAAGAAGAAAGAAAGAAAGAAAGAAAGAAAGAAAGAAAGAAAGAAAGAAGGAAAGAAAGAAGGAAAGAAAGAAGGAAAGAAAGAAGGAAAGAAAGAAAGAAAAAGAAAGAAAGAAAGAAGAAAGAAAAAGAAAGGAAGGAAGGAAGGAAGAAAGGAAGGAAGGAAGGAAGGAAGGAAAGAAGGAAGGAAGGAAAGAGGAAGAAAGAGGAAGAAAGAAAGAAGGAAAAAGAGAGAGACAGAGAGAGAGAGAGAGAGAGAGAGAAAGGGAGAGAGCCTACATGTGCAAAAATATTTATAACATCCCTTTTCATGGTTGCAAAATATTGGAAACTGAAGGAATGTCCACCAATTGAGGAATGGCTAAACAAGCCATGGTACATGAATATAAATGAAAAATATTGTGCAATAAGAAATGATGAAAAGAGAGATATCAAAAAAAAACTTGAAAAGACTTGTACAAACTAATGGAAATTGAGATAAACAGAACCAGGAAAACATTATACAAAGTGTAAGCAACATTGTGTGATGATCAACTTACAAATGACTCAGCGCATCTTAGCAACACAATGATACAAGAAAAGTACAAAGGACTCCCAAATTTAAATGCTGTCTACATCTAGATAAAGAACTTATGAACTCTGAATGAAGATCAAGGATACTTTTTTTCCACTTACTTTATTCTTTTTGTGTGTGTTTTTTTTCCCTTTTTGACCTTTTTCTTCTTTCATGACTTTGACTAATATGGAAATGTTTTATAAGATGGCATATGCATAACCTATATCAAATTGCCTACCATTTTCAGAAAAGGAGAGGAGGGAGGGAGAGAGAAAAATTTGAAATTCAAAATCTTCTAAAAAATGAACACTAAAAATTGTCTTGACATGTAATTGGGAAAAATAAAATACTATTAAAAAAGAATAATTGCTCTCTTAATCATCACATATCCTGCCAGCTTAATCTTCAACTTTTTTTCCTTCCATTTTGCTAGAAGTCATATTTCTTGCCTCTTTCCTGATCAATAGCTTAGTTGAGTGTAATGAAAAATAAAGCTTATATTCATTCATTTCCATGGCAACCATCTCAGATCCATCTGCCATCTGATACAAATTGTCTTCTTTTACAAAGAGTTCAGACTTTATCTATAATTGTTTAAAGATGCCATTATTATAAAAGTCATTTCAGAGATTTTCAAGGTTAATTTTGACAATACACAATTTTCAACTTATGTTTTTACTTTAGCACCTGATCACTACATAACACTAGACTCCATTACATGTTTAAATTTATTATTTTAAAGCACTTTTTTTCTTAAAGCAAGACTTTGATATTGCAATAGCCTCCTAATTAGTTCTCCTGCTTTCAGTCTATGTCCTCTCCTCTCTGTTCTTCATAGTTTCTAAAGTAATCTTCCTAATGCAGAGATTTGACCTTATCACACCTTTGTCCAAAAGCCTTCAGTGATTATCTGCTGTCTCTAAGGTAAAATTCACACTCCTCTATCCATAACTTCAGGATCCTCACTATCTCCCTTCAATTTATCTTTCAAGCTTTAATTCATATCACTCTTCACCAGACACTTAATTTTCAAGCCAAAACAGAGTTATTCTCTGAACTTGACATTTCATCTCTGGTAAGTGTCATTATATTATAAATGGTTCTTCCTTATGGCAATATAGAACTTTGCTCTTTAGAAAAACTTTGTTTAAAAAATGAGGAAAACAGGACTTTCCCACTCTTCCTAAGAAAAATAATAGTGTATTAACTCTCAAAATATATATGAACTTCATGTTTAGTGAAAAAAAACTTCTAAGTACAAAATGGGTGCCTTACTACTTAACTATTTACAAAAAAAGAGTCATGTTTATTTTGTTTATTCTTAAATCATATTGGGTTGCCCCTATTTCTGCCTAGGAGTTTTTAATATTTTTATCATGGTTTTTTCAGCTGTTATACCACTAGTATCCAAGTGATCAATATCACATGAATACTTCCTTGTCGTTTGTGAGGAACAACAACACCTCTAGGCTAACTTATCTCTTCTTTGAATTTTTTTAGACCAGTAACAGCTTCTGCCCAACTCTTGACAACTCTTTCTCTCTCTTTTTTATCCTCTCTTTATAACCTTGTTCCATTGCTTTTATCTACCTTTCACTGTAGAAGTATTAACCTCATGGAAGGCATATGACACAATAAATCTAGTGTTTCACATCCAAGCTCTCTCTGAGACAACAGTACAGTGGAAAGGGCACTGAGTTTTGGAGTCAGACAAGTTGTCTTCTACTTACTACCTGTGTGACCTTGGACAAATTAGTAAACTCCACTTGCCTTAGTTTCCCCATTTTTAAAGTGAATAGTTTGTAGTAAAGTCTCTTCCACCTCTAATTTTCTCATTTCCTTCTTCCAAGCCATTGGTATTCCCTTCTCACCTGAATTTCTCTGAATTGTTTTACTAATCAAGGCTTAGCTCAGATGACATCTGACATCTTCCCTGATCCTACAAGTTATTACTGCTCTCCTCTCCTCAAATTATATTTTAAAATTATTTATACATATGCTATATGTATACCCCCCCTCTATCCTAAAATGGAAGTGTAATGCAAATTTCTCATCTCGGGTGTGTTTTTGTTCTCTTCATCTAAGACAATAACTTTTCCCATAGGAAGTAATTAATAAATCTTTGACTATTGGAAAAGATAAAGTAAAGATGGAAACCCTATCAGGGTAAAACTGATAGAGTGGCTGCATATTTGAGACCCTGGAGTTTTCTACTGGATGTATCTGATGAATAGAAAACTCTCTTGCAGGAGAAAAACAAAAAAAAAAGTTAATGGAGGAATATGGCACCCTCTGAATTGCTCTTTCCTACTACTTCTGACTTCCAATTTGTACATAGACCCCTGTATTATGAAACAATTAACCACTATATTAGATTCCCATTAGGTTTCTTTTTTCATTTAAATTATACCTTTCTGTTAGCTGTAAAGTCTTCTTTATAAGGAAATTATGTCCTTTAGATAGATATAAAGAGCTAGGTTTTCACCACACACTAAGTTAATTGGTTTCAGGAAGGTTGAAGTTGACTCTGATGGAGAGACCATGCCAAATGAATGTATTATAAAAGTTCCTCTAAACCTGTCAATCAAAGTTTCATCATTAGCTTGAGGAGATTTGGCACCAGGAGTACCTGGAAATTTTACAGAATATGAGGTTTCAAAAAAGAAAAGAAAAAATAGAGAACAAAGGGGATGCAGAAGGCTACCATGTTTTATGTGTTACTTGAATTAAAACATAAAATCATTTCACAATTTTTTCCTAATTCCTAAACCTACTCTTTTTTATTCTAAACAAGAAGTTTTTTTTAAACAACTAGATGTTTGAATCAGAGGGGAAACTATCTAGGATCAGTTTCTGTATAGTAATTCATCCCTACTGAGAGACAGATTGCCCTACATGTATCAGCTGCTTACGAAAAAGCTATAAAAGCATCCTTGGTTTTACAATGATAAAAGAAAAAAAAACATCGAAATTATCCAATCAAACAAGGTATGCAAGAACTTTTTTTATGTTTGTTGTTGTTGTTAAACAGTGAAAGTAAAATAACTTACTGGAATATAAAGATAAAAGTTAAATGAGAATGCCACTAATAGAGAAGAGGGCTATTTTTCACAGAACAGGTTTGTTTTTTCCCCTCCCCATCTCTATTTGAAATGGACATACCAAAACATATCATTGTCCACTTAGTTTAAAAATAATATACACATTATGCCTGTGTGTATATACCAGCCAGTTTATGTACAATAAAAGGATGGGGAAGGGAATCAAAGAAGAGAGAAAACTGTACTGCAGTAGTCAGGATGTGGATGAACCAAATCTTGGTTTCCTCATTATGAATATTGTTTTTCTTGGGAGCACAGTTATGGAGTAGAGGTGTAGATTCTCTTTTTAATAAACACCTCCTGTATGCTGCTGAAATACATCAATTGTATCTTCATCCTCCATTTCCAACTATGCAGGTGGGTCTGTTTCTTTGATTTGTTGCCCTTCAAATCAGAATCTGATTTGCTTCATTGACAAACCCTGTCCTTCACAATAGGCTTTCATTAGATTACTAAGTGGTGTGTGCCTCTTAATCTTACATTCCACCACCAAACCATCTTGTCCTGCCACCTTCAAATTGATGTGGTTGTTGTTTTCAATTTTGACTAGGAGGAGGAAAAGGAGGAGGAGGAGAAGGAGAAGGAGAAGGAGGAGGAGGAGGAGGAAAAAGAGGAGGAGGAGAAGGAGAAGGAGGAGGAGGAGGAGGAGGAGGAGGAGGAGGAGGAGGAAGTAGAGGTACTGAGGGCACGTGCACATTCTGCCCTAAACCTACTCTTTCCACCCCTTAGGTTCTTCCCAGGCCATCATCCGTTTTCTTTCCTCCTTTTCCAATTTTTACTCCTTACTCAACCAGTTCAATTTGATGCTATTTTCTGCCCTTTAATTCATTTCTCCCTTGTCCTATCACCAATCATACAATACCAAATTATAGCTCAGGATTGCTCCCCAAATCTACTTCTTTTACTTTTATTCATGTCCTGCTGAAGAGAAGAGAAATAAATCTTGAAACAAGTCTAATTGGGTCAATTGCAAGTTTACAGAACACGTCTCACATGGAACCTCACTACATTAAAACAATCCTATTCTTACTCATTGATTCCCTGTCTAACAGATGTCCAAGTCTCTTACTTCTTCATAGATACATCTATCTATCTATCTATCTATCTATCTATCTATCTATCTATCTATCTATCTATCTATCTATGAAGGGAGGTATGGATAGAGATATAATGTAGATATAATATAGATATATTTATGGATTATACATACATATTTGTGTGTGTACACATGTATCATTTTACTTTCTCTCTAAACTTCAAACATATGTAACTCCTACCTGTAAAACCCTTCAACTAGATCCTATCATGCCCCCAAACACGTTGTCTTATATCTTTCTCTTCTCAGTTAAACTTCCAGAAAACAAAACAAAACAAAACAAAACAAAAAAACAACTCTACAATGAGTACTGCTACTTCCTCTCCCCTCTCTCTTGTAAATCCTGTGTAGTACAGGTTTCAGTGTCATCTCTCAATTGAACCTTCTGTCTCCAGGATTTTACTAGTGATGATGTAATTGCCAATCTACTGGCCTCTTTTTAATCCTTCTCTTTCTTTAACTTTATGATGTAGCATTTTATACTCTTGTCTGTCTTTTCCAGGATTTCATGACTGTTCCTTCTTGTTGTTTCTCTTACCTGACTAATTACTCTTTTTTAGTCTTTTTTTGCTGGATTTTCATCCATGTCATGCCTACAAATTGTGAATATACCTCCTTCCCCCTCGCCCACCCCAGGATCTATCCTGGTCTTTCTCTTTTCTTTCTCTATTTTTTTCATGTTATGATCTCATTAGCCTCTTTAACTATTTGATTCCCTGTACACTTTATGAATCCTAGTCTCCTGAATTCCAGTCTCATATTACTAGTTGCCTGTTCAGCTTTGTGAACAGTACCTCACAGGCATTTCAAAGTCAATATATCCAAAACACAACTCATGACTTTCCTCTCAACTCAAATTTTGCCAAATTGCCTTTTACTGTTAAAGGCTTCATTATTTTCCCAGTCAACCAAATCTGTTATATTTGTCATTCTTTTTTTTTTTGGCAGGCACAATTTTTATTATTGAAAAACACAAATGATTAAGTATAAAAGGAAACACTTGATATAATTGTTTCTTTTCAGTGATTTGGAACATGTGGATACACACTACATCTAAGATACATGTAAAATGAAATTTTTGGAAACATAATAGGCTATCATTTCCAGCTACCTCTCAGTGGAGATTTGAAGGGGTGGGGGTGGAAGAAGCTTCCTAAACTATTCTTATAGCAGAGAGTGTGATA
>CM053597.1:194640056-194656169 GCA_028646575.1 Pseudocheirus occidentalis | reverse complement strand
GTTTGCCCAACATGGAGACGTCCTGTGTAGTTACACAGGTACAGCCTGTATTGAATTGTTGCTCCTCCCGGTGGGAGTGGGTGACGGGAGGAATTGCAAGAATCTAGTATTTAAAGCTGTGCAGTCGAGTGCGGCTGGGAAATGGTGCATTCAGGGATGGGGGCAGGGAGCCCCTCCCTGCTGGAATGCTAGAGGGGTGTTGGAAGAGGGCATGGAAGGGAACAGATTGTGGGAGGGGCCTTACAGTGGGATCAATGTTCTGGGCTGGGGGGTGGGGGCAAAAAGGGGAGAAAATCTGTAACTCAAAACCTTGTGGAAATGAATGATGTAACCAAGAAAATAAATTAAAATTAAAAAAAAGTAGCAGGTTTCTGGGATAAATAGACAGATATAGATAGTGGGTTAGAGTGTGTGTGTGTGTGTGTGTGTGTGTGTGTGTGTGTAAGTGAATTGTGATAGTGTCTATAGATATTAATATTCAGTAACGGTTTTCCAAAAAGACTCCATACTAAAAAGTGTTGACATTACTATAACTATTAATCTCTATTTAAAAAAAAAGAACTGTTCTGTTTTGCACACGAGTCCAATATAATGCATAGGGGAATGTAATATCTAAAGTGCTACAGAAATCAAAGCCTTTATTAAAAGATCTTTTCTCTCCCTTTCTTCTACAATCACAAGTCTTTCCCGATCAGTGTTTTTAAACTCTCTCTGGTTACAAAATGCTAACTCATTAGTCATCTGAAAATCTCAGAGGAAAAATGTTCTCTTCCATTCCAATCAACAAATATTGCATTAAGTGCCTCCAGTGGAGCTAGAAGGCATGTGGTACTTCATTCACCTTCTAGAATGTAACTTGAAATAATAAAAACCAACAATGTCTCATGCAGGAAACTTCTGAATAATCAACATCGGCATTGAGACAATATGCAGAGTCTGTTTTCTGATCTCCACAGTCATCATAAGAATTGATTCTAGATTTTAGCTCTTGTCACAGTTGACATATTTACATTTATAAAGTGTATTACAGACATTATTGGTTAAAACTGAAAATACTATGTTCCCACATTTCAAACCTTGAATACTGAAATAAAAGACAACACACTTTGATCAGTTTCTTGCCAGATAGATAAAGTCAGAATCAAAAACTTAAGGAAGAAAATAATTCCTTGAAAACTAGAATTGGGTGAAAGGATGCTGATAACATTCTAAGACACCAAGAAATAATAAAACAAAACCAAATGAACGAAAAAAATAAAAGAGAAGGTGAAACATCTCATCAGAAAAAAACAACTGATCTGGAGAACAGATTGAGGAGAAATAATATAATAATAGTCAGAACACCTGATTAGGGGATAAAAAAGGAGTAATTATCTCATACAAATAAGTCATAAAAGAAAAAATTGATACAGAGGAAACTAAGGGGAAAAATGTGTAGTGCTAAAACCATAATCTCATCAGAAATGTGTTAAAGAGGGAACAACATATGCCTAGAATGGTATAAGGGTCTTTTAATTTCAGAAAGAAATAAGAGGGTAGAAGTACAGGGTAGGGAGAGAGGATATGGCAGTGAGGGATTACTGGAGGGGTGGTTAGGTCGAGGGATAGCAGGACAAGGTATCAGGTAGAAGTAAAGCACAGTGAAAGGGATAGGAACAGAGTGAGAAGCATAATGAGGAAAAATAGGATGGAGGAAAATAGACAAATAAATAGCTCACAGTGTGAATGGGATGAATTTACCCATAAAATGAAAACTGATAACAGATTTAAAATTTTAATACAAAAATATATAGCTTTTAGAAAATGCTAGAAAAAAATAGAGATATGAACAAAGATAGGATTAATCCCAGGTGTAGAATTTATTATGCAAAAGAAAAGAGAGTAATCATTATTTCAGACAAAGTTAAAGCCAACATAGGTTTAATCAAAAGGGAAAAATAGGTAAACTATACTATGTATCAGTCATATCACTCAATAGTGTTTTAAACCAATTAAAATAACCAGATAGTATAAAATACCCAAGAATATATCTGCCAATAAGTGAACATTGTGAACTGCAACAACCATTCTGGAAAGCAATTTGGAACTATGCCCAAAGTGCTATAAAACCCAGAAATATCACTTCTAGATCTGTATCCCAAAGATCACAAAAATGAGGAAAGGGCCCACATGTACAAAAATATTTATAGTAGCTCTTTTTGTGGTGGCAAAGAATTGGAAATTGAGTGAATTATCAGTTGTTGAATCATTGAACAACTTGTGGTTTATGAATGTAATGGAATACTACTGTGCTATAAGAAATGATGAGCAAGCAAACTTCAGAAAACCCTGGAAAGACTATTATGATCTGATGCTGTATGAAATGAGCAGAACCAGGAAAACATTGTACACAGAACAACACTGTGCAATGACTGACTTTGATAGATTTAGCTCTTTTCAGCAATGCAAGGATGGAAAATGCTATCCAGAATCAGAGAAAGAACTGGAGAGTCTGAATGCAGATAGAAGCATATTATTTATTCTACTTTTATTTTGTTGTTTTGTTTTGTTTCTTCTTTCTCATGATTCCTCCTATTAGTTATAATTCATCTTTACATCATGACTAATGTGAAAATATATTTAATGTAAATGTCTTAGTAGAGCCTACATCAGACTTCATGCCATCTTGGGGAGTGAGGAGGAGAGAGTGGGGGAGAAAATTCAAAACTCAAAATCTTATGAAAGTGAATGTTGAAAACTAAAACTAAATCAAAATACATTATATGTGTGTATGCATAAATGACTTTGAGTCATTAGGTCATTTTGACTATTATAAATACACAAATGAAAAATAAAGGACATATGAAGAAAAAAATATCTAAATCCAGAGAAAAACTTATAAAAGTATAAAAATTGTATAAACACACACATACATATACATACATACATACATACATACATACATACATATGCACCACTATTTGTGTCTAATAAAAGCCATCTCTAGGGCAGGGGGAGGAGGGAAGAAAAAATACAATTTACATAACAACTTTATTACATATTTAAAAGGAATAGCAAGCTGTACAAAATAGAATTGCAGTTTCACAAGCAATCATCTTTTTATAGTATGTTATGGAAATGCTTTTTTATTCCATAAATTAAAATTAAAATACATTTTAAAAAATAAATTGAACAATCTCTCAAGGATTCTCTATCTGGACCTGCATCAATTCTTAAATCATTTATAGTTATAGGTGGGGATAAATGGCCATTGGTGTATCTGATTATTATTCCCAACTATCTCATACTTTGGCTGCAGCTGGAAGGAAGAGATGAGGCAACTGGGACTTCCCAAATGCTCACGTAGCTAAAGAAATGGGACATCAAATATATTTTATTAATGTTGGAGTGCTAGAAATAGCCAGAGGTGCTAGGGTTGGTTTTGTGTGTGTGTGTGTGTGTGTGTGTGTGTGGTTTTTTGCTTTGAAGTATTTATTTTGAGACTTAACAAAAGGCAGATATTTTTTTGAAAAATAAGTTATTTATTTTAAACTCAAACAGAAAATGAGAAAAGAAAAACTTCCATGTACATAGCAGAACACAAGAGAGGATTCAATATAAAACTATGAATTTCCATTTCAAAAAAAGTCTATATAATAAATACTGCACATTTTTTCAAAGCTGCCCAGCATTTCTTTGCTTCCTTGTAGGTTTTCTTTTTTGTTCTCTGCTGTGCACGTTTTACTTTATATTTTTACCCTCCCTCTCTGCTTTCCTCCATGCTAAAAAAGAATACAACTAGGATTAGACAGACAACACATACACACACACACACTTATATATGTAAGACTGTCCTATGCTTATTTCCACATGTCACGGGTTTCTCTGAAGGTGGATACCATCTTCATTCATAAGTCCAGGTCTTTTTTCTAAATCAATCACCTCATCATTTCCTATACTCCTGTGATATTCCACCCTAATCACATCGGAAAGATTGTCTATGAAAGTGCGTTTTCCCCCCCAGTTTTCTACATTCCTTCTGTTCTTGACTGCCTATGTTTTATTTATACAAGAAAATTTTGAAGTAATGAAAATTATCTATTTTAACCTTCAACAATACTCTCAACTACTTATGTCATTTATGGTTTGATTCTATTGGATCTGCTTTCTTTACATCATTTTTCCCTTGGTTTCTTTGAAATTCCTGACCTGTTGTTCTTCTAAATGAACTTTGCTATTATTTTTTCTAACTCAGTAAGAAAATTTTTAGTAATTTAAGTGGGATGGAATGAAATAGTTAGGTAAAATTGTCATTTTTATTTCGGCTTTACCTATCCATGAATAATAAATATTACTTCCATTATTTATATCTGACTTTATTTGTATAAAAAGCATTTCATGTTTATGTTCATATAGTTCCTGTATATGTTCATTTCACTCAGCATCGGATCATATGTCTTTCCAGGTTTTTCTGAAGTCTGCTTGCTCATCATTTCTTATAGCACAATAGTATTCCATTACATTTATAAAACAACATGTTTGGCCATTCCCCAATTGATCAATGTTCTCTCAATTTCCTATTCTTTGCCACCACAAAAAGAGCTGCTATAAATATTTTTGTACATGTGTGTCCTTTTCCCATTTTCATGATCTCTTTGGGATACAGACCTAGAAGTGGTATTGCTGGGTCAAAGGGTATGCACAACTTTATAACCCTTTGGCATAGTTCCAAATTACTCTCCAGAATGGTTTTATTGGTTCACAAATCTACCAACAATACAGTAGTGTTCCAATTTTCCCACATCTCCAACATTTACCATTTTCCTTTGTTGTCATGTTAGCCAATCTGATAGGTATGATGTGGTACCTCAGAGTCACTTTGATTTGACATTTTCTAGTCAACAGTGATTTAGAGCATGTTTTCATATGACAATAAATATCTTTAATTTCCTCCTCTGAAAACTGCCTGTTCATATACTTAGACCATTTATCAATTGGGGGATGACTTGTATTCTTATAAATTTGACTCAGTTCTCTATATATTTTAATAATGAGGCCTTTATCAGATGTGCTGGTTGCAAAAATTGTTTCCTAGCTTTCAGCCTGCCTTCTAATCTTAGTTGCATTGACTTTGTCTATGCAAAAACTTTTCAATTTAATGTAAAGATTGTTTTTTTAATGTCAGCTGAAGCATAATATATTTTGCTTCAGTCTTTTACCTTTACTTTGTATGTATGCCTCTGCTTCAAATATGTTTACTGTAAACAACACATTTTAGGATTATGGTTCTTTTTTCCAATTTTTTTTATTTTTTAATTTTTTCTTAATCCATTCAGTTATCAACCTCTGTTTTATGGGAGAGTTCATCCCATTCACATTACAGTAATGATTATTATCTATGTCTTTCTCTGCATCCTGCCCCACCACCATTTATGCTTTTCCTTCTTTTTTTTCTTTGCCTTCTCATTAGAGTTATGCTTTTGACCACCACCACCCTTAGTCTGCCCCCTCTACTATATATCCCCTCCCTTTTCTTCTCTTTACCCTTACTACTTCTTCCCTTTCTTCTTTCCACCCTTTCCATTTTCTCAAAGTCATTTAAAAAAATAATTTTGCTATTACTGTATGCAATATCCACTTGGTTCTATTCACTTCTCTCTTCACCATTTCATGTAAGTCAATTTCTGGAGGCTCCTGGCTCATAAATGATTCATAACAAGGTCCAAGTGACCCAAGGAATGTATAAGATTCAAACAGGAAGGTTAGCCTTGGCTAGTGTAATACTGAGTTGAAACTAGAGGTTCTGAACTATATTGATTCTTCTTTTTTTCCATGTTACAGCTGGAAGTTCTCTCTACTCTTGCACTATTTCTTGCATTGGTACCCTCTGACCCTGGGAACTCTCCCTCAAATTTCTGGTTTTTATCACAATTTCCATTTTAAGGAGGAAGTTCAGGATAACCTTGTCTTCATTCTTTCCAAGGACATCCTGATGTTTCACTGGATTTGCTTTACCATTTGTCATGATGAGCAAATTTATTGTTCTCCATACCCACACTCATCAGCTCCCTTATAAGTACTGTCATTAGAGTGGAAGATTTTTGAGGATGTGTTGTCTTTCTTTCTGCTTTTATTCATGTGCTCCACATTAAGCATAGTAATGAATGCTATATGTCTAAATAAATGCTTATTCACAGACTTGAATCCCCACCTTAGATAACCTGATGGTCACTATTATAGGAGTTCATCATAGATGTAAGATTTAGTGAAGATACCTGAGAGGCTTTGGCTCTCTCCTGAGCTCAGGTGAACCACCAGCCTAAGCCTTCCAAATAGCAAAGATTACAGGCCTGTGGCATGATGCCAAACATCCTGAAATGTAAATATATTAGGTACCCCTCCTTCTTACTATATTTATGACCCATCTGGTCTGCTAGATGATGTGATGCAGTCATGTCCAACTCAGAAATGGGAGCCATTAACCCATACATAAAATTCTCTGTGGGTAGCATATTCACTGGGGTAAATGCATTTTTGTATATTTCCTTTTAATTAATACATCAATGCACCAAAATCAGATAGAAGCTACATTTTATCCTGGTCCAAGCCACACTTAGGATAGTCATGGACCATGGCTCCCATGTTTTCCATTTCAGCTATAATGGATTGAACTGAATTAACTTGGACTTAACTTGGAATTTTAAAAAATTGATTTCAAATCCTTATACATTTACTGCCTTGTGATCCTGGGCAACTCATTTAACCTCTATGAGTCTCAGTTTCTTTATCTATAAAATAATAGAATTACTTTGGCAACTCACTATTTTGAGGTCATATTTCTTTTTGAAGATATACCTTAATTGTTTCACAGTAATTTCTCTTACATTTCAGAGTTATTTCCACAAAATACTGAATATGAGTTTCTATCTATAATTAGATTTTGAATCATCTCATTTGTCATTTTTCATTCATTTTTCTAAAATGTAAATACTCTAGTTGCTGAGAATTTGATCAAAAGTGCCAAGAAACAATGATAAAATATAGGCTCATAGTGATAACTGAAATGAATATAAGGGGAAGTAATGTTTTCTCTGGAAGATTACCATTAATAAAATATAATCTTCTGACAATTGTGGATGAACAATTTAAGTTATATCTGCAGTAACCTTGAAATAGATTCTTCAAGAATCAAAGGAAAAATTGGGGTGGCTAGGTGGCACAGTGAATAGAACACCAGCCCTGAAGTCAAGAGGACCTGCATTCAAATCTGGCCTCAGACACACTTACTAGCCATGTGACCTTTGGCAAGTCACTTAACCCCAATTGCTCTTCCTTTCCCCCACCAAAAAGCAAAAAAAAATCAAAGGAAAGAAAAAAAAAGAGAAAGATTCATCCATTGTCTCAAACATGGCCCACAAATTGAAATATTGTACTGTTAGGATGAGTAAGCAAATAAAGACTCTGCTCAGCTTTTTGCTTGTGAAAAGAAATCACACACACACATATGTATGTATGTGTGTATGCATGTATGTCTATGTAATTTGGGTGTATGTGTGTGTATACACATATAAATATCAGAGAAGTGGAGCAGATGGAGTGTTAACTTGGGCAAAGTCAAGGAGACCTGGTATTGAGTCATTCCTATGAAATTTACTTGTTATGAAACAATAGTCAAGTCATGAAACCTCTATGAACTCCAGTTGCCTCATCTTTCATTAAAGTAAAGCTAATAAGAACTGCAACACCCATACCATGGGGTGCTTCTGAGGATCAAACAAGGTAATATACATAAAGTTTTGTTTTTCTAGTAAACTTTAAAATACTCTAAAATTGCCTATTTAAAATGATTTAAATTGCACTCAACACCACTCCCAAAAATCATGGCATTTGAAAAAATGGACAAGTTTGCAAGAATGCATTTGTACCAGTTATGTAGAGTGTTCAATTCAATTTAATAAATGTTTATTTAGTCATTATTATAGAGGTCTTAAACATAAAGAAAAGGAAGACATGGAGTGAAAATGCTTTATCAAACTTCCAATATATATAGCAAATCAGACTTTAAGAGAAATAACAAATAGAATGCAGTATAAATGTAACAATAAAATGGGCTTCAGACGTACTCTAGTTCAGTATTCCTTCCCTTCCCTCCCTTTGTTCTTTGATTTCCCTTTCTTTGCCTTGCCTTGTCTTCCCTTCCCTTCTTCTTCTTCCTTCACAGATGAGGAAACCAAAGACAAGAGAGGTTAAGTCACTTTCCCAGATGAGGCTAGATTTGAACTCAAGTCCTCTGCCCCCTAAACTATTACTCTATTCACTGAGCCACCTATCTCTACCTTATGAAAGTAGTGTCTGGAGAGATTATTGATTAAATAATTTAAAATGTATAGTCAAGGAATTTTCTGGCATTTCTAATTATGTCATGTAAAATTTCAAAAATGACCAGTCAACATATATGTCTAAAGTGAGATGACTCACAAAACAGAGTAATTTTTTACCTTCAAATCTTGGAGAAATCAATGTACCACGATGTTGATTTCAAAAGAAAGGTATCTCTAATTTGGCACCTTCTGAAAAGAATGGTCATATCCATAATAGCTTGTTGGTAATCTACTGCTCTATACAAATGAAATACATCTGTGCCTTTTCACTGTGACCCATGCTTGGAATGCTGTCCTTTCTCACCTTTGCCTAACAGCCTTTTTCAAAGACTCAGCTCAAATCCTACTTCTCCACTCCCAGTGCAAATGTCTTACTCTGAGATTAAATCCTATCTACTCTATATATGTCTAATATGTTCACAGTTGTTTGTGTGGTTTCTCTCCATGCCCAACTAGAAGGGGACACCCTCAAGAGACATACCTGTTTTTGCCTTTTTTTGTAACCCTAGTACTTAGAATGGTGCCTGGGAGACAGCAAGGGCTTACTTAATAAATAGTTCTTGTTGGGCTAAGGAATTGACCTCAAGAAGCTGTCTATAGTCATGCTCATTTTCTTTGATAGAAAGTAAATGAAAGATTTGAATGTGGATGTGGAATGTTCTGCCTTTAAATCTTAGTCTGGATATTGATGTCAGGACAGGAAGTATCCTAGGCCTTCTCATTATCTCTTTGTCTTTTCTTTTGGTCTCTAAGAAATTATATGCACTCTTAGAGATAGCTGAAGCAAAAAAAAAGGCTTCTGTCATTGTAATCTGATACCCATGTATAAAGACCACAATAACTAGTTTTATAAAACTCAGTCTATAGACTCAAATTCTAAGAAAAGAATATATTCCTATAACACAAATTACTCTCGAATTTAGGTCTTCTAGGGGAATTTGTCCTCTGGATATCCTTGTTCACATTAAAACGCAAAACACTGTCAGTAAGAATATATTAAAAAATGTCCTTGTAATGAGAAAGTGCATAGAAACCTACAAAAGTGATTTTTAAATAAAAATAACCTGAGTTGTTTCTTTTATATAATGTTAGACAATAGCTGATTCAAACAACATCTAATGCTTAATGACTATAGATAAGAGGCATTTCCACCAGAAACTGAGTTTCCTTGTGTCTGATGTAAAGAGTTTGTTCTCCTATGGCATTGAGGGTTGACTGCATTCTCTACTTTTCTTCTCTCTCTCTCTCTTATATAATGAAAAGCTGCCAGGTTCTAGTACTTAATGGATTATGGGCCTATTCAAACCCAGGTTTAAAAAGAGAATCAATTTTGTATGTTTCATTACTTACCTTGGGATTGCCTTTCTACTCATATGTTTCACATTAAATGTCTGACCCTGGTGATATTCAGGAGTTTCTCCAAAGCAAGAAAATTCCTTTCTTTGACTTGTATAATACATTATTACCTTCTTTTAGCTTTAGAGTCTGAAGTAGCATAGCATTTCTCTAAAATGATTGTGTATTGTTTTGAAAATTTGCCTGCTAAAATTTAATATGATAGAATGTTTTTATAATAACAGAGGAGGCATTATTTGGAGAATATTAAAACTGATTTTTTTGTTTTCAGAAGGAACCCACATATATCAATGGCAAAACTAATCATGGATGCTAAAGAGAGTTCAGAGGGTTCAATACATAGGACTGAGTTCTGTAAATGAAGATTGACTTTTTCATTGCTAAAGGGTATGCACAAAAGGAGAAGGAATGTGTTCTATAATGTTCTTTTTTAAAATCTTAACATTCTCATCTATGACTATATAATAGAAGTTACAAAGAATTTTCTATCACAAAATCAGACAGTCATCTGGGAATCATGGACTTCCTTCCCTTTCTTCTCTCCCTCTGTTCCTCCCTCCAACCTTTCCTTTCTTCCTTCCATTTATTTTTCCTTCTCTCTCTCTTCTCTTCTCTTTCTTCTCTCTTTTTCTTTCTTCTATTCCTTCCCTCCTTCCTTCCTTCCCTCCTTCCTTCCTTCCTTCGTACTTTTCTTTCTTTCTTTCTTTCTTTCTTTCTTTCTTTCTTTCTTTCTTTCTTTCTTTCTTTCTTTCTTTCATCCTTCCTTTCTTTCTTTCTCAGGGTGAAAGAAAGTTCAGTGGCTACTCATCGACATTTTCAAAACTGATCAGCACAGAAGCTTTAACCTGCTTTGTCTACCTGACCTCAATCATTCAGCCCTCCTTATGTAGCCCCTCACTCCCAAGGTTTCACCACATTGATGCTTGAATGAAGACACTTGATCAGTGCTAGCTCTGATGCAGCTCAGAACTTTCATGCTCAAGTGATGAACTTGTCACATCCTCCCTTCACCACCACCACCAGCAATGCAGGGATTGCTCACAGACATCAAAGCACATGTAGAACATCATAAAATTTCAATCAACAGCATACAAATGAAGTTTAAAAATAAATATGCATAATCCTAGCCTAGGGTTTCTATTGGGATTAAACTACCTTGATTTCTGGAGACCAGCTATTTCTTTTGCCCTCTGGATAGAATTATCAAATCATTAAATTAACCCTGTCTGCTCAAGCTGCAGCAGGCTTTTAACTGGCTAGGAAATTATAGGTATGTTCAAAGTTTGTACCAGGTAACCTGAAATGTTTTCAAGGAAAGAAGGTTTCTCATTTGCATTTATGTTATTGCAATTTTTTAAAGATCAAATGATAAAATGCAGGAAAAGCACTTTGAAATCTTAAAGCACAATATTAATATTAGCTATTAATTTTACCATTATTGTTATGGTTGCTTTCTCAGTAATCATGGTAAGGAAGTAAATTCAAACAGTGAAGGCAGTGATTAAAACAAAGAGCTGTGTAGTACATTTAGAAGCCCTTTCCATAAAATGATATTTTCCCCTTTGTTTCTCTTTTCACTCCATCTCAAAAAGAAAAGCTAGCCTCTCACCAATTCATAACTATATAAAATTGGGCTTGCTCCAAAACTGGCCACTGACCAAAAAGCCTTTGAGAAATGAATTTTCATCCTGTTGCATAAATTAAACCCTTAAAATGTACTACCTTAAATGCTAATGATCAAGGACATGAAGTAGTTATTTTCCCTCTCAGATCCATAAGCAGATATTCCAGGGAAAACACAGAATAGTGAATCTAGTGCAAGTAGCATAGAAAGTGCCTTCAAATCCACTTTTTGAAGATAAATTCAGTTGTACATATGGAAGACATATGAAACTAAGGCCATGTTTGGGCTGAGACCCCAAAATACTGCCTTACAAGGATGGGGAAGACAACCAAAAAGCTTAGAGATAATGGAAGCAAATGCTATTATGAGAGGCTTCTACCAAAGGAGAGAAGAACCAAAGCAGAATCCAACTGGACAGGACTTCATATGGATTGTGGCTTAGGTGGAAGTAAGCATATGGTATTATTTGGTGATATCGTGTATATTTGCATATAGCTATCGAGAGTTTCTTAATTTTTCCCTCAAAAAATGCTTTTTTAGACCACTTATCAACTCAAGAATAGACTATTTTTTATCATTTGAATCAGTTTTTAATATAAAATTTCAAAATGAGACCTTAATCAAACATATATTTAAAAAGTTATTATAGGGGTAGAGTAAAGGCAGAGTAAAGGCAAGGACTCATATGACCTCTCCCTCAAGCCCCTACAAATACTTTTTTAAAAAAATTACTCTAAACAAATTCTAGAACAGGATAACCCTCAAAATGACAGAGTAAAAATATATCCAGCCCGAGGCAACTTGGAATGTCTGTTGCACCAGATTAAGAGAGTACACTCTAACATAGGCTGCACTAGCACAGACCAAGCCCCAGAAAACCCAGAGCAGGCTTACAAGTGATTGAATCACTGGCAGCAGTGGTGGTTTACAGACCTCTCAGTTTACAGATGTGAAAGACAACTTTGAAGGTGAGCAGGAAAGGTCGATAGCACCTGGGTTAGAGACAAGCACAGCTCAAAGCAGGGTATACCAGCATAGTCCCAGTTCAGCAAACCAAGAGCAGACCTTTTTCAGACCTAATTCAGTCAGGAGTGACTGAATTAGCAGCAGCAGTAGCTGCTACTGCTTCCAGAACTCTCATCCCACAGATTGTAAGGGGGTCAAACAACTGGTCAGAAGATTATACGGCTCTTTTTGCTTAGCACTGAGGCAGGACTCTATTGCTTTCCCTCCACTCAGATCTGGGTCAGAAGACTGGGTGGCAGTCCCAGGGAGAGGAAGAGCACAGCCATAGCAGAGCTTAAGGCCATAGCTGAGGGGGAAGCCTCCTGAGAGTTTCAAGATAGCAAAGGATTCTTGTGGTTGCTCACAGATTAAAGCAGAGGTCAGGAGTGTAGTAGACACTTTTCCTTAGATCATATGCTCTTGAAAGAATTGAAAACTTATCTCCCTAGAAGTATCTCTGAAGACAGGTACACAGAACTCACAAAGCTGGGAACAGTATGCTTTTCAACCTGGAAGCAGAGCCCTACTTTTACAAACAGTTAAGTCAAGAAATAAGTTGCAGAAATGAATAAACAACACACACACACACACACACACATACACACAAACACTGGCTATAGGACATTATTATGGGGACAAGGAAGATCAAAAGACATAATAAGAAGACAAGAAAGTCAAAGTTCCTACAGGCAAAGCCTCCAAGAAAAATATGAATGGATCCCAGGTCATAGGAGAGCTCAAAAAGGGTTTTGAAAATCAAGAGAGGAAGAGGAAAAACTGTGAAGACAAATGAGAATGATGCAAGAAAATCATGAAAAACTAGTCAGCATCTTAGTAAAGGAGACACAAAAAGTACTGAAGGAAAGAACAACTTAAAAACAGATTAGGCCAAATGGTAAAAGAGGTCCAAAAAGTCAATTAAAATAATGCCTTAAAAAGCATAATTGGCCAAATGGAAAAATGAAGTCCAAAAATTCACTGAAAAAATTATTTGAAAATTAGAATGGAGAAGATGGCAGTGCAGAAGCAAGAGAACTATGCAGTTTCCCCCATAACCACCTCAAATACCTATAAAAATATGACTCTAAACAAATTTTAGAGCTCCAGAAGCCACAAAACTACAGAGAAACAAGGCTCCAGCTAAAGGTAGCCTAGCAGGCAGACAGGAGGCGTTCATTTACTGGGAGCCGAAACCAGTAAAACCACAGCTTAGCCCCAAGCTGGCCATCAGAAGCCAAGGCTGGAGCATTTGGGAGAGTGGATCACCAGCAGCTGTAGCAGTTTGCAGAATTATCAAACCATAAGAGCCAAGGACAAAGTGAAAGGTCAGTGGAACTCAGCTAAATTTGGGGTAGAGAAGCAGGTCTGGCTGCCAGCCTCCAAGGCAGGGAAGCAGCAGAAGCAGCAGCCCAGCCACCTCCACATGGCCGCTTCAGAGTTCTTAGCTTGCATATTGCATGGGGGCCAAGCAATCATTCAGAGGTTAAGTGCTCTTGCCTTAACCTGCCTTGATTGGGATCATGATCTTGGGTGGTGATCCTGAGGTATGTGAATAGTGAGCCAAAGCTGGTAGGGGCTGCAAAGATGATGGCTTCATAATAATTCCAGCAGTAGCAAAAACCCCAGCAATTTGGGACAAACCTCTTACCCCTGGAAGCAGTGATCTACTGTGGCTCAAAACTCAAGTTAATTGACTGGCAACATGAGCAGACAAAGGAAGCAAAACAAGCACAGCAATCCAACTTTAGATTCATTTTGGGGGGACAAAAAGGATCAAAAGCATGGAACAGGAGGAAGACAACACAGCCAGAACTCTTGCACCAAATGCTTCCAAGAAAAATGTAAACTGGTTACAGGCCCCAGAGGACCTTAAGACAGATTTTGAAAATCAAATAAGAGAAATGAAGAAAAACTGGAAAGATAAATGATAATGATGGAAGAAAATCATGAAAAGAGAGCCAAAATCCTGACTGAAGAAAATAACACCTTAAAAACAGATTAACTCAAATGGCAAAAGAGGCCCAAAAAGCCAATGAGGTTCAGAAGAACACTTTAAAAAGTTGAATTTGCCAGATGGAAAAAGAATCTCAAAAGCTCACTGAAGAGAATAATTCCTTCAGAATTCGAGTGGAGCAAATGGAAGCTTTTATGAGAAAGCAAGATACTATTGAACAGATTCAGACAAGTGAAAAAATAGAAGGTGATGTGAAATATCTCCTTTAAAAAGCAACTGACCTGGAAAATAGATCCAGGAGAGACAATTTAAAAATTATTGATCTACCTGAAAGCCATAATCAGAAAAAGAACTTAGAAATCATCCTTCAAGAAATTTTCAAGGAAAATTCCCCTGATATTTTAGAACCAGAGGGCACAATAGAACTTCAAAGAATTCACTGATCACCGCTTGAAAAAGATACCAAAAAGAAAACTCCTAAGAGTGTTATAGACAGGTTCCAGAGTTCCCAGATCAAGGAGAAAATATTACAAGCTGCCAAGAAGAAACAATTTGAATACTGAGGAAACACAATTAGGATAACTCAGGATCTGCCAATTTCTACATTAAGGGATCACAGGGCCTGGAACATGATATTCCAGAGATCAAGGGAGCTAGGATTAAAACCAAGAATCACTTCTCCAGAAATATTGAGTATAATGTTTCAATTTGAAAATATGGTCATTCAATGAGGTGAAGGACTTTCAAGCATTCTTGCTGAAAAAAAAGCAGAACTGAACAGAAAATTTGACATTCAAATAGAAGAAGCATGAGAAGGTAAACATGGGAAATAAATCATATGAAACTTATCAAAGTTGAACTATTTACATGCCAACATGAAAAAACGATAAGAGTAACTTATGAAACTTTTGTCAGTATGAGGATGGTGAAGGGAATATAACTGTGTGTGTGCATGTGTGTGTGTGTGTGTGTGTGTGTGTGTGTGTGTGTGTGTGTGTGTGAATTCCTTCTCTGGGAATAGAAAAGATCAAGCATGGGATGGGAGGAACACAACACAGTCAGAACTCCCACAGAAAAAGCTTCCAAGAGACATGAAGACTGCCTACAAGCCATAGAGCAGCTTAAAAAGAATTTTGAAAACTAAATAAGAGAAGTGGAGGAAAAATTGGGAAGATAAATGAGAATGATACAAGAAAATCATGAAAAGACAGTCAACAAGCTGACTGAAGAAAATAATACCTTAAAAAATAGATTCATTCAAAGGCCAAAAGAGGCCCAAAAAGCCAATGAGGAGAAGAATGCTTTAAAAAGTCAAATTTTCCAGATGGAAAAAGAATCTCAAAAGCTTTCCGAAGAGAATAATTCTTTCAGAATTAGAGTGGAAGCAAATGATAGTATGAGAAATCAAGATACTATTAAACAAATTCAAACAAATGAAAAAATTGAAAGCAATGTGAAATATCTCCTTGAAAAAACCACTGACTTGGAAAATAGTTCCAGGAGAGACAATTTGAAAATTATTGATCTAGCTGAAACCCATGACCAGAAAAAGAACTTGGAAAGCATTCTTCAAGAAATCCTCAAAGAAAATTGCCCTGATGTTTTAGAATCAGAGGACAAAATAGAACTTAAAAGAATTCACCAATCACCTCTTCAAAAAGATCCCCAAAAGAAAACTCCTAGAAATGTTATTGCCAGGTTCCAGAACACCCAGTTAAAGGAGAAAATATTACAGGCTTTCAAGAGAAAACCATTTGAATACTGTGGAAGCACTGTGAGGATAACCCAGGATCTGGCAGCTTCTACACTGAGGG
>CM053597.1:194603911-194639556 GCA_028646575.1 Pseudocheirus occidentalis | reverse complement strand
CAAAGTCCTTTTTCAGTTGATGTATAGCTAGTAGGCATTCTCCCAGTGTCTAGGAAGCATTTGGTGAGGGAGTTTTGATTGAGCTGTCTTCCTCCCGCTCCATGCTTTGGTCTTTTTTGTCCATAAAAAAGGATTCTAGAGTTTTACTGCTGTTCCTAGCTTGCTTCCTTTTTCTCATGTTGGCCAGTCTATTAATTGCTTGTTTTTTTTAGCTCTGTGGAACTCTGCTTCCTGGAGAGGGAAAGCTCTGTCCCAAATCGCTGGGGCCCTCACAGCTGCTGGAGCTCTTAGTGGGGTTCTGCAGCCCCACCTCCAAGCCTTGGCTCACTGAAAGTGCACCCCAGGACCACCACTCAAGACCATGATCCAGATCCAGGCCACTCAATGCAAGAGCTCTTTGCCCCGATGGATCACGTCAGCCCCCCTGCTATCTGCAGGCTGAGGGCTCTGAGGCAGCCCAGTGGAGGCCACTGTGGCTCTGACTTTTCTGCTGTTACGGCCCCCTCCCGCTGCTTCTTTGCCCTGGGAGCAGTTTGGCTAGACCCGCTCTTCTCCTCCCCAGTTAGCAAAATCCACTGACCTTTCTCTTAGCTTTTTTTTCCTTCTGGCCTGATAGGTGTGGTAATTGTGCCTCCAGTGCAGCCAATCTGCTCTCCTATAGCTGCGGCTCCCTGCCGGATGCCCCAGGGCCTGAGGTGGCCAGGGTTTTGGCTGTGGGTCCCAGACTGCTGCGAAGAGCCCCGCCTGCTGCCTGTAGCAACAGATGTGCTTTCTGTCCTGTGGTGTGTTTTGGAGCTTGAAAATCTGTTTTAGAGTCCCATTTTATGAGTTTTTTAGCATGTTTGTGTGGGAGCTGTGGTGCTTTGCTGCTTCTATGCCGCCATCTTGGCTCCACCCCCAGCAACCTCCTACTTTTATACAAGATGGTTAAAGAATAAAAAGAGAGGGCTGCTGTGTGTGTACTTTATTGTTGTTTATCATGCTTTTGAAATATTATTTGATAAAGAGGAAACACAATTTATATTTTAATTACTAAATCAAACTATCCAATCAAACAACTGGCATACATTAGGTATCTAATGTGTACCAGGCACTGAGAGAGGGAGGCATTATGGATTTAAGGGAAAAAAACAATCCTTGACCTCAAGGAGCTTACATTCTATCAAAGACCATATGTATATTAGTATTACTATATATGCAATAGATGAGGTACATTTTTAAGTTTGGTAGAGTAGAGAAACTATGAACAGCTGAGGAAATTGAGGAAAGATAATGTGAAAGGTGTTACTTTAGCTAAGCTTTGAAAAAAAACCTAGGGGTTAATTCTAAGAGGGCAGCTAGGTGACACCGTGGGTAAAATTATGCGCTTGAAGTCAGGAAGACACATCTTTGTGAGTTCAAATCAGATTTCAGACACTTACTAGCTGTGTCACCCTGGGTAAGTCACTTAACCCTGTTTGCATCAGTTTCCTCATCAGTAAAATGAGCTGGAGAAGGAAATGGGAAACCACTCCAGAATTTTTTCCCAAGAAATCCCCAAATGGGGTAATGAAAAATTGTACTTTACTGAAATGACTGAACAACAAGAAGTAAGGAATTGTAAGAGCGAGAGGTGATAAAAATGTATTCCAGACTTGGGAGGCAGCTGGTTCAAAGGCACAAAGGTAAGATATAGGAGTGTTGTAAGCAGTAACAGTAAGATATCCTGATTGATTGATTCATATGATGAAAAGTAACACATAATAGGGTTAGAATGGCAGCTTGTTGGAAGAGTTTTCCTTTGCTAGTACAAGGAACCACTTGGAGTCTGAAGGTTCTGAGAAAACATGTTTCCTAAAAAACAACTTGGTCGCCTTAAAGTAAAATGATACACTGCTTGTAGGGAAGTTCTCTGGATCTCAGAAGCTCCTTATTCAAGCCATAGAAGTAGTCCTTATATACCCTTTATCCAAGGTTATGTAGGACCCAAGTCTTTGAGGTGGGGTCTGAATCCATATCCAATGACTGAAGAGACAGTACTTTTTACCACTGTTATTGAATGACATCCTCCCTTAAAATTAAAGGAATATGCTGTAGTGGCAAGAGCATTAGGATGGGACTGACACCAGAGTTTTGAGACCTTGTATCCCTTGGTTGTATCCAATGGGGAAAGTTGCTTCCTGCTAGACTTCAGTTTCCTGGTACCTAAACAGGACTCGATGGCCTTTGGGGTCCATACCCTTCCTAATTTACTGGATCACTGTAGAAAATGTACTTAGTTAAAATCTTTGCTGTCAGGGATTTTACCTTTATGGAGTTCCATTTCTTCATTGGTAAAATGAGGGATTTGTACTGGATGATGCTGGAGCTTCCTACCAACTGATATCCTCTGTGATTTTATATGTGACGTTTACCAACAAAGAATAAGCTCCCTCAGTTTCTACTGGTCTAGAAAGCCTTGAGTACAATCCAGGAACAGACTCCACTCATTTGCTGAAGTGGAGTGGATGTATGGGCTACACAATCTAAGTGAGAATCACTCATCATCTGAAAGCTAGCCACTGAGAGATGGATTTGTTGATTGTGGCAATTGGTATAAGGGTTACAGTGTTTATTGTCCATGAAAAAAGTATTAATAAGTATAAGACCATGGGTCTTTCAAAGCACCAGAGTAATAAAGCTCCAGGTCCATTGTTCTATCTCCACTGTACTATCTAGCTGCCTCAGCCTTGGATTAAAACTTTAGATAGTCACTTAGCTTAACATGAAAGCATGGGGATGGAGGTTGAGAATATGGGAATACTAGAGTTGTGGGGGGACAGGGAGGTATTATGGGTAAGTAGAAGGCAGAATGATGGGTTTGGACCCCTGACAGAGAATAAGAGATACCCCAAACTTTGCCTACTTTGCAATGCTTCACTTATACTTCTTCAAAAACCTTTACATATCAGTATATTGAAACTCATTCTCAAATACTTCTTTTTGTTCAGACATGGATAAAAAATAATTCAAAAAAATGAAGAGCCCAGGTGCCTTAGATTAAGTGTTGTTTCATTTGGCAAAGCAATGACTTTGTAAAGGAATTTCATTTTTTTTTGCCAACAAAATAATATAGCAGGTGTAAAAGTAAGCCAGAACAAAATTTTCCCCGTATTCAAGCTTCACTAAAATAGAAAGGATAAGGATAGTGACTCTCGTAAGTGACAGAAAAGTCCTTCAAGCAACTTTCATTTTGTAATTCTTGAAATGCATATGGTTTTATTGTTTACTAGGCATGTGCCCTTTGACAAGTAGCTTCAACCTTCTGGTCTCAGTTTCCTTATGGATATGAGGATATTAGACTACATGTCCTCCCAAGTCCCATCTACCTCAAATAGTAATAGAGACTTGTTCTATGATTTCATTGTAATAAAAGACTCTCAGGTGAAGAAACTCCTTGTTCCTATGAAGGTCAGCATCTTCTCCACACGTAGAATTACAGAGAGTTGTTTAGGTCAAAGAGAGGCCAAGGCCCAGAATCAGATAGTTGATATGTGTCAAAGGTGAGAATTGAAACAAGACCTTGGTTTTGAGGCTAGTTTTCTATCTATACACCTCATTGTTTTTACATCCAGGTATTTTTATTAGTAATAGCAAACTTCAAGAATATGTACATTCATCACAATGGTTAATTGTTTGACCTTAAACATTCCCCAGCCCTGGAACAATTAGTGATTAGTAGAGTTTCTCTGTGAGTTCATATGACCAAAAAATAATAATAATCATGAGACAAGATTTATAATGAATTTCTTTCACCTGGATTGGTTCTCAGTCCATCTGCTTTGCTGGCATATGCTTCAAGAATTCAGGATCAGAGGAAGTCATTCTGTGGAAGTAAAATCAAATTCATTAGCAAATCTTGAATCAGGATCCTAGAGCTGAAGACAGAAAAGAGCTCAATGGTGATCTTGTCCAACTCTCCTTTTCTAGATAAAGAAACTGTCCCAGGGAGGCTGAGTGAATGGTCCAAAGTCACACAGGTAGTGAGCATCACTGGTGGGATCTTAATTCATGTTCTCTGCCTCAAAAGCCAGCATTCTTTCTGCTGTATCAATATATTGTAGAGCTAGCAAAAATGTGCAAGTGGTTAAAGCAAAATGAGTAAGATTTTAAATTGGATATTGTCTTGGGCTTCCAGAATCAGAGAACTGGAATAATTCAACCACTTCATAGGATTCAGGATGGGCACCAGTCAGGACCACCTTCAAGCATCTGTTATTTCATTGTTGAGCCTATACTATGAAGTGTTTGGGAGTTATTAGGGGGCATTACATCATAAAATGATGATGAGTCTTCTGGGACTAAGCCTTTCCAAACATAGTTAGGTGGACCCACAGATCATAGACACACAACAAAGAATATAAGAATCCTGTGATATGTTCTTATTCAAATTCACACTGAATGTTACCAGTATTCTGGAACTAATTACCATATTTCAAATGATTATCACTTCAAATAGTGCAGATCTGAATGCACATGATTCTTTTGTGAGATTCATTATTTGTACTAATCAAAACTTAACTGTATATTTAGTAAAGTTCTTCTTAGTGTTGGGTTCTATGTTAGTCACTGAAGGAAATAGAGTAACTTTTTTAAAAATGTAGTCCCTGGGGACAAAATGAAGGTGAAAAGGTAGGGACTCACCTGAGATTTCCTTCAAACCACTCTGAACTACTTTAAATAATACCTCAAAACAAGTTCTGCAGTGGCAAAAGTCACAAATGTATAGAGGGAAACTTTTCCAGCACAACACAACTTAAAAGGTTGGCAGAAAAAGTTTACTGCACTAGGGTGAGAGTAGAATATAGTCCAGCACAAATCATGCCCAGTACACCAACTGTAAACCTTGGAGGCAATCATATCAGTGGCAGCAATGGTGTTTTCCAGATCTCTCAGCCCACAGACAGTAAGGGGGCTAAACAGCTGGTCAAAAGGAGATACAGTGGGTCCATTTGCTGACACTAAGAGCAGGAATCTGTTGCATTGACCATGCTTCGATCTGGGTCATAGCCCTAGGTCTCAATCCCAGGGCATGGAGAAACACTAATACACCAGAGCTTGTGACTTCAGGGGAGCTTGGGCCTTGGTAACAGTTCCAGGCAAAAAAAGAGTGTCTGTGGTCAGTCACAGACCGGAACAAAGGGCAGAAAAGAAGTGAACATCTTTCTAGATCCTACTACCTTAGATGAACCAAAAACTTACAGGTCCTCAGAATTATCTCCGAAAAGATAAAAACAAAATCCTTAATCTTGAGACAGTGCCCCCTCCATTCCAAAAACAGAGCTCCACTTTAACATAAAGTTAAAAGTCAAGAAATAAGTTAAGAAAATGAGCAAACAGCTCAGAAAAAAAGATCCTGATTATAGCAAGTTACTATGGTGACAGGGAAGTTCAAATCGTAAAATCAGAAGAACACAACGAAGTTAAGACCCCTTTGTCTAAAGCCTCAAAGAAAACTAAGAATTGCCTCAGGTCATGGAAGAGCTCAGGATTTTTAAAAACCAAGGAAAAAAGATAGAGGATATATTGTGAAGAGAAATCAGAGCGATAGAAGAAAATCATGAAAAAGAGTCAACATCTTAGTAAAGAAGACACAAAAAATACTGAAGAAAATGACACCTTAAAAAACCAGATCAGGACAGATGATAAAAGAGGCACAAAATTCCATTGAAGAGAAGAATGCATTGGAAAACAGAATGGGGGATTTTTTTTAAAAAAGGCACAAATATTCACTGAAGAAAACAGCTCCTAAAGAAGCAGAATTAACCCAATAGAAAAGCAGATACAAAAACTTACTAAAGAAAGCAACTCCTTTTCCCAATTGATAAGTAGCTAAAAAGATATGAACAGGCAGTTTTCAGATGAATAAATTGAAGCTATCAATATTTATATGAAAAATACTATAAATCATTTTTGATTAGATAAATTAAAATGAAAACAACTCTGACTTGCCACCTTAGACTTATTAGATTGTTTAATATGACAGAAAAAGTAAAATGATAAGTGTTGGAGAAGGTGTAGAGAAATTGGGACTCTAATGAATTTTAGGTGCAATTGTAAACTGATCCAACCATTTTGGAGAGTAATTTGGAACTTTTCCCAAAGGGCAATCAAACTGTACATACCTTTGATCCCACAACATCACTACTAGGATTGTATTCCAAAGAGATAATAAAAAAGAGAAAAGGACTGATGTGTGCAAAAAAATATATATTTATAACAGTTCTTTTGGTGGTGGCAAAATATTGGTCATTGAGTAAATGCCCATGGGGAATGGCTGAAGAAACTGTGGTATAGGAATATAATGAAATGCTACTGTGTCATAAGAAATGCTTAGTGGGCAGATTTCAGAAAAGCCTGGAAAGACTTACATGAACTGATCCTGAGTGAAGTGATAGAACCAAGAAAACACTGTACATAGTAACAGCAACACTGTGCATTGACCAACTATAATAGACTTAGCTCTTTTCAGCAATGTAATGATCTAAGACAATTCCAAAACACTCATGATGGATGATGCTATTCACATCCAAAGAAAGAGCTGGTGGAGTATGAATGTTGATCAAAGCATACTATTGTCACTATTGTTGTTTTGGTTATTTTTTATTTTCCCCTTGTATCTCTTTCTTCTTTCACAACATGACTAATTGGAAAATAAGTTTACCATGATTACACATGTATAATCTATATTAGATTATACATCTTGTGTAGGGAAAGGGGAGGGAGGAAGAGAGGGAAGGAGGGGAAAAATTGGGACTCTATATATTATAAAGTGAATTTTGAAAAATATCTTTCAAGTAATTTGAAAAAATATATATAATTGCATAAAAAGTGAAATAATTCCCTAAATATTAGAATTAGACAAGCAGAAGCTAATAACTTTATGATACATCAAGAAATAACAAAACAAATTAAAAGAATGAAAAATAGAAGAAAATGTGAAATAACTCATTGGAAAAATAACTGAAATAGAAATGAGCTTCAGGAAAGATAATTTAACAATTTTTGGACTGCCTGAAAGTTATGATAAAAAAGAGCTTAGATATCATCTTTTAAGAAATTATGCAGGAGCACTACCTTGATATTTCAGAAATACAGGGCAAAATCGAAATTAAAAGAATACATTGATCACATCCTAAAAGATCCCAAAATGAAAACTCAGAAGTTTTATAGATAAATTCCAGAAATCCCAGGACAAGGAGAAAATATTTCAGGCAGGCAAAGACTCACAATTCTAATATTGTGGAACCACAGTCAGGACAAGACAAGATTTAGCAGCTTCTACTTTCAAGGACTGGAGGTCTTGGAATATGATATTCAGAAAAAAACGAAAGAGTTCTAATTATATCCAAGAACCACCTATGCAGCAAAACTGAATATAATACTTCAGGGGCAAAAATGGATATTCAACAAAATAGATTTTCATGCTGAATAGAAAATTTGACTTTCCAATACAAGACTCAAGAGAAGCGTAGAAAGGTAAACAGGCAAAGGAAATTATGAGTTTGCATTCTTGCATGGTAAGATAGTATTTGTAACCCCTAAGAAACTTACCAATATTAGAACAGGTAGGATATACGTAGACAGAGAGTATGGATGTGATTTGAATATGATGGGATGATATCTAAAAAAATAAAATTAAGGGATGAGAAAGAGGAATACACTAAGAGAAGGAAAAAGGAAGAGGTAAGATGGGGGTAAATTATCTGACATAAAAGAGGCACAAAAAATTTTTTATACTAGAAGGGAAGATGGATGAAGTGAGGTGGAATGTGTGAACCTAAATCTTGTTGGAATTGTCTCAAAGAGGGAATAACATACACAATCAGTTGCCAATAGAAATCTATCTTGTCTCAAAAGAAAGTAGAAGGGGAAGGAGAATTGTGTGTGTGTGTGTGTGTGTGTGTGTGTGTGTGTGTGTGTCCATGTGTATGATGGATTGAAGGGTGGATCGTGAAAGGTAAAAGTCATTTTGGGAATGGGCAGGGTGAAAGGAAAGAGAAAGAGGGAGAGAGACAGAGAGAGACAGAAAGAGAGACAGAGAGAGAGAGACAGAGAGAGAGGGGGGGAGGGAGGGAGGGAGAAGGATAAAGGGGGAAATAGAAGGGAGAGAAATACATTGTAATCATTACTATGAAAAATTACAGAAAGTTTCTCTGATAAAAACCTCATTTCTCAAATATATAGAAAACTAAGTCAAATTTATAGAAATAAGAGCCATTCTTCAATTGATAAATGGTCAAAGTATATGAACAGGCAGTTTTCAAACAAAGTAATCAAAGCTATCTATGGTCATATAAAAAATAAATTACTATTGATTAGAAAATGCAAATTAAAACAATTCTGAGCTTTCATCAGAAACCCATTAGATTGACTAGTATGACAGAAAAAGAAAATTACAAATGTTGGGAGAGATGGGGGAAAATTGATATACTAATTCACTGTTGGTAAAATGATACACTGATTTAAACATTTTGTAGAGCAATATGTGACTCTGCCCAAAGGGTTATACAAGCATGTTTACCCTTTGACCCAGCAACACCACTGTATCCCAAAGAGGTAAAACCAAAAAGGAAAAGGACCTTTTTGTACAAAAATATTTATAGCAACTATTTTAATCATTTGGATTCAGTTAAACGGTCACACTTGAGTATCTAGAGGACCACATGTGACCTTGAGGCTAGAGGTTCCTGATCCCTATTTTAAGTATATCTCTTTACTTGGAGGTACAGAAAATCATTTGGGTAAAATATTAAATCTAAATAAGCTTCACCCATGAAGTTCTTCAGTGATACTACTCTTATCATAAAAATGATACTGGATTCTCTAAGATTAATGCAGTGGAGAGAGTTGAAGCAATGAGTCCTACCTAAATGGAAAGGCTTTGTGTCCATTTTGTTCATTAGTTTGATGTCTGTGATCTGAGAATCCATATAGCTGAGTTTGGAAAGGCCCATAACCAGAAGACTGAGCACAACTTAATGATGGTTACCCTTCTGCCTTGTGCTACAACTAATAAAGACTTAGTAACATAAGCCTCACTGATGAAAACACAGATCCTTGAAGTACAACTAGGTCCTCTTTAGTGCCTGTCTTGGATCCTACAGAGTGTTCGCGTTATTCCTGTTTTCTTTGCACATTTCTGTTGGACTAGGAATAAGTACCCTATTTGACTTATAACTTTGGATAGTGCAAAGCCAAATAACGTGATCGTTTCACATGATTCATTATTTACACTAATTGAAAGTTAACTGGCACCAAACTTAAATGAAGTTAATTTTTTTATCTGAAACTCAAAGAAAGAATTGTCTCTGATTAAAATATATTTCTGTACATGATATAGTTTATTGAGAGCAGAGGAGGAGAATGAGAAATTTATTTTGGGATTCTTAAGCTTTAGGGCAGTGGAGGAGAAATAAGAAATAAAATAATTGCCTATATTCTAAGTCTCACTGATTACAATATAAAAAGAAATGATGTTTCAAGCTGTTAAAGCAAAGGATGCAATCTGGTAATAAAATGGAGTCTAAAAATCAAATTAGGTATCTTTCTGTTCATTTAAAGTAGCTACACATTGAGAGAGGCAAGATACATTTTGTGCTAATAGGATATTTCAAAGATTAACTTTTTATTGTTATGTCTACAACATGGAGCATCTTTTAAATAATCAGAGATAAGAGTAATAGCATGATTTCTAGTCTTTGAATTAGTGTAGAGATCTGAGATTGGATCACAGTAATAATTATGTTTTCCTTTCTCCAGTGACCCAGAAAAAACTATCTTTTCTCTTAAAAGGACATATGAAGACGGAAGTAAAGTAAAATGCTTTGCATAATTTATCAACCTGAACACCAGGTCTCTTCATTTCTAACCTATTCCTTCAAGGACTTGATATTTTAAAGGATAAAGATGACAATTCAAGTAACTTAAATGTCAGATGCAGAAATCTATGGATGACAAAAGGTAAGAATTTGCATTTGTCTTTAAGATAGATTTAATTCATTGGCTTTCTATAATGATTTTCTATAAAAAAAATTTAGGGTGTAAGAAAAAGAATACAGAAATGTCTCTTCTATTATTTTGCATGCATGAAATTTTCTACATGAAAAAATCTTAAATTCCCATGCCACACATTTTGAAGAAAGACATTGTTCTAGTTTTCTAAGAACTCAACAGTGAAGCTAATTTGAGTTTTAATTTGGTAACTGGCAGAGATAGTCTGACTTTCTAACAATGGTGCTTCTGTGAATACTGTTTTTTGGACCATTTCAGTTGATGTTTTATGCTATTGGATGCCCCAAGTATCCTTCTATAAGAATGGAGCTTGACAAGATTGACATTCCTTCTATGCTTTTTGGCTATTTTGATTTGACATTTCTAGTTTGGAAGAAAAGCTCCTTAGTCCTTTCAGCTAGTCAATTCATGTGAGATCATTTTCATAAATATCAATCAATAAATAAAGTACCTTCAATGTGACTGGAACTGGACAAGGCACTGGTTAAAGAGATGGAAAAAATATAATAAAAATACACTGAAAAGAAAAAAATGAAAAAAATGTCATGTCTAGATGAATATGACAGTTTGAAGGTAAGATTAGGCAGAGTTGTATAATGTCAATATGTGTTCTTTAAAGTCATTTTTATAATAGCCATCTCACTTTTAAAGAATCCTTGATCCTATAAATGACTGCCTATTTCATATGGAATAGCTTCAAATTTAAGACTTGTACCCTGTGAGAAATCAGTTTCTTGTCAACTTTCCAAGAGAAACAATTTATAAAGTGAAATAGAGAGTTGTTTCTCTGGCTTTTCATTCTGTTCATAATGTTTGCTTTGTTTTACTGTTGTTAGTATTGCTTTTCTGTTAGATTTTATTTTATTCAGTTTAAGGAGTCTGGGTAATTATGACAATAGTCTGGTTTCTTCAATGGCTCATGTCCTCAGTAAAGATCATCTAAGCCCTGTTATGTTTTGGATGATCAATGAACTTGAAAAGATGATCAACTTCACCTCATTGAAGGCTATCATTGTCTTATGTATCTTATGTTTCAGTAATAATGAATTCCACATATACAGCACTTGAAAGCTCACAAAGTGCTTTATGTAATGCTATTGCCTTTGATCCAATGAGTTGCATATTGACAATATTCTTATCCCCATCTTATGAGTGAAAAAGTCTGAAGGAGGTTAAATGAAATTGTTGAGGTCACACAAATAATACTTTTCAGAAGCAAGATTTGAGCCTGAGGCTAACCTGACTCCAAGTTCAGAACTCTGTCTTTGTATTTAGTGAAAAAAGGAGTAGACATTCTATCACATGAGTAATAAGTTTCAGGGACAAGTTTTGAGCCTAAGGCTATCCAGACTCCAAGTCCAGAACTTTATCTTTGAATTTAGGACAGAACAGAACAGACATTTTTTATCAATGCTAACTAATTAAATTCTAGCATTAAATTCATTTTATTTTACAAACCCATGTTAAGTATGCACCATGTAGAGTGCATTGTTTTAGAATTCCTCAAATGGAAAATATAATGTTTCAGTAACACATGGTTCCTATCCTCATAGAGGTCAGTTTATTTTGGTAACATGACAGATAGAAATAAAAATATGAATGAATGAAAAGGTATTGCAAGATGCTCATGATTCTCACTGTGTGTGAAGCTTTAGGGATACAAATACAAAAAGAAAGAGGTTCTTGACCTCAGGGGCCTTATATTCTAGAAGACAAGGAATAACCAATAAAAAAGAAAGGTGGGAAAGACACAGAGCTGGTGAATGGAACCATACAGCAGTCTGTTGGTATGTCAATATGAGAGGCAATGGAAGCATTGATTTGATTACGGTTTTCAGACAACAACAATGACAAAAAAGGATGAGAATGGTATGAGTTCAGTGGCAGGATAGAAAATTGCAAGGATAAAAAAGAGAATATTTGGTCTGAAAAGTACAGAGCTCAGTGGTTTAGATCCCCAATAGCATAGTCTCTTGTGGTCTAGTTCAGAGGTTAGAGCAACAAGAGAAACAGAAAATATCTCATCAGAATGAAAACTCATGGGCCAAAGATGGCAGTTCAGTGGCCTAGAATTTTACACAATGATCACTAGTGATCAGGTTTGTAGGGAGAATGACATAAATCTGCCCTGTATTCTCCAAAATACTATTGGTATAACGGTCCGATGTTTGCTTGAAGACCACATTTGCTATGTGGGCAACAACATAAAATCTATTCAGTATTTCATTCTTTTAATTTATTTGCATTTATACAAACATAAATAAAGACAGGGAATACATCTTTGATTTCACTGACATAGGGAACACCTGGATGAGGAAACATTTTTTTGGTCTATATTTTCATTTTTTAAATTAATTTTTGTTTATTTTTAGTTTACATAATTCATTTCCATGAGATTTTGAGTTACAAAATTTCTCCCTGTCTTTCCCCTACCCATCACCCCAAAACAGCGATCTCACTGTATACATACTCCCCCAATCTGCTTTCTTCTATACCCCCCCATTATCCCTCTGACTTTCCAGTGGGGTGAGATGGATCTCCCCATCCCAGTGCCTGTATATCTTATTTCCCAGTTGCATAATAATAATAATAATAATAATAATAATAACAACAACAACAACAACAACAACAACAACAATAATAATAATAAATACACACACACTTTTTTTAACCTTTGATTTTAGAACTTTAAACTCTAGATTCTTTCCCTTCCTCCCTTGTCACCCAGCCCCACTGGAAAGACAAACAATTCACTACAGGCCATCTGTGTAGTTATGCAGAACATCCTACAATGGGAGTATTGTGAAAAACTGACTATATTTCCCTCCTTTTTATCCCACCCTCTACTTGTCCTATTCTCTACTTTGTCCTTTACAGAAGTGTATTATTCTAACAACCCTCCTCCAAAACTTCACTCCCCTCCATCATCTCACCTTTCATTTCACTACTCTTCTGTAGGGCAAGATAACCAATTTAGAGTGCATGTCATTCCCTCCCTAAGCCAAATTTAATGAGAGTAAGGTAGATCTTCCTGTTCTTCCCCTCCATTGTAACAGTTAACCCTTGCCTCTTCTATATGATATTCTTAACTCCATTCTGTCTCTCCCTGTCTCCTCTCATTCTATTGCTCTCCCACCTCTCAATTTCACCTTTTAAAATATCATCCCTTCCTATTCAATTGAGCCTGTGCCCTCAACTATGTACACATGTACACACACTCACATATGTATTCATAGGCATATATATATACACACACATACATACCCTCCTATACAGACATATACAAACATATACATATATGTGCATACATATACAAATGTATACATATCTATATATTTATGTATCATCTGTCATCTATCTATATGTATGTACACATTTATATTCCCATCACTATACTCATACTGAGAAAAGTTTTATAAGTTACAATGATCATTTTTTCATGTTGGCATGTAAATAGTTCAGCTTTGATAAGTTTCTTATGATTTATTTTCCATGTTTACCTTCTCATGCTCCTTGCATATGAATGTGAAATTTTCCATTTCATTCTGTTTTTTTCCTCAAAAATGCTTGAAAGTCCTCCACCTCATTGAAAGACCATATTTTCCCCTGAAAAATTATACTCAGTTTTGTTGGGTAGGTGATTCTTGGTTTTAATCCTAGCTCCCTTGATTCCCAGAATTCCATATTCCAGGCCCTTTGATCCCTTAATGTAGAAACTTCTAGATCCTGTGTTATCCTGATTGTGTTTCCACAGAATTCAAATTGTTTCTTCTTGTCAGCCTACAATATTTTCTCCTTGATCTGGGAACTCTGGAACCTGGCTATAACATGCCTAGGAGCTTTCTTTTGGGGATCTTTTTCAAGAGCTGAGCAGTGAATTTTTTCAAGTTCTGTTTTGTCCTCGGATTCTAAAATATCAGGGCAATTTTCCTTGAGAATTTCTTTAAGGATGCTTTCCCAGTTATTTTTTTGATCATGGCCTTCAGGTAGTCCAATAATTTTTAAATTGTCTCTCCTAGATGTATTTTCCAGGTCAGTGGTTTTTTTCAATGACATATTTCGCATTACCTTCTATTTTTTCATTTGTTTGTATCTGTTTAATAGTATCTTGATTTCTCATAGTCATTTGCTTCCAGTTGCTCCACTGTAATTCTGAAGGAATTATTCTACTCAGCAAGGTTTGGAGATTATTTTTCCACCTGGCAAATTCAACTTTTTAAGGCATTCTTCCCCCTCATTGGCTTTTTGGGCCTCTTTTGCCATTTGAGTTAATTTGTTCTTTAAGGTGTTGTTTTCTTCAGTCAGGTTGTTGACTCTCTTTTCATGATTTTCTTGCATCATTCGCATTTATCTTCCCAATTTTTCCTCCACTTCTCTCATTTGGCTTTCAAAGTCATTTTAAAGTTGATCTATGGCTTGTAGGCAATCTTCATATTTTTTGAAAGCATTTGGTGTGGGAGTTCTGACTATGTTTTTCTCCAGTTCCATGTTTTGATCCTTTTTGTCCTCAAAAAAAGGATTCTAGAGTTTTATTGCTGTTATTACTTTGCTTCCTTTTCCTCATGTTGGCCAGTCAATTAATTGCTTGATATTTTAGCTCTGTGGAACTTTACTTCCAGAGGGGAAAGCTCTATCCCAAATTGCTGGGGTTTTCACAGTTGCCAGAGCTATTATGGGGAGTGCTGCAGCCCCTACCAGCTTTGGCTCGCTGAAAGTGCACTCCAGGACCACCACCCAAGACCACAATCTGGATCCAGGTTGCTCACGGCAAGAGCCCTTGGCCCTGAACAATCATCTCGGCCCCCCTGCAGTCAGCAGGCCAAGAGCTCTGAAGCAGTCCAGTGGAGGCAGTTGCCTCTTGCAGTTGTTTCTGCTGCTTCATGATGCTTCCTTGCCCTTGGGCAGTTTGGTCAGACTGCTTTTTCCCCCCAAATTTAGCTTCAGTTCAACTGATCTTAGCCTTATCTCTCCTGGCTAGATAAATGTGGAAACTGCCCCAGGTGCCTCCGAATCCGCTCTCCTTTAGACTCCAGCTGGGGCTCCTCCCGACTGCCCTGGAGCCAGGCTGTGGTTTCAGGCTGGGCTGGCCTTGGCTCCCAGCCTGCTGCAATGAATCCCACCTACTGAGCTGCCTTCAGGGAGAGATGTGTTTTTTGTGAGATTTGGAGCCCTAAAATTTGTTTAGAGATGTATGTTATGGATAATTAAGGCGGCTGTGTGGGAGCTGCAAAGCTTTGCTGCTTCTACACAGCCATCTTGGCTCTGCTCCCTGGGCCTCTTTTGCCATTTGAATTAGTCTATTTTTAAAGTGTTATTTTCTTGTGTCAGGTTGTTGACTCTCTTTTCATAATTTTCTTGTGTTATTTTCATTTCTCTCCTCAATTTTTCCCCTACTTCTCTTATTTGGTTTACAAAATCCTTCTTTAGCTGCTCTATGGCTTGTAACCAGTCAACAATTTTCTTGGAAGCTTTTTGTGCTGGAGTTCTGACTGTGTTGTCTTCCTCCTGTTCCATGCTTTGATTCTCTTTATCCCCAATAAAGGCATCTAAATTTGGATTGCTGAGCTTTCTTTACTTCCTTTCTCTGCTCATGTTGCCAGCCAATTACTTGAATTTTGGGCTCAGTAGAACTGTGCTTTCAGAGGGTAGAGCTCTGTCCTAAATTGCTTGGGTCTTCACAACTACCTGAGCTATTAGGTGGCCACCATCCCTGCAGCCCCCACCAGCTTTGGCTCACTAGTCACTAACCTCAGGACTACCACCCAAGACCACAATCCCAATCCAGGCAGGTCAAGGCAAAAGCACTTAGCTTCTGAATGATCACTTGGCTTCCTTGCAATCTACAAGCCACAAAGTCTGGAGGTGAAGGCAAGGCCACCACTTCAGACCACTTCTAGCTCTGGAGGCAGTTGGCTGGACTCTCTCCCCTAAATTTAGCTGAGTTCCACTGACCTTTTCCTTTTGTCCTTGGCCTTATGGTTTGATAATTCTGGAAACCACCACAGCTTCTGGTGATCTCCTCTCCTGAATGCTCCAGCCACAACTTCTCCTGGATGGACTGGGGCTAAACACATGGGGCTAGGCTCTGCTCCCAGTGCACTGTGATGAACCCTTTCCATCCACCTGCTGGGCAGCCATAAGTGGGAGCTTTGTTATTCTGTACATTTGTGGATTCTGGAACTCTAAAATGTATTCAGAGTCATGTTTTATAGGTATTTGAGGTGGTTATGTTGGAAGCCACTGGGTTCCCCTGCTTCTACACTGCCATCTTGTCTCTACCCCTGAGGAAACTTTTATTAAAGCAAGTTGGAAACTTCTCAGTTTTAGAGAGCTGCCTACTAGCACACTGAGAAATTAAGTGACTTATCAAGGCTCACAGAGCCAGTATAAGGTAGAACTTAAGCTAAGATCTTTGTTTCTTTGATACTGAGTCGTTATCCACTTTGCTATACGGTCTAATACACAAATATGCATAATCCAGAATATAAATTAATGAATAGCATAAATAAGGTATTATGGGCGGTTCTAGATTGCAGATAGTAAGAAGGGAAGATGGTGATTGCCACATTAAATATCAGGGGAAGTTTATAGTGATATCACTTGAATTAACTCTTTATTTTCCAATAGCAGTTCTGCTAGGTTTCATTCCAATAACATCATGTCTTTTTCTAGATAAGGTGATCAACTGATATCTTTTCAACAAGCTGATTGACTCAGAACCCTTGATTTTCCCTCCCCTCTGATTGGGTCCTGGAGGGCATAGCAACAAATTTTTCCTCTCAAAGCCTTGCTTTATAGAGGACTCAGATATTTCAAGGTAACTCTTCATTTTCCATCAGTAGCTCTGTTTGTTTTTAACTCCAAGAATATAATCCTCTTGTTCCAGGTATCCCTTGATGTACCCTCCTTGTTAGCTTCCTTTTGTGCATTTCCTTCCCCCATTAGTTTTTAAGCTGCTTCAGGGCAAAGGTTGTTTTTATTTTTTTCTTATTTGTATCCCTAGTACTCAGTACAGTACCTGGAAAATAGTAGAATATAATAATTCCTAATTAAGTTAATGAATTTTAATTTTAGTTCTTGAGGGAAAGACAGGACTTCAAAAAAGATTAACTTAGTGAGTAGGAGGAGGCCATTCCAGGCATAGAGGATGAGTGTAAGATAAGAGTGAGGAAGGGAAAGTGAACCAATTTGGCTAAACTAAACTGGGAGAGGACAGTGGTATGCAGTAATGCTGGCAAGGTTGAATGGCACTTGATTATTGGACAAGGAAGTTAAATTTTATGTTGTAGTTAATGGAGTGTTATTTATACCTCCCTCTATAAACATCTTTCCTTTCCTTTCTTTCTTTTCTATTCCCACTTCCACTAGCCAAGTTCTGGCATCCATCCATATCTGTCTCTATCCCTATCTATTTCGATATCTCTGTGTGTATGAATTAATGAATGTGTGTATGTCACATGTATGCACACATATATACATGTATAAATCCTCATGTCTATGCATATACATGCACACATATGTATATACACATAATACATATACAGACACACAGATAGATCTATATTTAACATACTTTTATTTTTAAATTTAGAGTTCCAAATTCTCTCCCTCCCTCCCAACACTCCCCCACCTATTGCAAAGACAGACAATATGCTATCAATTGTATATGTGAAATCATACGAAAGATATTTCCATATTAGCCATATCAGAAAAAATAAAGTGAGAAAACCATATTTCAATTTTGCAATCAGAATTCACTAGTTCTCTCTCTGGGTTGAATAGCATTTTTTCATCACACATCTTTTGGATTGGTCTTGGATCACTGTATTGATAAGAGTAGCCAAGTCTTTCACAGATGATCATCATTACAGCATTGCTGTTACTGTGCATAATGAATTCCCAGTTCTTCTTACTTCATTTCTTCATCAGCCTATATAGGTCTTGTTATATTTTTATTTTTATGTTTTTGGGTTGTTGTTTTGTTTTCCTGAAATCACCTACTCTTGTCATTTCTTAATAACAAAACAAAACAAAACCCCTGACAACAAACCCAAACAAACCAAAACTACAACAAAAACCAACCAAACAAAAAATAGTAGTACATTACAACCATATGGACATTCTCTAAGTGATGAGCATCCCCTTAATTCCCAATTCTTTGTCCAAAAAAAGTTGGTTTGAAGATTTTTTTTAAAAAATAGGTCTTTTTTTCTTTTATCTCTTTAGGGTATAGTACTAGTGGTATCATTGCTGCACCGCAGGGTATTCACAGTTTTATACCTCTTTCGGTATAGTTCTAGATTATTCTCCAGGACAGTTGGACCAATTCACTGCTCTACCAAAACTGCATTAATACACTTATTTTCCCTCAGATGCTCCAGCATTTGTCATTTCTTATGGGTATGGGTTTCTAGCTCAATTTTTAAAATTAGCCTGTCTCTAATAAAGAGTAACTTAGAGAATTTTTCATGTGACTATAGATAGCTTTGATTTCTTCTGAAAACTGCTTGTTCATGTTCTTTGATCATTTATCAGTTGGGGAATGATAGTTATTCTTATACATTTAACTCAGTTCCCAATATATTTCAAAAATGAGGCTTTTTCAGAGATATTTGTCACAAAATATTTTGATATTACTTCATTTTTCCACAGTATGTTTTAGCAACATATAGTTCTCCTGATTATCTCTTTCAAATAGTTCAATTTTGCTTTTGCTTTGTCTGACGTACAATTATCAGCCCTTGCCCTCTTCATTTCAGTAGAATCATAATAGAATTTTCTATAGCTCTTCATTTAAACTCTTTGTGTGTCTTTCTGTCCCAAGTGTGTCTCTTGTACATAGTATATTGTTGGATTCTAGTTTCCAGTCCATTCTGCTGCATCTGTTCTGTGGTTAACTTGCCCCATTCATGTTTCCAGTTATGATCACTAATGTACATTTCCCTCCATACCATTTCCCTCTCTTTTCTTTCTTTCTTTTATTCATTTTTTTTGTTTTTGCTTTTGCTTTTTGGAGGAGAGAAGGCAGGGAAATTGGGCTTAAGTGACTTGCCCAAGGTCACATGGCTAGGAAGTGTTAAGTGTCTGAGGTCAGATTTGAACTTGGGTCCTCCTGACTGAGAGCTGTTCACTATGCCACCTAGCCATACCCTATAATTTCTTTTTGGGCAGTTGTATGACTCCCTCAGTGTCTCTTGGTGTTCCTCTTACACTCTTGATCTGTGCTCACCCCGGTATTATAGACCTCCCAGGAGGATCTCCTAAGGTGTCTTACACTGGGACAACATCTCTCTTTGACTTTCTGTTGGTCCCCTATGATGTACTTTAAACATAACTTTGTGAACTTATGCTCTACTGAAAACCATTGAAATGTTAGCCTAGTTTGACTGCCTTATCACATCCTTTTATCTGTATGTCTTTGTACATGTGTATTCATGGGCTTTAAAATCCTTTCCTTTCTTTAAATCCTGCATGAGGTATGATGTTTTCACTGAAACCCTCAACTATTCATAAATTCTCTCTTAAAAATTTCATGCTTGGGGTGGCTAGGTGGTGGACTGAATAGAGCACTGGAGTCAGGAGGACCTGAGCTCAAATTTGGCCTCAGACACTTAACACTTACTAGCCATGTGACCTTGGGCAAACCACTTAACCCCAATTGCCCTGCCTTTCCCCCTCCAAAAAATAAAGCAAAAAAAATGCATACTTTTCTGAATGGACCTGTCTTCAACACTTACTTATTAATTTGTCTTCTGTAAATAAAAATAAACTGTAGTTAGAAGCAGTGTTAGTGGACAGTGGATAGTGGATAGTGGATAGTGGATAGTGAGCTAATATTGGACTTAGGAAGACTTTGGTTCAAATCTCTCCTACCATATACTGAAAGCATGAATCTGATCAAATCAATTAACTTCTTACTTCATGAAGCAACACTCTAAGACCACAAATTTAAGAGCAGGCATTGATTTGCAATGATAGAGGAATTTTCTTTGCCAGAGAGTTTAATGAATTATATAAACATCTCGAGATATCTAGGTGGCATAAAGGATAGAACATAAGATATTGAGTCAGGAATATCTAAGTGATGCATCAGACACTTACCGTATATATGACCTTGGATGAGAATATAATGAAAGGCAAAAAATAGTCCCTGTCTTAAAGGATCTCATATTTAAATGGAGGAGACAAATTTGGAAACACCTGAATATATACAAGATATATACTGAGTAAATTGTGGGGTAATTTAAGAAAGAAGGCAGTAGTGTGGAGTAGGGAAGGAGAAATAAGGGTTTCCTTAAGGCCTCACGTTAAGAGCTGAGTGTTGAAAGAAGCCAGAGGAACCAGGAAGTAGAGGTGAGGAAGGAGAGAAAACATTCAAGACATAGACAGTAGCTAGGGAAAATAAACAGAGGCCAGAGATGATGTTTTGTAAAAGGGTCACCCAGAAGGTCAATGTTTCAAGATCATAGAATACATAGAGGAGAGTAAAGTGTAAGAAGATTAGAAAGAGTGAGAATGAATAAATGATTGGGAAACATGTTTAGAATGAGGGGGCAATCATTCTGGTATTCTGCTTAGAGTATATTGGAAGAATTACATTTCCTAATGGGTACCAACATCTTAAGAAGATGTTGATGAATAATAATTGCAACAGCAGCAAAAACAAACATTTATATAGTGCACTGTGCTTAGCATGTTAGGGTTATTGCATTATTTGTTCTTCACAATAGGCCTGGGATGTAGGTGCTATTATTATGACCATTTTACAGATAAGGAAATTGACACCGAGTTTAAATGGCTTGTCCAGAGGCACACAGCTACCTGAGGTTGCATTTGCACTCAGGTCTTCCTGACTGTAGGATAGAAACCCAACCCTCTATTCATTGCTCCTAATTCCATCCTCCTGATCTTACATGTCCCTTTGTACACTCTTAAAGATTATTATGTTTCTTGATACACAAATACATACATACATACATACATACATAAACACATATGTGGGTGTGTGTATAACCCATATATACCAGATTATAAACTCCTTCAGGTTAGAGATTGTGTCTTATCTAATTTTTGTGCTTAATAAAGTATGTTGTACATAGTAGGTGTACTTAATGAATGAGTGATTGAATGAATAATCTCTAAAGTCTTTCCCTGGTCAAACATTCTATAATTTTTTTCCCATCTAAAATACATATATTTTGGAAGGCGGAGTTAAAGCAGCAACTGCTTGAGCTCCCATTACAACCACCTCTAATACCTATAGAATATGACTCTAAAAAATTTTAAAGCTACAGAATGCACCACAAAGTGACAGAGTGAAACAAATTTCCTGCTGAAAGCAGCCTGGCAGGCCAACAGGAAGGGTCTATCACACCAGGCGTGGAACAGAGGGAAGTCCTGCATGAGCCATAGTGGTCCAGAACCAAGGTTTCCCAGACTCAGGGTGGCCCAGACCCAGGGTGGCCCAGACCTGGGGCATCCCAGACCCGAGGCACAGACTGGACAGAGAAGATTTCAGGAGAGTGAATCACTGGCAGCTCTGGTGGTTTCCAGATTTCTCAACCCATAAACACCAAAGAGAAAGTAAAAGATCAGTGGGAAACCCTGTTGATCCTGGGTGAGAGAAGAGCCTGGTCCAGCCCCTATCCCTGAGGCAGTGGAGGCAACAAGGGTTGCAACTGCTGCCCCTGCTGCTGCTTCTGTCTCCAGTCCTACAGACTGTAGGGAACCAGAGGGAATTTGGAGGAATCTCTCTGCTGACACCAAGGCAGGATTCCCTTGCTTTACCCTGCTTGGATCTGGATGGGAGTCTTGGGTGGTATTTCTGGGGTGAGGAGCGCTGGTGTGGCAGAGCTTGTTGAAGTGGTGGGGAGAAAGTCCTCACAGTTCTGAGATAGTTCTGATGACAACTGTACAAAACCCTAGAAATTTGAGACACAGCACTCTCCACTCTAGAAGCATAGTTCTACCATAGCAAAGAGCTCAAAAGTAAAGTAATTGATTGGCAAGATGAGCAAACAGAGGAAGCACAATTATAGTATAGAACCTTTTTGGGGGGACAAAGAGGATCAACACATGGAACCAGAAGACAACAAAGACAAAACTTCTGCATCAAAAGCCTCCAAGAAAAATATGAATTGGTCACAAACCTTGGAGGAGCTCAAGAAGGATTTTATGAATCAAGTAAGAGAAATAAAGGAAAAATGAGTAGAGGAATGAGAATGATGCAAGAAAATCATGAAAAATTAGTCGCCAACCTGACTGAAGAAAATAATACCTTAAAAATAGACTAATTCAAATGGGAAAAGAGGCTCAGAAAACCAATGAGGAAAAGAATGCCTTAAAAAGCACAATTGGCCAGATGGAAAAGGAGTTTCATAAACTCATTGAAGAAAATAATTCCTTTAAAATTAGATTGGAGCAAATGGAAGCTAATGACATTATGAGAAATCAAGATACCTAAATACATATTTTTTTTAAAATAAAATATTACACAGCCATGAATGCTGGAAATTAGAACAATTATATATGTCTCCTAAGACTCTGTCTTGGGATTTCTTCTCTTCTCCCTCTGTATTATTTTGCTTGGTGATCTCATCAGTTCCAATGATGAAATTATGATTTATGTGTTGATGATTCCCCAAATTAATTTGTCCAGAAAAAATTGTCTTACTTCAAGTTTCATTCTTACTCTCAGGTGATTGTTAGTCCATCTTCCATTTGGAAGTCAAATTGATCTTTTTAAAACCTATTTTTGATCATTTCACTCATATTCCCTCCACCATTCAGAACTAGTGATTTCCTATCACCTTCAGGATAAAATATAAAATCTTTTATTTAGCTTAAAATTATGGCTAGCACTTTTATATCCCTCTGTAGTTTGTAAAGTTCTTTACAAATAATATTTTAGTTTGTCCTTACAATAAATCTGAGTGGTGGGTGTTTTTATTAATCTCACTGTGTAGATTTTTAAATTGAGTCTGGGAAAGGTTAATAAGTGCTTTAACTAGGGTCACACAGCTAGTAAGCATCTGAGGTTGGCTTGGAATTCAGGTCTTCCTTACTAAAGGTTCAGTGCTTGATCCACTGAACAACTTACCTACATCTGAAAAATCAACCAATACACAGGATGTCCAGGAAGCAGTGGGAATGACTGGAATTCAGGTTATATGAAAAGCCAACTAACTCACTGGAAATATTTAATTTGAAGAAAAGAAGATTTAAGGGGGAGGGACATGAGGGCTGTCTTCCATAGAGCTGTAGCACGTGGAAAAAAGTTGGACTTGGAGCTTAAAACACCTGGGTCCCAGTCCTGACCCTGACACTGGCTGTATGATCATCCAAATATTTTCCATCTCTGTCATTTGTGAAATGAAAAAAAACCCCACCAATATTTATATGACTCACTTCACAGGCTTGTTGCATGTTTTGTAAACATTGAACCATAGAACAAATGTGAGCTATCATTATTATTTGAAATTTGCCAAGTTGTCTTGTGTATTAAAGATTAGATTTGTCTCGCTTTGCCCTTGAGGGCAGAGTTAGGAGCAACAGGTAGAAATGCTGGCAAGGCACATATTAATTTAATTCAGGGAAATATTACTATTGATTACAGTTATCTGAAAGTAAAATGGGCTACTTCAGCAAGTACTGGGCTCCCCAAAGGGGCAATCTTTTCAGTATTAGTTGGGTGACCATTTGGCAGAGATTCCTATGCAAGATGATTCCTCTTCAAGTATTGGTTGTACTGAATGAGCTATGAATTCCATTCCTACTTAGGGGTTCTATGATTGTAATGCCCAACACCATATTCAACTTCCACACTAGACACTCATCTATTTCCTACTGCTCAACTTCCTTGCTGTTTAGTATAACATCTGCCATCATACTATCCTAACGCTTTGGTGTGTTTACTTATATAGAAAACCCATAACTTGAAACTACTGGACCTCATTAAGACTGTCAAATGTCTATGTCTCTAAACCTTTGGTTGTTACTTCCTTCCATGTTCTTCTAATTCTCCTTTAAACTAGACTTTTTTTCTGTTTACTATAAAATGCAAACTTCCTGAATCACCCAAGTTAAATGTCCAGATAATGCCTAGTTGTTTCTGTCCAGTTGCCATTCAAAACCTGGTTTTGATAGCAATTTAAGCCCTCTGATAGCTCTAGTCAGAAGGGGAGAACCTACTAGTCACACTCAAACTGACTCATCATTGGTAACACGTATATAAGCTAGCTAGCTACAGAGAGGTGTAATAACCTGGTTCTAAGAAAAAGATAATATTCCCTCTAATTCCTCTTTTAAGGAGCACTTTGGTGTCTTGATTCCCAGTTATTAGTATTCTATTTAACCCAAATTACTTCATACAAGCATATATAAATCTGGATATAATATATAAATATATGTGCATATGTCTATGCATCTTTTATATATTCCTTAACTTTGTAAATATTTGTATTTGTGGTGTATCTCCACAAGCCTCAGTGGAATATAACCTTTTAAAGGCAGAAATGACCTCTCTGTTTGTGTCCCAAGAGCTTAGCACAGTGGCTGACACATAGGATAATGAAATGAAAGGACCTATGGTTTCTTTGTCATAAGTAACTCCCATAGAAGAAGCTTCCTCTATCATTGCAGATGGGCACCTACTCTGAAAATTATAATCTTAAAGAGTTGTCAGAAGCACTGAGATATTAAGTGTGTTGCCAAGATCACAGAAACTTAATGGCTTCAAGGTGATCCTTTAACTCAGTTCTTTTTTAATTTCAGGATAGCTCTATACCCACTATTCCTCATTCCCTCTTTTCAAGAAGATGTTAAGAATTTAATAAATGCCTATGGTTTTTTGAATGATTGATAATGAGAACCTAAGACTATCCTAGTGACTCATGGACTATGGGTTATGTTATTTGCTGTATGATCTAGATGTGTCCTTTAAAGCAGACTGTTTCACTTCCTATCAATGCACTGTCCTACTGTGATGATAGTTGATTTTCATCAGCATTGTCTTGAATATCTGATGCTCCCTCCTTAGATCACTTAAATTCTGTCCATTCCTTCAAACTCCACAGATTCATTCTCTATCCCTGAGAAGTAGCAGAGTATAGTAAAATAAATTTGTTGTTAGGAATTGAAGTTCATATCCCAGCTCTGTCACTTACTATTTGATTTGTAGTCAATTATTCAGCCTCCTTGGACTCAGTTTCCGAACGTATAAAGTGACATGATTGGACTCTTCAGAACTTTCCAAATCTTATAATCTTTTCTCCCAATTGATTCCCAGAAAATACCATTTGAATTCTGAGTGCAGCAGAAACTCTTGCATATAGTGATATCATAAATTGTCCCAGAGAAGATCGAATCTTAGGCTGGAATAACTTTTCCTGTGGCAACATCTCAATTTATTAACATCTCACCTCTTCCTATCAAGCTCAAATGTCATTTCACAAAATAAGTCTTCCCTAATCCCCACAGCTAAAAATAGCTTCTTTCTCTCTTGAATTCTCATGACACGGTGTTATTCTCCCATGAACAAAGAAAACCCGTCCTTTATTGTAGTTGTCAAAGCTTGTCACTTCTGCACAGCTTTCCATAATTTCTCTCCCATTCATCCCCTCCTCTTTTTCACTCTAATTCAGACCTGTATCCCCCTCTTATTTGAAAAATTCCCAGAAGACTCTCCTCAACCCTATTTGTCTGCTACAGTGGTATCAAAGTGATTTACCTGAAGTGTAGGTTTGGTGACCTAGGCAGCATCTTGCCTTTGTGGATACAGCATGGGCCTGGAGTCAGGAAGACCTGAGTTCAAATTCAACCTCAGATACTAGTTGTGTGACCCTGGGAAAGTCACTTAATCTCCGTTTGCCTTAATCTGCTGGAGAAAAAAAATGGCAAGCCACTCCAGTATCTTTGCCAAGAAAACTCCATGGACACCATTGGGGTGGTATAGTTTATGGGGTCATATAGAACACAACATGACGGAATGAATAAAAAATGACAACAGCAACAAAATAACAGGTCTGGTCATTTTGCTGCCCTACTTAGTACACTCCAGTGATTCCATATTCCATCTAGGGTCCAATATAAGATCATGTACATTTCATTTAAAAGTTTTCACAATCTGATCCTAATCTACATTTCTAGTCTTATTATTTATAACTCCCTTCCATTTATCCTAAAGTTAAACTATATTGGCCTTCTTACTCTTCTGAACACATGACCCTATGATCCAGTCTCCATAGATTGCATTTACTATAATAAATGAACTAGTTTTCATGATAATATTGTGGTCTAGAGTTGTTATTCCCCAATTGAAATTTGGTAGTACTTCTACCATTGTCTAGAAATTCCAGATGTTGCACTCTAGTATTTTAATCTAGAGAATCAGTGCTATAATTTTTAGAGGGAAAAGACATGGAACCCATCCATTAAAACAACAACAAGAACCACTCCTAAAACATTGTTAAAGGTTTATTTTGACTCACAGTAGTTCTTAAAAGGAGATGAGGCAGCAACTTTCCCTCTTTCAAGTGAGTTTCATGGAGAGGGATAAGCCCCAGTTTCCATTTTTGACTTAAATCACTGACAATGACTGAAGTTTCTGGTGAAAATCACAGCTCAGGCAAAAAAATAGAAAAAACTGAAAAAAAATCTAGGTTGAAAAATAGACTCCAGATATAGCAACAGCAGTAAAAGTAGAAATGCTCAGGAGATTGTACATCATTAAATTATTCAACATCTTAATTACATTTCTTTTCTCAATCCAACAATGTATTAGAAATTATCTTCCTATATATGCTTGTGAATATCTTCACTGATTCTCAATGACAAAGAGTTTCAAAATTGATATTTTGGTGGGTTACATTTTCAGCAATTTGTACAATATGGGTAGACATAGGTGTAATTTCAGCTGGAATGTGAAAGGAATAAAACTGTTAGTTCTGACATACAAATATTTGGTTCTGAAACACATAGCCAATGGAAGTACGTAAGGGTCTGGAATTTTCTGTATTTCTGTAATTTCTGTAAAACTACGTGAACCACTCATATTCTCTCTTTTCCCTTTCTTGTCATACACCTAAAGATAAAGACAACACATTATGTGTACTATACTTGGGTAGAGGTCATCCCCTGCTTGGACTTTTTGCTCCTTCACTCATTCTTCATTCATTCATTTAACCTTAGCCAATAAATCTACTTAACTACCTACTAACTGTAGCCTCAGTCCTTCCAAATTTGAACTCAGAGCAGTCCTGGCATAAGGCCTCATTACAGTTATTCATAGTTTCAATTTTAGGTGTGTCTTGTTGTTAGTTAGCTCTACTTTGCATTTGTGATTCTGGATCTGGACTCCAATTATTTGGGTTCTGTTTTATTGTCAGTATTTTCCCTTGGAAAAAGTCTATACTTTGTACTATATTTCCCCCATATTAAGTTCTATGCCTTAAATACCACAGCCTGAGGGTTCCTACCCCTTCCTCCAATCCTTCAACTTGCATTCAAATTCAAGCTCCCCATGAATAGATTCTCTGAATTATCAGATGTGTGTGTTTTGCATATTTATTTATGAGTTTTCCCTGATATATTCCACAGTCAGATTAAGGGACATGACTTTGATTTTCCTATCTTGTGTTCTACAGTGCATGCCTGACCTTTTAATATCCTTTACACAAGGAAGGATTCTTCATAAGTATATTTTTCCCAATTAGGTACATAAAAAGAATGAGCATCTTCCTGTGGTAAAGTGGTACATAGTCTGTCATGTGTTTCAACTTATGGAGAGTTGAGAAAAGGTAAGGTTTGAATAAGGAAAAAAAATCAGTGGTTAATTACTCAATAAATTGACATCTATGGACATGAATTAATTTAAACCTAAGATGGCAGACCAATTCATGTGGTACTGAACTTTTAGCAATAGATATAAATGCTGCTGAACTTTCAGATTCTCCCTGCCCACCACCTTGGCATGGCACTCTCTCCATGCTCTGGGCATTTATATCCTTGTGTAAAGGATATAAAAGTACATAATTTTCCAGTTGGAAGTCCTAATAAGTGTGCCATCAATCATTATCACTAGTGACTAGAACAAATAGGGATTGACCTTAAAGGTCAGGCATGCACTGTAGAACACAAGATAGGAAAATCAAAATCATGTCCCTTAATCTGACTGTGGAATATATCAGGGAAAACTCATAAATAAATATGCAAAACACACACATCTGATAATTCAGAGCTGTAGCATTTTGTTCCTGGTGGGTATCCTACATTTAAGTGTTCTTTGTGTCAAAATGCAAATTTTAGGTTATCACTTTCATTGCATCATTCTAACAGGAGCCATCTCTGTCAGGTAACCCTACCTATTTGTATATCTGTCTTATGGAGAGAACCTACTCAATTAATAATCCTCCCCATGTTTGTAGGAAGTCAAAACATATTTTTAGTTTATTAGAAATGTTGTTAGTTGTCTAAACCCAAAACAGATGTGTGAAGTTTTGACTTAGCAGCATGGTCATGAGATTAGACATGAAAAGCTTATTTTGGGAAGATAATCTTTGTTCAATGGAGTTGAAACCAGATAGAAGGGTAGATGGAAAGTGAAATGTGCTAAAAGTCTAGTTTCTGACCTGTATAAAGGGAGACTTTGGGAAACATTCAATGGTTCAGAATCAGGTCTTCCATAGAGGGCAGAAGAGGCTGAGGGAGGTGGGAAAATGTTGACTATTCAAGGTTTGAGTTAGCAAGAATCTTTGATTATGCCTTTGTATTCCTGAAATCCTTTTTTTTAAACAGACATGACTCCTAAATCCCCAAAGAGACTGAGATTTGGGGCCACTGTGTCTACCCTAATTCCCAAGATTCTCTTTGATTGGTATATAATTAAAAATTTGGACAACAACAAAAAAAGTGAAATAAACAAGGTCATTGCTATGTGCTTCCTGTTCTACATACTTGTCTTAAGGTGCATGACATCAAGGATTAAAACCCCATATTTTGGAAGCTATATTTTGTCCAGGACAGATACACTGCTAGTTATAGATACACTACTTGTCTCCCTACAAGAAGTCATGAGAGATTTAAAAAATGGATGCAATCTGAGCTTTAGGAAAGAATCCTTTAGTGTTAGAGACCAGGAAATGAAGGATAACAAAAGATAGTAAAGCAGGAGAGGTAGGTATGAAAAGAATGAGGATTATTATGGAATACAACTAAAATGTGTAATAATAATAATAATACAAAAGCTGATATTAACAAAACCCCTAAAAATGTCTACAAGACATTTTTGCATAGGTTTTTTCCTCCATGTTCTATATTTGTAGAGCCAAATAGTTCCAGCAAGTTCAGAAGGGTTTCTTTTTTCTTCAATAGGATGTTATTGGACATTTCATTGGTAATAGCTGTATCCTTAGAAATGCTCCCAAAATCTCAGTAACTATCTGGAAGAGATGTAAAGCCTAGAAAGGCAGATATTTCCAAGAGATCTGGGAATCTGCCCAGATTTTGTGGGGAAGAAATGAACTAAGAAGAGGGGAAAGTCTCCTTGCAGCTTCAGAGTCTAAAGATGAAACAGTCCTATTTATTTCAATGACACATCTAAAGTGGTCTCATCATTTTAGAATGACATTGCATTTCTCTTCCACATTTATAATATATGTCCTCTGAGAAATTAGATCAATGTGATGACCAAAGCATTCATCTCCCTGTGTTTCACTTACTTAGAACTGTCACTTATGAAATACCTAAGTTCCTCTTTCCTGGTATATCTTAGAAACCCCAGGGAACCAATACTGCTAAAATCCTTCTAAAAATCTCCCTAAATAGAAAAATGTAGACACATGCTGTTTTCCCTTGGTAGACTTTCAGAATGTCATGTTGTATCAAGCAATCCTGAAAAGCCACAACTTAGAACAGAGTAGTGATGTGATTAAAGTCCAGGAAGCATAAGAAATGGGCTGAAAAAATCATTGCCTGGCCCTTTTCCTTCTATAACTTTGTTAGAAAAGGTGATTTAAAGGTCACTCACATGGGAATTCTTCAAACCAAAGCCAGAATTAATCAGCAACAATTCACATTTATTGAGTGCATGTCACTGTGCCAGGATTTTGGCAAGCTGAGTAGATGGGGGCTGTCTAGACTGCCTTTAGAACACTGGAGGACTGCAAAAACCTTTTCTTTACTGAGGAGACCTGATCAATGGATGCTAAATAAATGTTAAATAATAGTAATAATTAACTACACTAATCATGTGAGAACTAGAGCTGGTAAGCATTATTCCCCAGTGAAGGCTGTCTGTAAATTTTATGATAATTAAAAAGCATTTTAAATAGCGACTTAGTAAGTAGGTAAAGACTTTCAATAAAGGTCATTCATCATATTCAATTTACTTGAAGAAATTTGTTCTAATTTAGTACACAGAAACACACATAATTCCTTGGAGACTCTTCCTGTTTAATGGTAATTCTCATCTTATATCATAGAAAGACAATCTACAGTAAGGGAGACAAATTATTTTTCAGTCAAAAGCCAAATGAGAACTAAACAGTTTTGTGTTTTTGAAGGATGTGAATCTCCTCCCCAGGTTTCTTCATAGTATTATAACTGAAGTGAAGTCTAGTGATAATCTAATCTAACACCCTTGTGTTACAGATGAGAAAACTGAGATTAAAATGACTTGGCATTAGGAATGGCTGAGTAAATTGTGTAATGTGATGGGATATTATGCTTAAAGAGATGATGAACATGGGAAATTCAGAGAAATATGGAGAAGCATGTAGAAGCTTGTGTAGAACTGGGAAAATGATACGTACAATGCGCACAAAACATAAATAAAGATGTTAAAATGCCTATAAAACCAACATAGTTTCCTTTTTTCTTTTTCAAACTTTTCTTTTGGACTCTATAGAATGCAAATACAGAATAAAGAAAAAAAACGTTTCTATAAACTTAAATATTGGAATCCAATATTGGATTACAAAGTTAGGAAGAAAAAAAAGCACCAACATAATTTTAATGACCACTTTTAGTCTGAAAGGATAAATTAAAATAAATTATATATATATATGCATATATATTATTTTATATATATATATATAATTCATTTTATATATATATATATAATTTATTTTAATTCAACATTCATTTCCACAAGATTTTGAGTTACAAATTTTTCTTGCCATCTTTCCCCTACCCCTACCACAAAATAACGAGCCTAATGAATACTCCTTCCCCCAATTTGATCTCTCATATCCATCCCCATCCTCCCCCTAACTTTCTATTAGAGCGAGATGGATTTCTATACCCCAGTGCCTGTAAATCTTATTTCCCAGTTTACTGTAATAAAACAAAAACAAAGTAACATTTGTTTTTGAAACTTTGAGTTCCTGAGTCTTTCCCTTCTTCCCTCCTCACCCACACCCACTGGAAAGACAAACAATTCGACATAGGTTGTACATGTGTAGTTATGCAAAATATTTCCATTGTAGTTATATTGTGAAAGACTAACTATATTTCCCTCTATCCTATCCCACTCTGCCCCACTATTTCTATTTTCTACTTTGACCCTGTCCCTTTTCAAAAGAGTGTGCTTCTAAGTACCCTTTTCCCCAATCTGTACTACTTCTATCATCTCCCCTCTTATCTCCTTCCCTATGATTTCCTGTAGGGTAAGATACCCAATTGAATGTGTAGATTATAATCTCTTAAAGCCGAATTCAATGAGATTAAGGTTGACCCATTCCCTTTCATTTTCCTGCTCTTGCCCTCCATTGTAACAGGGCTCTCTTGCCTCTTTTATATGAGATAATTTGCTGTAATCTATCTTTGCCTTTCCCCTTCACCCAATATTTTCCTCTCTCACTTCTTAATTTTATTTTTTAGATATCATCTCTTCATATTCAAGTCATCTTGGGCCCTATGTCTATGTATATATGTACACACATATGCACACACTCACATATCTACTTATACAAACATACACCCTCTTATACATATACATTCCCTTCAATTATCTTTATATTGAGAAAAGTCTCATGAGTTACAATGATCATTCTTCCATGTAGCAATTTAAATAGTTTAAACTTTAATAAGTTTCTTATTATTTTTTTTGCCTGTTTAACCTTCTCATGCTTCTCTTGTTTCTTGTATTTAAAAGTCAAATTTCCCCTTCAGCTCTGTTTTTTTCATTAAACATGCTTGACAGTCCTCTATTTCACTGAATGACCATATTTTCCCCTGAAGCATTATACTCAGTTTTGCTGGGTAGGTGATTCTTGGTTTCAATCCTTGCTCTTTTGACATATGGAATATCATATTCCAAGCTATTTAATCCTTTAATGTAGAAGCTGCTAGATCTTCAGTTACCTTGAGTGTGCTTCCACAATACTCTAATTGCTTCTCCATGACTGCTTCCATTAGTTTCTCCTTGACCTGGGAATTCTAGAATTTGTCTATAATATTCCTAGGAGGTTTCTTATTGGGATGTTTTTCAAGAGGAGATTGGTGTATTTTGTCCTTTGGTTCTAGAATATCAGGGCAATTTTGCTTGATAATTTCTTGAAAGGTGGTGTCTATGCTCTTTTTTTGATCATGGCTTTTAGGTATTCCAATGATTTAAAACTTTTTTCTCCTGGATCTATTTTCCAGGTTAGCAGTTTTTCCAATGAAATATTTCACATTGCCTTCTATTTTTTTTTTCATTTGTTTGGATCTATTTTATAGTATCTTGATTTCTCATAAAGTCATTAGATTTGATTTGCTCAAATCTATTTTTGAAGGAATTATAGTCTTCAGTGAGTTTTTGAAATTCCTTTTGCATCTTTCAAATTCACCTTTTTAAGGCATTCTTCTCTTCATTGGTTTTTGGGCCTCTTTTGCCACTTGAGTTAGTCTACTTTTTAAGGTGTTATTTTCCTCAGTTTTTTTGGGGAGGGGTCTTCTTTAGCAAGCCACTGACTCACTTTTCATGATTTTCTTGCATCATTCTCATTTCTCTTCCCATTTTTTCCTCCACTTCTCTTACTTGATTTTCAAAATCCTTTTTGAGCTCCTCCATGGTCTATAACCAGTTCATATTTTTGTTGGAATCTTTTGATGCAGGAGTTATGACTTTGTTGTCCACATTCATTTCCATACTTTGATACTTTTTGTCCCCCAAAAGGACTGTATATTTTGTGCTTCCTCTGATTCCTCATCTTGGAAATTACTTGACTTTTGATCTCTTTGCCACAGTAGAACTTTGCTTACAGAATGGAGAGAGCTTTGGCCCAAATTGCTGGGGTTTTTGCAGATGCTGGAGCTATTAGTCGGATGCCCTTTCTATAGCCCCAACAAACTCTGGAACACTGGACACATATCCCAGGACCACCACCCAAGACCATGACTCAGATCCAAGCAGGTCAAAGCAAGAGTTATTACCTCTGAATGGTTGCTTGGTCACCCTTGGTCACAGTGACATGCACTCAATAAATGTGAATTGTTGCTGATTAATTCTGGCTTTGGTTTGAAGAACTCTCATGTGAGTGACCTACAATCTGTCGGCCAGGATCTCTGGAAGCAGCCATTGGGCTGGAGCTGCAGGAACCAAGTCTCTGCCACTTCTTGCCCCAGGTGCAGACACCAGACCATTCTCTTAATTCACCATTTCAACAGAGTTCCCTATTGATCTTTCATTTATCCTTTGGTGCTTGGGGGTTAAGAAGTCTGGAAAGCACTACAGTTGCTGGTGATTCACTCTCTTGAAGTCTGCTCTCACTGGTCTGAGCTGCCCTGGGGCCAGAATCATGGCTCATGGGGACTTCTTTCAGCTTCCAGGTTTGTGCTATGGTAAAAGTAGGAATTTCTGTGAGTTCTTCTGAATTTCCCTTCAAACAACTTTAAACCAGATTTTGGAATGAATTATGGAAAAGCAGAAAGAATGGGTTGAAGCAAATTTCCAGCAAATATCTATCTCAGTGGGGTCATGGTTGAACACAATCCAGCACAGGCCTCACCAGTGGAGACCACATCCCAGCAAACCAAACAGCAAGCCTTGAGGGTGATTTAAGGGCAGCAGAGTCTTCTGTAGCACTTAGTCCACAGGTAGTAAGGGGTCAGACAACTAGTCAGAAGGAATTACAAGGGACCATTTGCTGGCACTGAGTGTAGGAATCTGTCGTACTGCCCATATTATTTTTTGGGTCTCAGTCCCAGATTGAGAAGGAAGAGCCCCAGTAAACTGGAATATATGGTTACACTGATAGAAAGACCCTGGAAACAATTTCAGGGGAGAAAAAGAGTGTTTGTGGTTTCTCAGACTAGAGCACAGACCAAGAAAACAGTGACCATACTTTTTCTTAGAATTCAGGGGTGGCGAACCTGTGAACTTGAGGCCACATGTGACCCTCTAGGTCTTCAAGTGTAGCTCTATAACTGAATTCAACCTTCATAGAACAGATCTCCTTAATAAAAAGATTTGTTCTATAAAACTTGGACTCATTAAAAAGGCTGCACCCAAGGACCTAGAAGGCTATATGTGACCTTGAAGCCATGGTTTCTCCACCATTTACTTTAGAATATACCATCTCAATAGAAATAAAAACTTACAGACCCCCAGAACTACCTCTGAATAAAGGAAGCACAAAAATCTTGAAGCTTGAGACAGTACCTCCTCCACACTAGGAAATGAACTGAACTTTAACATAAAGTTAAAAGTCAAGAAATTGGTAAGGAAAATGAACAAAAAACAGAAAAGAACCTAACAAAAGAAAGTTATTATGGTGACAGAAAAGATGAAAATACAAATTCAGAAGAAGACAACAAAATCAAAACAGCTAAACATAAATCCTCAAAGAAAAATATGACTTGGTCTCAGGCCCAAAAGAATTCCTGGAAGAGCTCAAAAAAGATTTTAAAAATGAAATAAGAGAGGTAGATGAAAAATTGGTGTAATGGTAATCCATTTGTTGGATATTTAGGGCTAAGTGGATAGAATACTTAGTGCTAAGTAGATCAGATGCTTAGGACTCAGTAGATCAGATACTTAGGGCTAAGTAGATCAGATACTTAGGGCTAAGTGGCGCCTAGTAACTTAGGGCTAAGTATAGAACTCTCTTCATTGGTGAAAAGATATGAACTTCCCTGTTGACTTGGGAGAAGGCTATTGGCTGAGACACTCCCCTGTTGACTTGGGAGAAGGCCAGTGCTTATAAGGAATAATTTTAGAAAGTCAAGACAGATTTTGGAGTTGGCTCCTCAGTGAAGGAGGATTCATGGAGACTGAAGTCAGCTGAGAGGGAGGGAGAGAGAGTGTTCCTCTCCCAGTATCTGAAAGCTGACTGAAGGCATGAACAGGATGGGACTTTGTTTGTTGGTGGCCTGGCTGATCCTTGAATTCCAGGCAAGAGAAGTCCTGAGGGGTTTGAGGTGTGCTGAACCCTGTGAACTTCAGTGTGTGCTGGGATTGCCCTGAGGACTAGACAAGGACCTGGGAACTATTCATCTCTGAGGACTGGATGAGAGCCTGGCAGCTTTCAGCTCCTAAATCTAGGTGATTGTCTGGCAGATTCAGGAGGGAGCTGGGACCAGGGAAGAGGATCCAGGGAATCAGAGAGACCACCCAGAGTCAAAATGAAGAAAAG
>CM053597.1:194550046-194596085 GCA_028646575.1 Pseudocheirus occidentalis | reverse complement strand
AAAAGGCAAATTCTGAGGTGGGAGAGGACTAGAATGAGAGGAGACAGGGAGAGACAAAATTGGGTTAATCATCCCATTTGGAAGAGGCAAGGGATAACTGTTACAACTTTACTTTAAATTACTCTCATTGAATCTGGCTTGGGGAAGACATGGCATAAAGTCTAAACTGGGCATCATGCCACACAAGAGAATAGCAAGAGGGCATGGGGAAAAAAGGCGGGATGATGGAGGGAAGGGCAGGGTCTGTGGGAGGGATGCCCGATGCTCACACCTCAATAAAGGGACAGGGACGGAGTAGAGAACAGAACAAGAGGGAGAGGGATGGGAAGGAGGGACATATGATCACTGTCACAATATGTCCACAATCAAGATATACAGGGGGTAGGGTAGGGAGACCCTCCCTGCCCTACCAGAAAGTTAGAGAGCAGACCGGGGGAGGGGCTTTACAATGAGATCGCTGTTTTGGGATTGTGGTAGGGGAAAGTTGGGGAGAAAATTTGTGATTCAAAAATCTCATGAAAATAAATGATGTAAACAAGAAAATAAATAAATAAATTTATTACAAAAAAAAAGAATCACTTACCCAGCAAAACTGAGTATAATGCTACAGGGGAAATATGGTCATTCAATGAAACAGAGGATTTTCAAGCATTCCTGATGAAAAAACCTGAGTCAAATAGAAAATTTGACTTGCAAATATAAGAAGCAAGAGAAGCATGAGAAGGTAAAGATGAAAAAGGAATCATAAGCAACTTATTAAAGTTGAAAAATTTACATTCCTACATGGAAAAATGATAATCATGAGTTATAAGACTTTTCTCAGTATGAGGATAGTTGAAGGGAATATATATGTATGCATACATGTACATATATATGCATACATATATGTGTATTTATAGAAGCATGTGTGTGTATATAAATATATATGTGAATGTGAGCATATGTATGTTCATGTATACATAGATAGAGGGCACTGGATGAATGAATGTGAAGGGATGATATCTGAAAAAGAAAATTAAGAGGTGAGAGAAGAATTCAGTGAGAGAAGGAGAAAGGAGAGATAGATTAGAATAAATTATCTCTTATAAAAGAGTCAAGATAAAACTGTTATAATGGAGGGGTAAGAGCAGGAAGGTGAAAGGGAATGGGACAACCTTACTCTCATTGAATTTGGCTTAAGAGGAGAATAACATACATGCTCAATTGGGTATCTCACACTACAGCAAAATATGGGGGTAAGGGATAGAGGGGGCAGGATAGGTGGGAGGGCACATTGGGGGAGAAGGTAGGTAGAAGCAAACATTTTTGAAACGGGATAGGGTCAAAATAGAAAACAGATCAAGTGTGGGGTGGGATAGGATAAAAGGAAACATATATTTAGTGTTTCACAATATAACTACTATGAAAATTATTTGGGTAACTACACATGTATAACAAATATTGAATTGCTTATCTTCCCAGTAGCGGTGGGTGAGGAGAGAAGAAGGGGTAAAAGCCTGGAACTCAAAGTTTTAAAAATAAATATTTTTTTAAAAATGTTTTAAATTGCAACTTGGAAATAAGAAATACAGGCAGTGGAGAAAAGAAATCCATCTTGCCCTACTAGAAAGTTAGGGGGGTATGAGGGAAGACATAAGAGAGAAGTGATTGGGGGAAGGGGTATTTAGCAGGCTTGCTATTTTGGGGGTCGGGTAGGGTAAAGATGGGGAGAAAATTGTAACTCAAAATATTGTGGAAATGAATGTTGAAAACTAAAAGTAAATTTTTAAAAAACCTAGACATCATCTTTCAAGAAATTATCAAGGAAAACTGTCCTGATATTCTAGCACCAGATGACAAAATGCAAATTGAAAGAATCCACTGATTGCCTCCTGAAAGAGATCCCAAAATGAAAACTGCTAGGAGTATTATAGCCAAATTCCAGAGTTCCCAGGTCAAGTAGAAAATATTGCAAGTACCCAAAAAGAAACAATTCAAATTATCATGGAGCAATGGTCATAATAACACAATATTTAGAAACTTCTACATTGAAGGATCAGAGGGCTTGGAATATGATATTGCAGAGAGCAAAGGAGCTAGGATTACAAACAAGTATCACCTATCTAGCAAAACTGAGTATAATCCTTCAGGAGAAAAAAAAATAGACATTCAATGAATAGAGGACTTTCCATCATTCTTGATAAAAAAAAAAAGACCACTGTATCAGAATAGTTCAAAAAGGTATATATACACAGAGGGCACAGGTATGAGCTGAAAATGAAGGGATGATATCTAAAAAATAAAATTAGTGGTTGAGAGAAGAATGTACTGGAAGAAAGAGAAAGGGAGAGGTAGACGGTAGTAAATTATCTCACGTACAAAAGCTTTCACAGTAGAGAGGAAGAGGGAGGATGTGAGAGGGAATGAGCGAACATTATTCTCATTGGATTTGGCTTAAGTAGGGAATAACATACACACTCAATTGGGTATAGAAATTTATCTTACCCTACAAGAAAGTAGGGAAGGTATGGGGAAGGCATGATATAAAATAGGGCAGATTGGGGGGGGGGGAGTTAATAGTCAGAAATAAAGCACTTGAAGAAGGAGCAGGTAAAAAGACAGAGAGAATAGAATAGAATAGAATAGAAAGGGGGTGGGGGATAGGGTAGAGGGAAATACAATTCTCATGTTTTTCCCCCATTTATTTTGATTCTTCCTCCACAACATAACTAATGTGGAAATTGGTATAACAGGATTGTACATGTATATCCTATATCAGATTGAATACTGTCTTGGGGAGAGAAGAGGAGATGGGGGAAGAAAAATAAAACAGAACGCAAAACCTTATGAAAGTAAATACTGAAAACTATCTTTACATGTAGTTGGGGGGAAAATAAAGTAATATTATGTGGAGGCAAAGTTATCATAAATGTATTTTTAAAGCACAGAGAAAAGTTATTTTTTAGCTCTTCGAACAGGGAAAGGTCATGTCATAAGCACATGAAGAACAGAAAGGAACACAGAAAAGAAGAATCATATTGCTTGGTAACTTCTCAGTTTAATGAAATATTTTTACTAGGTAAGTGACAGGTTCTATTGTTTCTACCTGTTCAGGGAGCTTAAATAAATGCTATTGATATCTTTTTCAATTCTTGTATCCTATGACAAAATACCAGGCAGCTCTATTTATAAATCTTCTTTTCCTTCTTCCATCAATACCCAGAATTTTTTGTCAGATCAATGTCTCAGACTCCATTCATGCTAAGAGCACTTAACTAGCAGCAAAACCAACAACTTCATGGAATTAATGGAATAACATGTCAGCAATGAAAATAATAGCTTACCTTTTATAAGTATCTACTTAAGTTTGTAAAGCCCTTCTATGAATTATTCTCATTTGATTTTTGAAAGAGATATACTTTTAAAACTTTAGTAATATTAAATTGGAGTCCTCCATGACCATGAATTTACTAGTACCTCCATTGTAGGCAATTATTTTTGTCCTAATCTCTGATTTCTTTGGTGTAGAGAGTTCGAAATAAGAAATTGCCTTCTGCCAATGCATATCAGCAACCGTTTATCAATTTTTGTTACTGCCTGGATTAACTTGGACCATAGCTGAACCACTGATAGATTGTGATTTTCTTTCTGACCATGCCACTTCCTAATTAATAACCTTCATTGACTCCCTATTATCCACAATATCAAATAAAATATCTTCCATTTGGCATTTAGAGCTCTCCACAAAATGATCGTTCTCTCTCTCTCTTTCTCTCTCTCTCTCTCTCTCTCTCTCTCTCTCTCTCTCTCTCTCTGTCTCTGTCTCTCTCTCTCTGTCTCTGTCTCTCTCTGTCTGTCTGTCTCTCTCTCTCTCTCTCTCTCTCTCTCTTTCTCCTTTCTTTTTACACTTTACTCCTCCTCCTCTCTCCAAGCTGTCTACAATCTAGGTAAATTGATCTGTTTACTATTACTCACATATGGCACCCAATCTCCTGACTCTGTTCATTTGCATTTACCATTCCTATGAAATATACCTTGGCCTTTTCCGTAACCACATTGGCTATCAAGTAGATGACCATCTTCGAGGTGAAGGATCACCCTATTAAGGAGGACTCTGGCAAGAATCTTGCCAGCAATGACTAAGAGAGAGGACTACCTCCCCCATCCCCATGTGATTGCCACAGAACAATCCATTTCCTTTACCTTTATAGATATGGGCAATGGAGGCATCCTTGAACTTCTGGAGGATAAACTCAAATCTCCACTGGAACAAATCAGCATCAAGTGTTTTGCCACACAAAATGAACCTAATGGCATTCAAAACGTCTTCTTCGGTTGGAACTTCAGCTATGGAGGGATTGAATTCAATCTGAGGTAAAATGGGCACTGGCTTCAGCATTGATTGATTGATGATCTAATGGATTGGTTATGTTGTTCAAATGGAAAATGTAGGCTTGTCAAAAAGACTATTTTATGGAAAACTCACGCAGGCCAAGCATTCACATGGTTGTCAGAAAAAAAAAGTGAAACAAGGAAACTCTCAAGGTCTTTCTTAAGAACTTTTAAAATCGGTTGTGTGGCATGGGAGACACTGACACAGGACCACTCAGTATGGTGTGCCCTCATCAGAGAAGCAAAGTAGAATTGAAGTACTTAAAAAGAAATGTGAGAATCCACCCTAAATGTTCATGTGAACTATTTGTGTCCAACATTTGCTAAAACATTCTGATCTCCTATTGATTTGATAAGTCACAACTGGACACATTGTAACTTGACTCTAGCATAGTGATGTCATTTTGGTCCTTTTTGACACCCACCATAAAAATCACAAAACACCCACCATCACATTTACATTAACTGTCCCTACCACCACCACCACCACAATGGAATGGTCTCTCTTCCTCCTTCCTTGGCTTCCTTCATCACTCAGCTCAAATCTAAATTTCTTATAGGCATGATTTCTCAGTCTCTCCCCCTTCCCTAGTCGCTACCCTCCTATCTCTCTCTCTCTCTCTCTCTCTCTCTCTCTCTCTCTCTCTCTCTCTCCCTCTCTCTCTCTCTCTCTCTTTCTTTCTTTCTCTCTCTCTCACACACACACAAGCATATATACACAAATATATATGTATGTATTTGTACATATATATGTATGTATATATACACATGTATGTACATATACAAATGTATAAATAGCTATTTTCATATTGACACTTTCCATTAAAATGCTGTCCCGTTGAAAATAAGGACTATTTAATTTGTTTATTTTGGATTTCATAGTTTTGTCTTCCTTTGTATACCCAATATGTAATATGAGACCTAGATTATATTTAACCATTTAATATTCATTGAATATATGACTTGACCAGGGTAACTAAGAGCCTATGTGTCAGAGGGAAGACTTGAAGCTAGATCTCCTTGACTTTAAGGTTAATTTTTTCTCTGACCCATAAAAGATATCTCAAGTAGAATAGCTTTTTTTAAAGCCTTTACCCACCTGAAGAGGAATTGTTTGCTGGTTTGTGATGCTTGAGTGGAGTAAATCAGGCTAATTAACTACACTCAGAACCCAGTCAGAATGGAAATATGGTATTAGATGGTAATCAAGTAGATAACACTGGTATGTCACTTCACACAGAAACAAAATTGTCTTATTATGAAAATACATTGAGCTATTACATGTCTTTTAAACTGTTTTGTAATGTTTTGCACAAAATGATTTTGAAAGATAGCAGTGACCCTGCAAGCAACAAGCCGGAAAGGAAGAGGGAACTTACTAGACAGTTTTAACAAGAGTAGAAGGGCCGATAAATATCCTGAAGCTGGGTGAAGTGGATTTGTACTGCATTTGGAAGAGCATTTTTTTTGTGGCAGAATCACAATAATGATCAAGGGACTAGTCATTTATTTGATCATTCATTCACTTGTTCATTTAGCTATTAAACAAACATTTATCGAATATTTGTTATATACAAGATTTTCAGAAATACAGACACAAAGAAGAATAAGAAACAGAGCCAACACATATGAAGCTAATGGGGAAGTGAGGGAGACTCAAACTTCCATCACAAATCAAATTCTCCTAACTAGTTAAAATGAAGACAGTTGAGGCGAGGCCAGACAGCTATTCTCTTCACAACTGTGATATATTTTAATATGGAATCCAGCAGGGAGCAAACGTGGATAGATGTGTAGTATTCATTCAGCATCTGCCAAGCATTTGGCTTGTGGGAGCAATCACATAAATCATAGATAAAGTTAAATACATCTATCTAGTTAATTGAAAGTACTCACAACTTTCTGCTTTCAGCTTCAAGGAAAGCCTTGCCTGTTCAATAAATACATGGAGAATAGCTCTGGATTTTTCAGAGACAAAGAAAAAGTGAAACATTAGTTAGTGGTTTTAAATTTAGGCATGTAATAAGTGATGTTTTTTTAACAACAAGAAATAATGGGTGGTAGTCTAGGGTATTGGCATGTGCCTAACATTTAGTTTTCCCTTCCATATGACTGTAGATGTAAATGTGGAAAGAACATCAGAGGTCTAGACATTTTACATCTGAGGAAACAGGTCTAAAAAACTTAATGGCTTGCCAATAGTCTCACCAGTGATAAGAGTCAAAGAAGGAGTTAGAATTGAGATCTTTTCACTATAGGAACACTGCTTTTGCTCTTTCATCTCTAAACATTTCTTCAGAAGGTATTTATTGGACTAACTTATTCCATGTTTAAAAAATAATTTTTAGAAGAACATCATTGTCATCATTATGACATTTGTGGAGCACTTTAATCCAATTACATATTATTTAATTTGATCTTCTAAACAACTCCAAGAGATGTGTACATAACAGGGCATAATTTATGCCTATTTTATAGAAATGGATATAGAAACTAAGGGAGGTAAAATGACCTTCCCAAGGTCACATGGGTATTAAGTATCAGAGAGGTATTTGTACCCAAGTCCTTTGACTATGTAGTCATGTTTTATAATATTTCTATGGAGGATAAGAATATTAGACTTGAGTATAATCCCTATATATAAAAGCAAGGTTATCAGGTTACCTGGATATCGTTGGGTTGTCAACCAATCAGTTCCTGAAAGAAAAAAAAGTGTCTCATCCCAAGTCTTGAAAATTAAACTATCTGACAATCATCCCCCTCAAATTTGAGACACTTAGTCCCTATGGAGTCCTGATTAGGCTCTGAGTAATTTACTCTTCAGATTCAATCATGTGGGGCAATGAAAGGTTAGTAGGTGTCTTTCATGATACAACAAAAATGCATCCTATGGGCAGAATATTTATTTCCAAGAGGTACTGTACCACATCCTGAGAGTTCTTGGAGACTCTTAGATGTTTTCCATCATCTTCTCATTTTACTCTATAGAACAAATCCAGATTTAAAGTTTGATGGATGTGTCAGGCTTCTATCAACTTTGCTGTGACACCAAACGAAGAAAAATCTTGCTTTATTACTGAAATTCTCTATGGAGGATGTTTTTTTTTTTGTATGTATTACTTAGTTGTTTACTAGCATATATTGAATGTAGATACTAAAATACTAACCTGTCAAAAACAGAATTTATGTAATCATTATGCAAGAAATCTAATTTAACTTTAGAGGAACAATGAAAAAGGGTGTACTTTGAAAGGAGTTGATTTAGAGGAACATAGGAAAGTATAAAGACATAGATTGATAACAAGAAAGGAAACACATTGCTCCGTAGAAAACTGTGTACATAACATCAATTCTAAAATCATAAAGGCTTTTAAATAATGAGTCATATGGGCTAAAGTATTGGAAAGGAAAGGAGAAGAGGCTTTATTTCTTGTTTGAAATATAAATAGGCATAAATTTCTGTTTGAGAAATAGGAAGAACAATTCAGATCAGTGTGTTTTAGGTGTCTTAGACTATTAGTCAATATCAATTCTCTAGATTCATTTAGCTCTAATAATCTTCAAGGCATGGAATAAATTCTATTGAGTCATTGCTTTCTAATGTAGTCTTTTAATATATTCATAGTCTCTAGAATCATTTCTCTGACTGCGGCATGATTTAGTTTCATAATAAAGTGAATGCTGTTTAATTCCTTCATATTTTTTTAAAATTCTAATCTTTATATCAAATTTCGCTGGTAATTATTTTCCATTTAAAATGTCCTCTATCTTCCCCCCCACATATTTCTTCCTTTCTTTTACAGTGATCCTACATCCTGGAACTATATTTAAAAATTTATTCTTGAAATTATATTGGATAAATTATTTTTTTCTGAGTCTCTTAATAGTTTCTTAATTAATGCTTTTAATAATTCTTACACAAAGCACTGTGTGTGTGTGTGTGTAATCTCATATTATTCTCACAGTAACTCACAGATGGAGGGATTATTATTCCCATTTTACAGATAAGTAAACTAAATACAGATAGTTTAAGCAAATTGTCTAGGGTCATGTAGGGTGATTTCTGAACTAGTATTAAAGGCTAAGTATTTCTGACTCCAGATACCAATTATTTATCCAGTAAAGTATAATAGAGAAACTCCTCTGACTTATTATGGGGTATCATTTTCTTAGTAAATGCCATGTTTTCTCTTTTTTTCTTTTGAGACAAACCGACATTAAATGACATCTAAGGTCACACAGCTAGGGAGTGTCTAGGGCTATATTTGAACTCTGGTCTTTCTGACTCCTGACCCAGTAATTTATCCACTATGCTACCTAGATATTTCTAATTGTCATGTTTTCTAACCTAACTTGGGCTATAGTTTTGGGATTTTGTAGGTCAACATTTTAAAAAGTAGTATAATTTGCAGAGTAATGTCATAGAATACATGTTAACTGTGTTGTATGTCTGAATTAAATCACATCAGGAGGTCAGTAGTGCAAGTCAATGAGTAAAACTGCAGGAGAAAGAGTAGAAGTTATTTTCAGGCTGCAGGAGAATTGTCGAAGTATAGAGAACCCAAACTGGAGAGAAATCATGGAGTAAATCTTATTAAGAGACTTAGAAAGAGGTATTTATCAAATATAATTAATTAGCAGGACAGTTTTTTTGTTTGGTGTTTTTTGGAGGGCAACTGAGGTTAAGTGACTTGCCCAAGGTCACGTGGCTACTTTTTGTGTTAAGTGTCTGAGGCTGGGTTTGAACTCAGGTCCTCCTGACTCCAGGGCCAGTACTCTATTCACTGTGCCATCTAGCCTCCCCTAACAGGATAGATTTTTAAAAATAGAGGACCCAGGATCACTATTTTAAAGGAAGAAATAAATATATGGAGGGAAAAAAGGGAGCACTTTTAAATGGAAAATAATTACCATCAAATTTCAATATAAAGGTCATTTTGAAAATCACAAATTTCATTCCTGCCTCTGATACTTTCTAGTTGTTTAACCATGTGCAAGTGACCTCATGTATTTGCCTAACTTTATTCACCTATAGACTGGGAATAACAAGAATGCCTTTAATACTTGAAACTCAAATGAAGTCATATATTTAAAGCAATTTGCAGACTTTACTAAATACCATGTCAATGTCAGGTGTTATTTCACCATATATGACTTTTGTTAAAAAAACTCTATTAAAATATTTTTAACACAGATCCAGAATTGTAATAGACATTAGAAAATGGGGGATATTGAAGAGGAAAAATGGGGTTTTTTGCTCTCATTCTACTTTAAGAAAAGTCACCTTTATATCTGACAATCCATCTATCTTTATCATCCATCGATCCATCCATCCATCCATTCACCCATCCATCCATCTGTATCTATTTATCTATTTATCTATCTATCTATCTATCTATCTATCTATCTCTTAAACTTTTGTATCTGGCTTAAGACTCATGCTACATTTTGCATCTGGAAATCTGGATCAGGTGCTTCTATGAATTGGGTAAAAATGGATAGATATTGAAAATTCAAGAGGTAAGAGAAATGTAAAAACAAATGAAAACGGGAAAGGAAATTAAAAAAAATATGAGTCGTTTAATAGTTAGGATCCAACTTCATCCCCAACTCATTTACCCTTTATTCTTCATTTCAATTAGTTACATTATCATTGGTTTTCACCAAAGTTGTGCATGCACTTTGAAATGTTCACAAAAGGTCCACAATACAGAGTTTCATAATTGGGATAGGTCCTTATATCCAGGATCCCAGGGTGACTAACAGATTCTGGAGATGTTCATTCAACAAGATGAAATAGTCTTATAACAGTTTCAACTACAAAGCTTCAGAGACATGTAATAGACTAGCTTCAGTTACCACAAAACTCACAAAGAATAATTCATCAAAGAATATCTCTCTTATGCAAAATATACATTTTAAGTTATAATTTGATTACATATTTCACTATTTACTAATGTTGCTCATGATTATTGTAATAAAAAAATATTCTCACTTGCCAGAATTTTATTTTTTTCATAATATTTATATTTCTTGAGGTAACAATGAAGACTTATACTATGAACAAAGTTAGTGACATTTTTTTCCAGCCATAACAGTTGTTTACTCAAATAAATGAAAAAAATAGGCATGTTTTCATAGACACTAGAAATTGTAAAATAATGAGCAAATATAGTCATGTCAATGGCTTCTAACAAAATAATATGGACATTGCTTAAGAACTAATCTTTTATCAAAAAATATAGTAAGTGTGTGGGAAATTAAGACAGACATACATAAAATTAACATCACTGCATGTGTCTTTGATTCACAGGACAACCTACTGGGTGGGGAGAGGCCCATGAGGAAATACATAGAGGCTTGGGCCTTTGCAAGTGGCCTAAGAAGGCCATAAATGACCACAAATTCAGCTACTCTTGAAATGAGATGACCAAAGCTGATACCCCATGCACAACATGTGTTTCTTTTTTTTAAATTTATTTACAATGGGTTCATCAACACTGGTTAGTCCACTGGCAGCCCTCTCACAATGGGAGCACCAAGTTTAGTCCATGGTCCTTTAGTCAGCATTAAATCCAAGTGAAGGTGCAGGGGCCTCTTCAAGGCATGGCATGCTTATCAGGGCCCATTCAGCAGCAACAGTAGTCTCTTTCCAGTATAGTCCTTGGTATGGCTAAATTCCATTGTCCCTTGTCAGCAGTCAAAAATCCATGAAATAGTCTGGGCAACACTGTAGTTAATAACAGCAGCACCAGACAGTGTATTAATTCCTTTGCTAGAAAGCTGATGATACTTATATCTGTTTACAGGTGACATGAGTAAGATTCGTCAATGTACATCTCTAAATATCAGAAATGTATGTTTAGATAAATACACTTTTGTACAAGGATTCTGACATGCAGTTCATGCTCTAGGGCTCATACATATCAATTTAATTAATACATGTTACATGGTCAATAAGAAAAGTGGTCATTGTGTTCCTAACAAAAATAAACACGTGAGAAGCAGGAATTCTTCAACAATGCCAGGGATATTGTCTGCCTCAGAAGGAATTATTTATTTGCTCCTCTTTTTCACATTGCCTTCCCTGCCCCATCATCCTTAAACAGCAGATCTAATACTGCTATTCATTCAAAGTGACTGATAAATAGACTTTATTCCTCACAAACTGAATATGACTCCTTGAAGGCTTAGTTGGAGTGTAGTGATGAAAACTGGTTGTTATGTAGTAGAACTGACATTCCAGCTAGTAACTGAGTGCAAATAGTTAAAAAAAAAACCCTCTATTTAAAACCTGCTTATCAAAACCAATCATATAGTGGGTAGTAGATAGTCTAAAGAACATTATTAACTTGCATATGAATAATGGTGGCTGGACCGAATAGGGGGAAAGGAGAAAACCTGGGACTAAATGACGGAAGCCTTTTTTCCCCCTAAGGCATCTCTGTGCTGTATGGAGACAGATGAAGTTTACAGTTAAGACAGGTAGTTAGACAGACAGACAGAAACAACATACAAGACACAAAGCACCTGCAAAAAACACTGCCTGGAATTCTTATGGACCTACTAGGTCACAGATTTAAGGCTGGTCAAAGAAATTCCTTCAAAACATCTACCCTTCTTCATTTGCACCCACCCCCCCATTCCATCCCCTAAAAAAAAAAGAGCAGAAGTCCTCTGGGTTGTGATTGGCCCTAGGCCTCTTTTGAAAATGTCGAAGGGGAAAAATGATTATTTTATCAAGTAGCCTTTCCTGGCTAAAAAGGAAAAAAAAAACAAAAAAACAAAAATGCAAGTCTGTCTGGCATTTACCTTTCTCTCATGTTTTGTGCCTTCCCCAAGTCATTAAGTTAGAGATCTGGCCTCTGCTTGCGTGTAACCAGTAATGACAACCTCTTTGCAGTTATCTGTGTGCAAATAACCAGACATTCAGAACTCCATTACAGCATTTTAGAAGATAAAAAGCAATTTTTAAAAATCAACCATTTAAAATATATTTTTCTTTCAAAGGATTAGAAAAAGAAAGGAGAAACCATTCCCTCCTCCCTTGCCCTTTATTTCCCCCTCCCTTGCCCTCCCCACAATTGTACATGCGAACCATTGCCCATTGCTTTTGCATCAGCAGGATGGTTCAATGTGGAAGAAACAAAAAACAAAAACAAAAACAAAAAAAAAACAAAAAGCATCCAGAGCCATCCAGGATTTTCATTTACTGTAACATTGCTTTCAGGAGATGGAGACAGGATGGTCCATGCAAATGATTTTACCAAAGTCATATTGATAATTTGTGCAATCAAGACAGTGTTCCAGACATCTTCAGAATGAATTAGAGCATCACAAGAAATGAAGGTAGGTCCAATGGAGTGGTAGTCATTTGGAAGCACATTGGTTTAAATAGATCTCCCTGAAAATATGCTTATTTTATTGAATAGACTGGCCAATATCTGACACTATCTGTCTCTTTATTGCCAGAAATTTAGTGCAGAGGAAGAGAAGCACTACTTTAGATAATCTGTAGAGTCAAGCTGAGACTCATTAGCTACCCAAGTGGCATTTCTGACTTCTGATAATAGTAGTATCATGCAGGATTTCTATTGTATTAATGGAGCCTACAGCAATGCTACATTTAATTATTTCCATTATGTGGCAAACAGTACTTGAATTGATGCAATTTAGCCTCCTGGTGCAGTTTGGTTTACAAGATGGATGGGATGGGAGACCGAGACCGTCTCAGAGGACAAGGTGAGCTGTAGGGTGATGTAACTGGAGAGAGTCTCAGAGCATTGCCTGCCAAGCCCGCTATGTTGTTTAAACTTCTGGATTTTTCATATCCTTTTATGAAAGAATGCACAGACATCAGTTGAATTCAACCAGAAAACAGACACAGACAAACAATACAAAACAGGCTAATCAAAAGTGCTATTTTGAGCTCTAAGACTTGTTTACAAAGAACTCCATATTGAGACAATTTATAACTCTAAAAAAAGGGAAGTTCCCTCTAGCTGCCACTCAAATGCAATTAACTCAAGCCATCACAATTGTACTGAAAACGTAGTCCTAAAGTGATCTTTCCTCAGACCGTCTCTAGTTTGGATTAAAATTTTGGTGCATGGGGCATTCAAATATGCAAACATAATTTTTAAAAAGCTATACACTGGGTCAAAATGATGGTTACTTTAAGGACATTTTCTAATGGGAGAAATGCAGAAAAACAATAGGCTATTTCTAGACTCATTTCATATTTCAATCATTGACTTATGCATTTCCATGGCAAGATTATAAAGAAAATGTAAACAAGAAATTGAGAACACAGCCAATTATTTAATCTCCAAGTGTCAGAAATGAGAAAGAATGATGTACTTTGAATGTTAAATAATGGCATTCGATGTCATTATCCAGGGACCACTAAAAAAGTGTTTGCACATACTTCCTCCCTCAAAAAAATTAATACATTAAACCAGATTTTTTTTATCTAGTAGAATAAAGCCTGCATTTGGTGCTGTCTACAGATTATCCCCAAGTTTGTAAGAAATCTAATTGAAATGTAGATTTATTTCCTTAATGATATCCTCCTCTGCCTCAGAAAACAATTTTTATATTCATTCAAGTACAGGGAATTTGTGGAGTAAAGGGTTTCTTTTCATTGTCTATGGCCCTCCAGTATATTTCACTAGTCAACTAAATTCTTCTTGCCTGTCAAAAGTGACTTTTGTCAACATTCATCTACTTCAGGGAGATAAAGAGGCATTATAGAGAGGGGGTAAAGATAAGCAGATTGGAGATGTGGAGGACAGAATTTTCTTTAAGTCGGAGGATGGCTCCTTGATGTCAAGGACAACTAAAACTCTCTCTCCCTCTCTCTCTCTCTCTCTCTCTCTCTCTCTCTCTCTCTCTCTCTCTCTCTCTCTGTCTCTTTCTCTCTCTCTCACTCTTTCTCTCTCTCTCTCTCTCTCTCTCTCTCTCTCTCTCACACACACACACACACACACACACAGAGCTCAAGTTTGCCACTGTAAGGGTATATTCTAACTACCTCTATTTAAGAAAAAAACGTTAATGGAAAAGAAAGATGAAATTCCCTAATGCATACTTAGAGGTACAGCTTGGAAAATGCTTTGGGGAATTTTCTATTTGTAGAGTTCTACAAAATTCTGCATCAATACACTGTGCAGATATCAAATATCCTGTGATTCCTTCGGGGATCCTTAGGCTACCTAAAAGGTGTCTTCCTTGATAATATCTGCTACACTTACATCAAACCATTTAAACTAGGGTCCTCACTCAAAGCAAAAGCCACTGCTAGGGGAAGAGCCATCTATAATCATTGCTAATAACAAAATAATAATGAATAACACCTTGAGCTGCTGCTTGGCATGGTAGATAGGCAACTGGCCTACTCCCACATTAGTTGTATGATGGTGACAAATAACCTCTCAATGTCTCCCAAGAAATTCTAAATTATAGAAGAACTTTTGATCTACATCAGTGGAAGTAATTTCCACACTTGAATTTATATATACACTAATGAAATCAAAGGTCCAAGGCTGTGCCCCCCAAAATAAAAATTAAATTTTAAGTCAGTTTAGAATTTTCAAATTTACCAACTTGTGGTAAGGAACATAATAAATAATTCTGCTGAAAATGTTGGATCCCAGTTGCTCTAAGTTAAACATGGGAAGGGCCTTGGCTTTCAGTTCTACTTATAGATGATGAAGTGGTATATTTTCTTCAAAAATTACAAAGGGAGAAGAGTGAGATCATTTTTAGCTGTCAACATTTTGTCTGAGTTACTGACAGGCTGATGCATGGTTTCCTCCTCTTCCTAACACTTAAAGCTGCCCATAAGTAGAATGGGCTAACTTGCAAGAGAAGAGGCTCCCTCTTACTGGAGATTTTCAAACAGAAACTGGATAAGAGCCCATAGCAGGGGTTCTTAACCATTCTGTGTCTCACTGAAACTTCTGATAGAGAGGTGAAACCTAGGGAGCTCTTCACAGAAAAATACATATTTTAAATGAATAGAATAAAATACTTAGAATTAAAAAGGAATCCAACTATGAAATAATGGTGTCAAAATGCTTTAAAAAAAAAAGCTAACAGACCCCATGAGTTTAACCAAAAGTCCTACTGAGATCCTCTACAACTTTGAAAGTCTTCAGTTTTGTGATTCTTTTTTTTTAAAATCCTTTAAAGGTGCCATTATGCTATCCACCTTCCCCCAGTCTACTGGTTGTTAACTCTATAGGTGTAGCTCTACCTTTCCATATTTGTGTGTGGTAGGCACATTTCCTGCCATGTTAACCATTTTTGCCTCAGAAACTAGTCTTTTTCTCTATTCAAGAACAGGGAGTTTGTGGACTAAAGGGTTCTTAATAATCATTCTTATAACTTCAAGATATATCACTAAAAACTTAAATAGTCTTCTTATTTCCCAAGATGAATTAATAGTATTAAAGAGGCAAATATGCTGAAAAATTGTATAATTCATGACTTCTTGTATTTATAACATTTTTATCTCATACAATGTTACATAGAATTCTATATTGCATCTTCATGATAATGTGGGGACTGTCCTAGAAATTAAACAGTTTTACTAAGGAGAACTTGTCTGTGATATGATAAAATACTGATGTGTTCTTCTTAATCATAATTAATCCTCTGTAATGGGGATTATTATCAAAAGAGTTAAAATTTCATTCTGTAAATAATTTCATTTGAATTAATTTCATTATTATTAACTCAAGGTTTTCAATCATATTTAGAAGTAAATATTTAATTAATTAAGAAATGTGTTTTCCACAATGCATATTAACATATATGTTTCATTTCATTTCAATAGTCTTTATGCTGGATAAGAAACTTTAATAAGCAATTTCGCCTAAAACAAATTTGTAATCCAGTTCCCAGAGAAAATAATGTTTCCGAGCATATGCAATAAGAGACCTGATGTGAACTGAGGTTCTGTAAGATTCAGAAATTCTGCCTTCCTCCTAAATTTTGGCTTGAATAGTTAGGACTCTTAATGGTATTTGTTTAATCGAACCAAATTTTAGAAAACTGTTACTCATAACATAGAGCTATGCCTTCATCTATGCAATATTTCTTCCTTAAAACCTCTGTATAAATATCCACATATATAGAGATTGAGGTGACTCCTTGTCCTTGGAAGTTCACATTTTTTTCCGCATCAGGGTTTCTTAAAATGGGGCATCCTTATGTTACTACTTGGAATTATATAAAAGAGAACATCTCAAAAATGCAATGATGAAGTTTTCATTAAAATAGAGGGTGGAGAGAGAGAGCTAGGTTTCCCCTCATCAAAGATTGCATAATAGAAACTAATTTGAAATATGAAAGAAAAATGTAGAAGGAAATGATTAGATATTACTATCAATAAAATAAGTAAATAGAAAGAAGAGAAAGGAAGGGGAGTGAGGAAGAAAGGAAAGGGAAAGGGAAAGGGTAAAGGAGACACAGAAGGAGAAGGGAATGGAGTGGGAAAGGGAGAGTGAAAGGGAAAGCAAAAGGGGAAGAGGAAGGGGAAGGAAGGGGAGGAGAGGAAAAGGAATGGAGGGAAGGGGAGGGGAAGGAAGGGGAGAAAAGAGGAGGGAAGGGAAGGGAAAGGAAGGGAAGGGAAGGGAAGGGAAGGGAAGGGAAGGGAAGGGAAGGGAAGGGAAGGGAAGGGAAGGGGAGGGAAGGGGAGGGAAGGGGAGGGAAGGGAGGGAAGGGGAGGGAAGGGGAGGGGAGGGGAGGGAAGGGGAGGGAAGGGGAGGGGAGGGGAGGGAAGGCAAGGGGAGGGAAGAGGGGAGGAGATTGAAGATGGAGAGGGAAGAAAAGACAGAAGAAAAGAAAGTGGGAAGGAAAGAGGGAAAGGAAGGGAAGAGGAGAAATGAGGGAGGGAAGAAGAGAAAGAAAGGAAGGAAGAAAATGTGGGAAGAATGGAAGAAGGAAGGGATAGGGGGAAGAAGGGAAGACAGTGCAGAATAAAGGAAAAAGGAAGATTCAAAAGGGTGAAGCAGGGAATGAGAGGAGGGGAGGGAAGGAGGACTCACATCAAGATGAGGAGAGGATAAAACATTGAATAGTCTAAGAGAAGAAAGTAGATGTTACTAGTCTTAGGGGTCAAATCAATATAAAGTTAAATATTAATTTAAAAATAATCATAAGCTCATAGATTCAGAGCTAGAAAGGACTTTGGAGGTCATGTATTCCAATCCCACACAGGAAAATGAGGCCATGATAGGTTCAGTGACTTGCCTAAGGTAACACAGGTAGTCATATGGTAAAATCAGAATTTGAGTCTAGGACCCTCAACCACTGAATTTATTGAACTTTCTATTATTCCATGGATAGGAAACTCATCTATTAAAGTGATAAGTAAAAAGATGGAGATCACATTTCCAAATGATCATTTCACTTGAGAAGGGAAATATAATCTGGGGCAGTGGTTCTCATCCTGTGGGTTATGACCCCTGTGGGGGTAAAATGACCCTTTCACAGGGGTTCCCTAAGACCATAGGAAAACACATATTTCCAGTTGTCTTAGGAAGCGAGACACCACTCTTCTATCTGTCTCCAGGTGGGTCTACCCACATGCAGATACTCCCACATAAGAGTATTAAAGGGTCGTGGCATTAGGAAGGTTGAGAAACAGTGATTTAGGGGGAAAATATGGACATAGAATTACTGCATGCATGGAATCCATCTTTCAATATCTTATGCACACAGCTTTGTGCTTTTAAATAAAATAATAATAATAATGCCCTGCACTGGCAAAATGATTTTGGCCTTGCAAATCTCCCACATCTACTATTTCATTTTATGATTTGAAATGTTTAAATATTCTAGTATAAAAAACATAGAGTGTGATGTTTTACATGTAAACTTTGGTATATGTATTAAAAGTAGGTATTTGAGAGACATAAACAGAAACAGACAGAGTGAAAAAGATTGAGCGGACAGAGAGACAGAGGGTCAGAAAGATTGAGAGACAAGAGACAGAGGGACAGAGAAAGAGACAGAGGGAAACAGAGACAGAGGAGGCCAGAAACTGAGCAGAAACAGACAAATGGACATAGATAGGAAAAGATGGAGACAGAGACAAAATGACAGGCAGAGAAAAACAGAGACTGAGAGAAAGAAAAAGGAGAAAGAAAAATATAGGAGAAAAGCTTCTAAATTTATATTATTCTAGCATTGAAATGAAATTAATCACAGTTTAAGTGTTGATATATATGTATATATATATAAATTCTTATAAGAGATAAATAAATCATATTGTTTAAATGTTAAATAGCAGCATAATGAGAGGTTACTAGAATAATTATTAAAAGTATTTCACATCACACTAAGATGCAGAGACATAGAAAGGAAATCTAGGTGGGGTGGATAAAATAAAACAAAAACCTATCGTGTATTCCAGAAATAGAAAAAAAAAAGCTTATCTTTTTAAAACTAAGAATCTAGAGTAAAAAGGGAAAGAGAAAGGCCAAGACTGGGCAACTAGAAGCAATTCAAAGAGGAACACAGACTGTGTAATAAAAAAATTTGGAAGAATGGGTAAGGAGGGAATATGGAGAATAACCTGGAGCAAGTCTTTAGAGAACTATAGGGGAAATATATACACACATATATATAGGCACCTCAAATGACTATATAAATATAATCATTTTAAAGGACAATGACCTTGTGCACCTTTTTTCATAGAGAAATCAATGTTTAATAATTATTAAAAGAAACCATTATAGCTTTATTTCCTATTCTTTTAATGAGGTCACAGAAAAAAAAAGTTTAACCTATAAGCAGATTTTTGTTTCTGTTAAAAATGAAACATTTCCCATGCATATACATGCATGCATGCATATATTTAGGGTACACATGTACATGTATACACATTGATACAGATGCATAAATGGAAGAATTAAAATTGAAGTTGTAATAACATGGAATAAAAGATGTATAGACCAAGATTTTGGCAAAAGTAGAATAGAAATGCTTATCTGTATTCACTGACTCAAAGATATATTTAAAAAGAAAAATCAAAATCAATTCTACTGATGTTTAGAAGAATGGAACACTTATAAAAATAGTCATTAATGAAGGCAGAGCTAAGTCAGACTTGAAAGAAATGTGAGATGCAGCTAAATTAAACTATTTGTATAGTCCCCCTCTCATATAGAAATGTCTGTTAAAAGGGAAATTTAAATTCCTGTTGTTGCTGTTGTTGTTTTAATTTTGAACTACTAGGAGAAATCACACAGATCCATGGATGATAATGCCTGATGTCTAAAGGATATTTTCAAGAATAGTCCGTGGTTGATAAGGAAATAGGAAAATTGTCTACTGTGTCTCTTGAGATCATTCTGTTTCATAAAGTCATAGAAGCACACTTCAAGCAATTAGATATATTAGTCAAAGTAGTTTTTGCCTTATTACGTAAAACTCATAACCCTCCATATAAACCAGTGGCATAAGCTGCACAAATTTGATTGGAGTCTATTTATTTATTTTGATTCTTTTAAAATGTTCAGTACTTTTAAAAAATGCTCAGTATTCTTCAATTATCATTTAAAGATACACTACATGAAATTAAAAAGACATTAAATATTAATTACTCTCAGTGATTTGCTATGAAAAAAAAATCTGGTACATTTTTCAGACTTCCGAAGTGATCACATTAAAGAAATGATGAGTGATTAAGAAAAAAAAAAGTTTTAATTTCAGGGGTATGCTGAAGCTAACTTGTGTCTGTTCAGAGAGCTGTTTGTTAAATGTCTAATGTGAGAATTTACACCTCAGAAATCGGCAAATGCTACAAATTAAACTTCAGTTATTGCTTCATTTATTCCTCAATTTAAGAAAATGGTGGAGAAAATGTTAATAATGATGCAGATTAAGCTTAAAAGTGTGTCATACTTTTTGGTATTTTGTTGTTCTTGTTTTTTCCTGGAATGCCAGTTGTTAACCGTTTATCAGCACACCCCTGCATTATAATCCTTCTCTTAAGAGAGAGGGTTAAACAAACAAATAAAATGAAAGAGATCTAAAAAAGAAAAGAGTGAAACCAATGACTGTCAGATGCAATACCAAGCAGGCTTTGCAAAGAAAGAAATAGTGTTTTTGGCAAGGAAAAAACAATGGAGATGGACAAAGGGGGGAAAAAGTACATTGAACTAGATGCAATCTCTCCTCAAAAGCAATTCATTTGCATTTCATTACTTTTTTTTCAGCATTTAACTGGTGAATTACCCTCAAGAAGCTGATAAAATTCATTCCTACCTTTCCTGATCCCTCCATCAGTCGCACACGTGTAATCACCTGTGGTCAGTAGGAAGCAGGCTCCCCCTCTTCTGTTTTTGTCTCTGGTACTAGAGCGTCTCATTGGAAGCCTTTCAGGGGGTGACAATGGCTGCTCACTTCCTGCACTGTCTTCACCTGATAACACTGGTCAAAGCATCATGCCCATTTACAGACAGTAATGAATGAAGAAATGACACAGCACATAGAGGTTTACACTGATTGCCAGATATTCCAGTCACTCAATAAAAATACAGTAATTAACTCATGATACAAAACGGAAATGAATTTTCAACTCTAGTCACAATCATCTAAATAGGGCAAAAGGTAAATATCATTAAATTGGGAGAGGGAGAAATTCTTCCTGGGACATCTCTGCTACCTTTGGAGGTTTTGCCTCATACAAAATAGATTTCAGGGAACAGACTATGATAATGCAGACAGTCTTGTTTTTGACATGTTGCCCCCATGATGATGTCCATCGTATAAAGGAAAATGACTTTAATGTAAATGAGAATACATTAGAAAGGATTGCCTATTTAGGGAAGGGGTGTAACATAGTTATTTGAGCTACGGATCTACTGACACCTTCTTATTGTTTCCTACAGGTAAAGTTTTTCACAATGTTGAACTGAGCAGAAAATCAGGATGCTCTTTTCTAAAGCCCTAAAACAGAGCTATCCCAGGAAATCAACAGGAAAAGATCAGCTTCTCAAGATGTCCTCAAAGTATAGATTTGTTGGTTTCTATCAAATTCTCAAGGACTCTTAGTTTATTCCAGCATGCACACATGCTTACTAGCTCTGTTTTCATGAGTGCATGGCTTCTTTTAGATTCCCTTTCACAGAATTACCTTGGAGGTATTTCCTGAGAACTATCCTATAAGAACTCTCATTTGAACTACAAGTCACAATTCTTACCAGCATTTTGAGTAGGCTTATTTCCAGATGTCTATTTAGAAAGAACGTTCAGAGCAATTGAGGTTCAGTCAATCAAATCTTCAACCAGCTATTCAGTACCAGGATGAATCTATACATAGGCATGCATGCACACATGCATGCATGCATGCACACACGCACATCAGTGTTTGTGTGTCTCCTAATTTTCCATCAGCCCTATATGCTGACAAGTTCATGCTCACTAAAAAGCATCTGATTATTTTCCCTATCATTAGCTTTATTTATTGAATTCCTAAATTAATACTAATGGCTTATATGGGATCATCTCAAGCCACTTTTGCACAAGAATGGATTTTAAGTGATCTGTATGAAAATATATTATGAAATTGAAAATCTTTGGTTGGCTAACTAACTTAACCTTCTAAAGTTTTCATTGAGGCTACGAAATAAATAGCTACAGATAAACCTACAGGCTACCATCTCAGTAAACTGCATTTCAATAAATTGTCAGTTGAATCTCAATTATCTACATCATTGTAGGGAGAATGAAAGGCAGAAAGGCATAGTTTGGCGGTTGTCAAAGCTTTTAGTCTCAAGACCTGTTATACTCTTAAAAGTTATTAGGATCCCCCACAGAGCTTTTTTTCACTTGGGTTATGTCTATCAATAGTTTAGCAATATTATAAAAACATTTTTAACTCATCAGTCCTCCAAAAGGTCTCAGGGACCCCCAGAAGTCCCCAGACCACACTTTAAGGACTGTTGTGGTGATCAGTCTTAGAGTCAAGAAGACTTTGTTTCAGTTCTTCCTTCTAATTTAACTTCTCAATGCCCTAGGTAACAATATAAGACTTAAAGGCAGTGGTGCATTGCCCATCTCCGTTGGTACAGTGAGTTTCCACAGCCACTAGATCTTCTATGTGAATAAAATCATCAATCTGGACCAGTTTGCCTCCTTTCCAAGAAACAGAGGGGAAAAACAGCATAGATAGTCCAGAATAATAAACCATTCACAAATCATTTATAGCCAGCTTTGAAAGAGGAGGGAAATAGTCTCAAAGGGTAGCATGTTAAAAAAAATAAATAAAACCCCAATAATAGAATTCAAACTTGAATACAAATTTTAAAATGAATATGCTGAAACACTTGCCCTTAACTCCAGGATGATGTACATTTTAAGCTAGCCATACAAATGCTACAGGGTAAGTGGTCTAGAGGGCAACTTTCCATATGACTTCTTTGGGATTCAGGCCTCTACAGTGTAAGCATCCATTGCTTTTAAACGATGGCTTGGTGTAACTTTTTTTATATTGTATGCCACCGAGTGACTGAGGTAAAGCTGACACAAGAGACAAACACACCAAGCAAAATGGCATGGAGGTTAACAATGAGGAACATAGCAAGATATTCATACCATCACATCGTGCAAGAACACAAAGAAACAGTGGCACAAGACCAACGGAGAGACAGGCAAAAGAAAAGGTTGGCACCATCAGCAAAAAGCATTCGCACTGAAGCAAGAAAACTGTATAAGCCAGCTATGCGCAAGTCTAGTTAGTATTAGCTTAAAAAGGCTCCAACTTTGCCTCTCTCATAAGCCTAGCACATTCAGGAACAGTAGTAAGGAGAGAGGACTGAGAATTGGGTTGTATCTGCAGAAAATGAGGCTCTTGTCTTACGCCTACAGAACATAATGTTCTGGAAGGCTTGAGAAGACATGCATTTGGTATTGTGTCTTACCTGATCGGTTGTGGTCCAGCAATAGATTGTCTTTGCCCAGACATGGATCTCCCTGTGTGCTATTGCAGGCCATATTCAAATCCATCTTGCAAAAGGTAGGAGAGCTTGCCTGAGGAGCTGGAGGGATATGTTTCTTTCTCTTCCTTGGAAGTTTCTGCTTTGCCATTGCCAAAGAGTAGTACATTCCAAAATTGTTGACAATGACAGGCACAGGCATGGCTATGGTCAGCACCCCAGCCAGAGCACACAGGGCCCCCACTAACATCCCTGACCAAGTCTGTGGGTACATATCCCCATAACCCAGAGTAGTCATGGTCACCACAGCCCACCAGAACCCAATGGGGATATTTTTAAACTGGGTGTGCTCACTAGCTGAAGGGTCATTAGGCTGAGCCCCTACTCTCTCAGCATAGTAGATCATGGTAGCAAATATCAAAACTCCGAGAGCCAGGAAGATTATCAGCAGTAAAAATTCATTAGTGCTTGCTCGAAGAGTATGTCCAAGCACCCTCAGCCCTACAAAATGGCGGGTGAGCTTAAAGATTCTCAGAATCCTGACAAATCTCACCACCCTGAGGAAGCCGAGGACATCTTTAGCAGCTTTGGATGACAGCCCACTGAGTCCCACTTCCAGGTAAAAAGGTAGGATGGCCACAAAGTCAATGATATTCAAGAGATTTTTGATGAATTCAAGTTTATTTGGGGAAAAAACAATACGGACTAAAAATTCAAATGTAAACCACACCACACACACGCCTTCTACATACGTCAGAGCAGGATCCGTTTCAATTTCATACTGCAGAACAACTTTTGTGCCATTGATGACTGGTTCTGTCTTGTTTATAATGGTATTGAAAGCCTCATGGGTCTCCAGGCAAAAGGTTGTGATTGAAACCAGGATAAAGAATAAAGAAGCAAAAGCAATGAACTACAAAAGAAAAAAGAAAAAGAAATAAATAAAGAGTGAGTGATCTCTGCTATTGAAGACTTTGATCAGAGTCTAAGAGCAGCCATACCCATAGATAAGAAAGAATTAAATATTACTTGGACATTTCAGTTGAGTTTGTACGAAAGTAAAATCAGACCCGTGGGTGTAAAATTAATAAGGCCTGTAGGTGTAATGTTTTTCAAGCACTGTACTAAGCTTGCACATTTAACCAGTTTTTCTTTATATAGAAGAAATTTCTTTTATTCCTTTGTCCCTGAAAGAATATCTGTGGTGATGATAAGAAAATTCACTCCAAAAGAAAGTTTATAGGTGAGAGATACTTTAAAAGACATTTAAGATAATAGAGTGCATTGGAGCTAGGACCGTATATTCATCCTCCCAGGAATCAGCACAAAATAGGGTCCAGTTTTTCTTCTAGAGATATAAAATGTATTTCAGAATGGCTAAGTTTTTCTGAAATCTCAAAACAACCTATCTGGAACCTGAATGGGGTTGGGGGGACCTTAACTATGATAGTATAAACTAATCTGAAGACTTTACTCTTATAAGCATAAGAAAAGCTTTTTGAAACAGAATTGTACCTAGGTAAGGACACCAGTGCTTTGGCCTAGTATACTTAGATTTAGCAGGCACTGGTAACACTTATTTCAACAGCAAAGAGCTAACTGATATTGGCACTCAGTAAGAGTTGTTAGTTAAAAATTAAGTGCTTTCTGGGGGCAGCTAGGTGGCACAGTGAGTACAGCACTGGCCCTGGAGTCAGCAGAACCTGAGTTCAAATCTGACCTCAGACACTTAACACAGAAACTAGCCATGTGACCTTGGGCAAGCCACTTAACCCGAACTGCCCTCCAAAAAAGCAAAAATAAAAAAATAAAAATAAATGCTTTCTGCTCTCCTAACCCCGCAGCCACAATCCAATGAAATCCATACCATCTTCACTTATGGATCTTCCAGGTTGGAAAAATAATAATAAATTCATGTAAGGGCTGCCCTCCTGTCCCTTACATCAGTTTCATTTTATAAAACTTGTTCCAGATGTGAAAAAAATGGGAAACCAATGGAATTTAATTTTAAAAACTGAGGAAGAATAGAATGACTTTTTTTCAAACTACAAAACACTTTCCTAATTCCAAAATTTTAAATTAATTGTTAAAATTATCATTAAGAATCATGGTGGGGAAAAAAAAGAATGATGGTAGGGTCACGTGAATCTGATGTCTCCTTGACCACAATATCACAATATCAAGTCTTCTCCCCGCCATCCATTCCTGTGAGTGATTTAGATATATGGGTCTGGGGACAATGTCTCGATTCTACATTCCAGAAAAACAGGAATCTCTTTTCCTTCCTTCCTCCACCCACATCTCCCTCCCACCCAGAGGAACTGTCTATTGCCAAAGGGTACAAAAATGAAGAGTTCTTTGTATTTATTGTATTAGTGTAGAACATGACAAATGTACAAATTCCATCACACACTACAGATTCAATATGGGAAATTCACCTTTGGTCAGGTATATCTAATGCACAATTTATGAATAGTTATCTAAGTAGTCACTTCCCAAATTTTGCCATTTCTGCTTCCACAACATGTCTCCCAACCTATCTCTTTCCTGTACTCAGACAGGCATCATCTTAAAAAAGGTTCTTTTTCAGCTTTCACTTAGATTAGTTTAATGGCCATGTGATTTTGTCTCCCTAACTCAGTTCTCACCCAACTCCAATATATCCTGCAGACTGCTGACAAAGTGATTTTTCCTAAGTGCATATTTCACCATGTCCCTTTCTCTATTCAATAATCTCCATGGGCTCCTAACTGCTCCTAGTGAAAAACAAAAATGGTTTAGCTTACAAAGTTCTTCTTGATATGGATCCACAAATTTGATGACCTAATTTACAAACCTCAGGAAATGGAAAGGTGTTGTTACCTTGATGCAAATAGAAAGTAATGAAGAAGGAGTGAAGTTTCAAAGGAAAGAGAATAATGATAGATATAAATGAGAAAGAAAAATCTATCTCCATCCAAGCTCATCATACATGAGATAAATGCTCATATATGATATGTACATATGTACATAATTTATATGCATAAAATCTCAAAATCATTAGAAATCATCCACAGAGATAATTTAACCTCTAAAATTTAATGAAATAAATGAGAAAACATAGAGAAAGGAAAGGAAAAATAATAGCACACAGTCATGGAAGATACACATAGTCACAGGGCAGGGCATGGATGTAATCCAACAAGGGAGAATAGGAATGAATGAATGCTTTACTACCCTAAACTGGAGCTATTATATTTTGTATGAGGTCTGAATCATAGAAATATAAGGAATTCCAAAGATTATTTGGTCTAATCCCCTGCCCAATGCAAGAATTTCTTCTGTCAAAGGTCAGTCAGTCTTTGCTTAAATACATTGGATGATAAACAGTTTCCCACATCATAAGAGACTATCTCCTATGTTTTAAGAGTACACATATAAGGATAGTTAAGTGGTGTGGCAGATGGAGTACCAGCTCTTGAATCTAGAGAACCTGAGTTCAAATCTCAACTCAGAAACTTACCAATTGTTTCACACTAGTCATTTAGCCCTACATAAAAAAAAGATTCTCTTTATTAGATTCTTCTTCCTTTTATTGAGTTTAAGTCTGTCTTGCTGTAACTCCCCAATATCGTACTTTGTGTTATCAGATATAAATAAGAGGGCAGGAAATATATTATTGTTAAATGCTTCTAGGTGGACTTTTATTTGTAGACACTAACATAGAAAGATTATAAATATTTACTGTACCTTTGTGTTTGCCACTGTGAAAAACTTGACCACTTGTGGGGATTATAAAGGCAATTCAAGCATTAGCTACCAGATTAAACAACCTTTGAGGGTTCCCACTTCTAAGTATTTACTCCAAGGAGATTAAAGACATGAAAAATCAGTCATTGTGGAATAAAATATTCACAGCAGCACTTTTTTAGGGAGCTGAAGACAGAATGGATGTTCATCAACCGGAGACTGGTTCAACAAATTCTAGTACATGAAGGTAATGAAATATATTTTTGCCTTAAGAAATAATAAAAAAAAAAGTTTAGAGAGTCATGGGAAGATCTCTGTTAACTGATATGGAGCAAAGCAAGCAGAAACAAGAAAAAGTATGTGCTCTTCTGAAAATGTATATTTAAGATCAATAATAACAATTAGCAACCAAATGCTATGAAATAAAAATTACCAAGTTTGTCTCCAAATTAAAAATGCATCTCCTTTTTTTTGTAGAAGTAGTGACAAAGGAGGTGGAGCAATGCATACATATAATTGTCATAATTAGTTGATATATTGCTTAGTTTTCCTGAGCTGCTTTTCTCCCTCATTTGCTTTTTTCTTTGATTAATTAGGACAACTGGTTGGTAGGGAGGGAAAGTGAAATATTTTGAATTGAAGGTGATGAATAAGTAAAATATATCTGAAATATATCAGCAAAATTTAAAATTTAAAAAGATGATACTTAGTCTTTGTTAAAGAGTATGAAAATGTGGATCTTTCCTAATCCTTTTTTTACTCCTTTTCTTTCTCTTCTTCCTTTCCATTCTCTCTCTCTCTCTCTCTCTCTCTCTCTCTCTCTCTCTCTCTCTCTCTCTCTCTCTCTCTCTCTCTCTCTTTCTCCTTCCCTTTCATAGCTGAATCTTTTGTGGTCCAATAATTTTATATAGAACTAAGAGTTATCTACATACTTTGTCTAATGTTCACAAATTGCTCTTGATACAGTTTTCAGTTATGAAAATCTCTTAGTACCCAACAAAACCTTTTTAATATAATATATCTCACTATATCTCCCATAATAGTCTACTTTGGGCAGAAAACCCTAGGTATTAAGGAGAGTGAGGAAATATTTTCACTGAATTTTGTTTATGGAACCAAATGGATATTGTAGATTGCTAATGTTCTTTAAGGAAAGTTAGTACAATACCAAATGATCAGTCATGTTTCCCTTTGCTCTTTAGATCAGCTTTATTACTGCATTGCCCATTTAGTGACTTAATGGTTCCACTGAGATGAGTAGATTAGGAATATTATTTCTGGATTAAAGGATCTATTAGATTGAGGAAAACAGAGCTAGAATTCATGTCCAAGGAAGCAATTCCAATAATTCTCTGCCTATTTCTACTTTGTATAGCTGTATTTTCCTTCTGTGGATACATGCAGGTTGAAAATGACTACCATTTGTGAATGGACTTTTTGCAGGTTTTTGAATCACAGACTCATGGAAGAGTCACACAGAGACAATTTTACTGATTCCAAATAAGTAATGTAAATAAATACTTAACAGTGTAATCTAATACCTGTGAATGAAAATAAATCATTAGGCAATACTTTAGAAAATTTAGACAATTCCTTAAGTGCCAGGTCCTAGTGGAGGTACTAATTTTTAAAAAGATAAGGTCTTGTAGAAGTTATGAACTTGATAGAAAAATTGGACAAAAAGAAATATAACTTATGATAGATGTTATCGCAATAACTACATTAGAAGATTGTGAAAGAGAGCAATTTATGAGATCTGAGGGAAAAAAATTATAAGTCAAAGGGCTCATGAAGACTTCCCAGAATCAATAACAGTAACTTGGATTTTAATGACTGGATTGGAATGTGGTATTCCAGATATAGGAAAGAACCTAAGGAAAAATAACTAGTGGATAGATCATAAATCTAGGGTAAGAAAGGATCTCAGAGGCCATTTACTCTGACTCCGTTATTTAACAAAGAAACTGAGACACAAGATGGTAAAGTGATTTTGCCAAGCATAAATGATAGTGAATGGCAATAGAGGGATTTGACTATAGATACTCAGACTCCTAAACAATTCTCTTTCTACCATACCATGTATGGTTAGACTGCAAGGTACAGGGGAGGGAATCATATGAGAGAAGACTTGAAAAATGAAGAGGTGAAAAGTTGTGATGAGCAATAGTAAACAGTGAAGAACCACCAATGGGTTTCTCTGTTTTGTTTTGTTCATTTAAGCAAAATGACTTGACCAAGAAGGATAATTTTGTCACTGATATGACTCTGGTTTGGAGAGGATGGGTAAATAGAGTTGGGAAGATTTGCTAGGAGTTATAATGAAATATGTTATGCCTGTACTAGGAAGAGCTGTTGCTTAGGTCAACCCAGCAATACTTAACAACTGATTGCCTTAGAATACTGTTTGAAAATTAAAGATTGGATGAGTAACTTCTGACCCAGCAATATCAGTATTAAGTCTGCATACAAAAGGAGATAAAAAAGACAAAAAGGAAAAGTACATAAATGTACAAAAGTTTTTATAGCACCTCTTGTCTGGTGGCAAAGAATTGGAAATTGACAGGATGCCCATCTATTGGGATATGGCTGAACAAATTGTTGTATGTAATTATGATGGAATACTATTGTGCTATAAAAATTTTGAGCAGAATAACCTGGAAAGACTTTTTTAAGCTTATGTTAAGTGAAATGCACTGTGTACAAAGTAATAGCATTATTGAAAGATGATCAACTGTGACTGACTTACCTATTCGTAGCAATACAGTGATCCAAGACAATTCTGAAGGAACTGCAATATGCTTTAAATTTTTAAATTTTAAATATTTTAATATTTTAAAATATTAATTTTTAATAAAAATGTTATACATCCCCAGAGAAACAACTGAATGTCTAAATACAGACCGAAGCATACTTTTTTTTTCTTGAGGGATTTTTTGTTGATGACGTTTTGTTCTGTGTTTTCTTTCACAATATGAGTACTATGGAAATGTTTTGCATGGCCATACATGTATGACCAACCTATTGTCTGCTTTCTCAAAGGGGTGGGGAAGAAGAGAGAGAATTTGGAATTTAAAGTTTAAAAATGAAGGTTAAAAATTTTATTACATTAGATAAAGGAAAATAAAACACTAAATAAAGAATATTTTAAGAGGAACATTTTTAAAAAGAAAATTAAAGAAGGAGATACAGAATTATGAATGACAATAATTCAAATAATTCAGAAAATGTGTTAATTATGCAAGAAATGTATTTAACTGTTGATTCTCTATGACCTGATAAATAAATTTCTAGGGAGATACATTGGAGAGATCAAAGAAAGAAATAACACCCCAAAGGGTTAGGGATTTACCAATGATTTTGCTGGTTTGGGATCTCTCTGGTAAGGAAACTCCTTCTATTAATACAGGTCAGCATCTTCTCTTCAATTAATAGTCTTAAAGATTTACTAAGAGCACTCAGAGGTTAAATGATTTGATCAGGGTCACAGAGTCAGCAGGTGGGTCAGGCAAGACTTGAATCCAAGACTGATTCTCTATTACTATGCCATACTATTTTCACCCATCATGATTAAAACATTCATAGAGGTATTTTTTTAATGTGGATAGTAACAGTAAATGAAGTCTATGTCCATAGATTGGTGAATTGCTCCACATGTTGTAGCATATACATATTATGGGATATTGCTTGAAAATAACAAATTAACTTACTGATATATAGGAACTCTAGAATTCCTATCTGAGCAAAATCTTTTTCATCATTATATCTTTCTGTATGCTTACCCTGGTTCTTTGTCCTCATTGTAGCCAGCTGTCCTCTACTCCTCAGTACTTTCCCCGTCTATCACCTGTGTACTGTCTACATTTTCCTCCCTTCCTAATCTTGACCCAAAGTTGAACCAATTCAACTCTATTCTCTCAAATCACTTGCCCTATCAGTCATCATACCTTGTTAATAAAGGAGAATCAGAATAAATGAATGAGTGAATGAATGAATGAGCAAACACTGATTACCTAAAATTAGAACTGCTATAGTTTACCTGTGGACAAAGCCTTGAGACAGAAGGGATTTTTGAGATAATCTGATCTAACCAACCCTCTGTCCCTTGAAAGAATCTCCTCTATAATATCTTCTACAAATGGCCATTCAACCTTTACTAAGATACTTTCAGTGATAGGTATGCATTATTTTGTGAGGTACTCTATTTAATTTTTAAAATGATCTACTTAGGATATATTTTATTTTTCTTCCTAACTTGCCAAAATCTCAACCATGGATTATTCACCATATGCCTTCTTCATTCTTTTTCTCATCCTGCTGAAATGAGATGGAAGAAGTCATGAAATCACACTTAATGAGTTCAAGAAAATTTATGTCATTTAATCACAACTTGGCCCTCAGTAAGGCAAGGTAATCCTTCTATTCTTCCTTAATTAATTCTCTATCATATTCACTACAGTGATATATTACCAAAGACTTAGCATACTGGTGATATGTAGACATGAAATCAATCCACTTTGGTTCCATTTTAACTCAAAGTTCCTGAACTCAAGTGTTTCACCATCTTCATCTTCCCTTGGAACAGAGATTATGGATTTGTGCTATCACTTCTGCCAAACTCAGATTTCCTTAACTTCAATTCCAGCTCCCTCTCTACTTGTGCCACCTAATTACAACTTACTAGATCCAGTCTAAGGAATTCTAACCTTTCAATAACTTTTTTGGATACTAAATGTCATCAAATGTGCTGATTATCTCACCCAGATTTGTGTCATCTACAACTATGATAAGCATAATATACATATCACTATCCAATTCACTAAAAATTCATGAGCACGGGCGGCTAGGTGGCACAGTGAATAGAGCACCGGCCTTGAAGTCAGGAGTACCTGAGTTCAAATCCGGCCTCAGACACTTAACACAAAAAACTAGCTGTGTGACCTTGGGCAAGTCACTTAACCCCAACTGCCCTCCAAAAAGCAAAAAAAAAAAAATTCATGAGCACTCTAATAAAGACTTACTTCCAGGCTGAAATTGATCAATGGGTAATGCCATTCAACCAGTTCAAAATTTCTCTAGATATTCTATAATCTAGCTCCTATCCATTCCTCTTTCCCATGAGAGAATGTATAGACAGACAGATAGACAGATATATGTACGTATGTATGCATGTATGTATTTGTGTATAAATATATACACAGACATATGAGTATATATGTATGTATGTACGTATGTACATACATATGTATTCATATATATATATTTATATACCTACTATATATTTTATATATAGTATGTATATTGCTCACCTGCATTGTGAGAGACAGTGTGGCATAGTAGATAAAGGGATGGTCTTGGAACTCAGAAGACCCATGTTAAAGATCCACTTCTGATCTATACTGACTGTGTGAACCTGGGCAAATTACTTAACATCTCAATGCTCTAGGCAACTGTCCAAGAATGCAATTTGTAGAGGAAGTACTTATTGGCAATAATAGAGAAAGATTCTTCCTCTGGGAGTGCCCTATGTCCATGAAATCATAGGTCTAGTCTCAATTCCCTGTCATAAATATGAATACTCTTTACGTGCTGTCTTTGTTCATTTACCAACAAATTGACATGCTGCTTGAGAAACTGAACCACATGTATCTGAACAACAATTTTATTAGTAATAATTCCACATCTATTATTGAAAATTATTTCTCACATCTATATTCTGCTTTAACTCTTATACATTAAAACTAGAAGAAGAAAAGGTCGTTTCATATCCTAATTTTACATAAGAAGGAAATGAGGTTCAGAATCATTAAGTAACTTGCCTATTAGTAGTACTTTTAGTTGCTTTAGGTGCCATAATTCAAACCTCATTCTTATAATTCTGAGTCATGTTTTTCATGCTTTCTTGTTAGATTCTCTGTATATTGGGTATCTCAAAAATCCTAACCAATTAAAGCTTAAAAGTGTGCTAAGATATTTAAGATACCCTGTTTATGTAACAAAAGGTCCCAAAGAAATTGTAACTAAACAGAAGAATGATTTGTAAGTTCTCTTCCAGGAACTACCTAAAAGAATATATAGTATCAGCTAGCTAGGAACAGGGCAGCTGGGAGACTCAATGAATAGAGTGCTGATCCTGGGGTCAGGAAGACTCATCTTCCTGAGTACAAATCTAATCTCAGACTCTTACTATCTGTATGACCCTGAGAAAGTGACTTAACCCTATTTGTCTCATTTTCCTCATCTGTGAAATGAGCTGAAGAAGGAAATAGCAAACCACTCTAGTATCTCTGACAAGAAAAGTCCAAATGAGGTCCCAAGAGTAGGACATGACTGAAGGTGACTGAACAACAATCAAGAGTAAGAAACAACCTGAGAGACCATCTAGTCCACTCTCTTGTTTTTGCGCATGAGGAAATAGAGGCCATGGAGGTTAAGTTACTTGCCCCATGCACATCCTTTAATTGGTGTCAGAACCAGACTCAAACCCAGGCCTTGTAATGCCGCCTCAAGTTCCTTCTCCATTATAATGTGCCATTATCAGTTTAAATGAAAAAGAAGTCTTAAATGGTAGCTAAATGGAAGGATAGCTTAATAAATTATAGGATCATAGACATAGAATTGGAAGGAACCACACTGGTCATTTTTTCTCAACTCATGTGTTTTCTGGATGTTGTCATATGGACAAGTAAGGTGAGCTTGAACTGAGGTGGTAAATGGTAGAAGTGAACTTTAAACCCAGGATCAATGATCCTTCTGTAGCTCAAATCTAATACCAGCACTGACAATATGGTCCAAAAGGTCCTCAGAGGCCACAAGAGATATTTCGAAATGACACTTCATCATCTTGCTTTGATGTTCCCAGAATAACTATCATGAAATAGAGCACTGTGAAGATCATTACTGATATATACCAACACTCGTCACCTAAGATGAGCTAAAAGAAAAAGTCTTTAAAGAATTTTATGAAATCTCAAGTCTAAGTCAATAGATATTCAGTTACTTCAATAGGGAGGTGGATAGATATAGGGGAAGAAAATAAAAATTGTGTTCAAAAACCAAAGGTGTCAAAGACTTGTGAGAAGCCTCATGCTTCTTCAGGAAGAAAGTCAAAGAAACAACCAAAAGAAGTTGATGGAAAAATGAGCTTACAAGGAATTTGGCACACAACCCAAGTAAATAATTCTTAGTAATAATTAATATTTACATAGCACTTTAGGTTTTGCTAATGCTTTACATGTGTTTTCTTTTCTGATCATCACAGTAACTCCATGTACTAGTTATTACAATCCCTGTTCTACAGATGTAGTATTCTAATCTTGCACAGGTATTCACAAAATAATGAAAGAATCAGATTAGAATTCAAATATATTTGGTGAGGCTTTTAAGGAAAATGCACTGAAAAACAGAGACAAAAGGCATGAAGATGTTCCCATCACCACCTATGGAGGGAATAATCAACAAAGATAGAAAACACAGATTCTTTAAAGTATTAACAGATTCTTTTAAAGTATTCAAAAATATCTGAAAGTAGATTGAGCATCCTTTAGCCCCATTCAGGTGCCCAAATCCTAGAGATAATTTGCAGAATCACAGAGATTATCATGAAATTTTTGGCTAAATTCAATTGCCTACCTTTTTCCCTGATCTTTCTACTATTCATCAATCACCTTCACTTGAATAACTCTTCCTATAAATTGTCCAGTGGTTTTACTTTGGAAAAGTATTCATTTAAGTGAATCTGACCATAAAAGGGACTTTCCCAAATTTCTATAAGGTTCAATAATATCCAGCTCCCCCTGAGAAGTTTTTGAGAATAAAAGTCCTTTTAAAAATAAAAAGAGGAAAATAAAAGACATGTTACTTCTGAATTCTAGATATTGTTACTGGGACAATGATACTCAATGATACCATCTCAATAATGATGGCCATATTCATAAAAAATAAAATAAAATGGCATGAATATTCCAATCAAATTTTCTTTATCTGTCAATATTTTACTGTTTAATCTTATGTTTCCAAGAAATCTTTCACTTCCTATAAGTAACAAAGGGAAAAAATCTATACTGTCCTCCATCATCACTCCGGCAGAACATGAAAAGGAGCCAGAACTTTTCATGACATCTTTCTACTTGGGGAATTTGAAACCATAAAATATTATCTACTGTGGTGGGGCAGAATCTGCTCTCCACTATCACTTCCATTTCTTTTCCAGTTACCTATAGTTATAACCTTGAGAATGTAGTAGAAGGAACACTGGAGTTAGAGTCAGAAGATCTGGATGTGAATCTGAACTCTGTCAATTCTGTGTGCCTTCAAGAACGTCTCTTTGTGTCCCCATTAACTTTTGTCTCTCTTACTCCCCACAACCAAAGTCATTTGCCTCTGACATTTGCAATGGTTTGCTCACATTTCTTAATATCACCCCTACATTGCTGCATCCAAGAAAATGAGAATGCAGCCTGGTAATGTCAAGTGAAATGTATCTCCTACTTTATAATGAAAATTGATAGAGGAAAAAGAACATTAATGGAAAATTCAGATGATTCATTCATTGCAAATTAGCACTTTTTTCAGGGACTTTTCAAGTAGTATATTAATGCCAAAATTGGATATCTATATTCAGCATTTGTTATACAACTGCCAATGTTCTTTCCCTATTTAAATTAAACTGCATTTACTTATCTGTGTACATGCTATATTCCTACAACAGAATGAAAGCTCTTTGAGGGCATGGATTATTTTGGTTTTTATCCAGGAAAGCAGGTCTTCCCTTTTCTTCTCAGATCCTATACAATAATTTTCAACTCTGTACCACAGTGTTTTCACTCATACCTCACAAAATGTCTCACTTCCTTCAGATCCAGCTTCTACCACTCCCTTCTAAATGAAGCTTGGAAATATTTACTAGTGACAAAAGCACCAACTCCAAAAAGTCTTCAAATCCTGCCCTTGATACTTATGATATAGATGACCTTGGAAAAATCACTTAACCACCCTGTACTTCAGTCTCCTCATTTATAAAACAAATCACTTGGACTTAATGTGCACAAGATCTTTCCAACTACTAATGTCCCCCTATCCAACTATCTTGCATTTGCTCTCTGTGTACTCAGGCATGTTGTACATATTAGAGAAGTACACATATGCCTTGAAAGGAAACACTGTTTGAGTTTTGTCTATTGCCTCCCACTAACAAGCACAGGGACTGCCACATAGTAAGTATTTAATAAATTCTTGTTGATTGACTCAATTTTTGTCTCTGTATCTTTTCTATGTAGCACTGTGTGTTGCCCATTTTCAGTCATTTTTCATGCATATCCAGATCTTTGTTGACCTCATTTGGGGTTTTCTTGACAAAAATACTGGAGAGATTTGCCATTTTCTCTCTAGCTCATTTTCTACAGATGAGGAAAATGAGGCAAAAAGGGTTAAAGTATTTGCCCAGGGTCTCAAAGCTAATGAGCATCTGAGGCCAGATTTGAACTCAGGAAGATGAGTCTTCCAGACTCCCAGTTCAGCACTCTATCTACTATGGCACCACCTAGTTAAACAACCACGTACCTTGTATATAGTTGACATTTAATACATAATTGTTCAAATGAGTGAGTACATACTCTCTAATTACTATTTTTTCATAAGCTACAATATTCTTTGGAATCCTGCATTATTTCCATTTTTCAAATAAGGTTCCAGACACACTGAGAAGCCAATGATTTTTCCAAGTCAATTTTGATAGTGGAAAAGAAAGGATTAAAACCTGATGTTTTATTCAGTTAATTGAACTTTTATGAATTCACAAAAACACACATCTGCAGCTTGCCATTAATCCACTTCTTTCCCAGCATTATATGTCACCAGAAACCCTGGAATCACATGCACATTCACGTCTTGGGAATGAGCTTTACCTTAATTAGTAAATCTTTTCTGTTCCCAGAATCACAGCCTCTGGAGAGAGAAAAATGTCTCTTTCATTATATCCTCAAGGGCCAACCAAACAGCAGCAATTATGACTGCAATGTGTGCTAACTTTATGTTCAGCCAAAATTTATTTTAACTTCTGAAGTTAGTAAAACCAAACATCTGCGCACAGGTGAACAACTGTCCACCATTGTGCTACCAAAACAAACAAACAAACAAAATTAGATGCTTGATTTTTCCTCCAATTTTGGAAAGAAAAACAAACAGAAAATAATGTGTGATACTAATTCCAAATAAGGATATGCAGTAAGAATAGGAGTAGGAGTAGAAGAAGGAGCAGTAGTAGTAGTAATAGTAGTATTCATAGCTACCTTCATATAGAGCTTACTATGTGCCAGATGCTGTGCTAAGAGCTATACAATTAAAATCTCATTAGATCCTCACAACAATCTAAGAGTCAGGTGATAATATTATCTCCATTTTACAGATGAGGAAAGTGAGATCACCTGTAAGATGGGGATAATATTATAGGGATAAAATGGGATAATATTAACTGAGGCAAAGAGATTTTGTGATCTGCCTGAGATCACATAGCCAGTGTTCTAATTTTCCTGACTCTAGGTCAGTGGTTCTCAACCTTCCTAATGCCATGACCCTTTAATATTTATATGTGGATATATCTGTATGTGGGCAGATCCACCTGGAAAGGGATAGAGGAGTGGTGTCTCAGTTCCTAAGACCATTGGAAATATGTGTTTTCTGATGGTTTTAGGTGACCCGTGTAAAAGGGTCATTCGACCCCCAAAGGGGTCGTGACTCACAGGTTGAGGACCACTGCTCTATGTCCTGTGCTCCACCCACTGTGCCACCTGGCAGAATTTTATTCAATAAAGTACACAAAACATTCAATGATAATTGGAAGTAAAATAAATATTCACTACAAAATTCTTCACAGGGATAGGAAGATGCCCCCTGGGTATTTCAAAACTGACAGTAATGTACAGGTCCAGATCCTACCCATTTAAAAGGTTTTATTGAGTATGGGTACAATATATAAGCTAACTATCTGGTGTTAGAAGATCAGGCTACTTAGGTTCAAAGAAACTCATCACAAAAATGGTCAGAAACTGATGATTTTTTAGCCATAACCATTCTTGAAGACCATCTATCCAGACAGAAATTTTGCACTATACTGACAGATTTGCTGCATTAATGGATTTTGCTTTGTTGTTTTTCTTTGTTATAATGGAGTGTTTGAGAAAATGGAGGTTATTTGGGGGAAATGGCTGGTTATATAAGTATCTAATGTGACCTGAGTGTGAGGAGAAGAATAAGAGGAAAAGGAGGAGGAAGAGAAGGAGGAAGACAACATCATCATCATCATCATCAACATCATCATCATCATCATCATCATCATTATCATCATCTGTTTCAATCGTAGGAAATGCTCTGTTCAGGCCAATCCTCTGGAACTTTAGATTTAATATTATAAGTATATGATATTGGTATTTGTACATTAACAAAAGGAGATTTATTTAGCTACCACAAGGAAAGACACAACAATTATATACAGCAAAAATTAGTTTGACAAAATTCTGACCTGAAAGTCTTTTTCCACCCCTACTTTTGGTAGTTCCCTCATAGCTAATTCAATTTCCTTTTCAGAAATTGTAGTTTGCAATGACTATTTGCTAATCTGACAGTTTGGATATTTTATATGAACTAAAAAGTTATCAGAACTTCCTATATAGAATTCTATGGAAACTGAGAAATTGAAAGAAAAATAGGATTGCCTACAAGCTAGTTCTCATTATTGTTTCCCTTCCGACTCTATGGAAACTGAGAAATTGAAAGAAAAATAGGATTGCCTACAAGCTAGTTCTCATTATTGTTTCCCTTCCGATTCCCCAATCATCTTGTTCTGGACAATATATCCATTTGAATCTTTTTGTCCTAAAGAAGACTTTTTGATATCAGACTGTTCTCTCAGTACTTCCATGTGAAGTTGTCCCTAGTACAAATCCCAAGAGTAACCTCCTGGAATATGGGCAAAACATGACCATTGCTAATATTAGAACTATTCAGAGTATCAGTCTGTGCTGTGATGAAATAAACAGTCAAATAGTAAAGTTATGAAAATACCTAGCACGACCAAAATTTTCCTGGCCTTATTTCAGTCTAAGAAATCTTCTTAAACAAGCATTTACTATGAACAGGAGTAATGAGGGACCTTGAGCATCATTTGGAATGCAGTATAATGGAAAGACTGTTCTATGTGGAATCAGAGGATGGGGTTCCAACTTTTATTGCTATACACTATCTGTGTGACCTTGGATATGTCCTCTTACTACTCTGTGAGAATAAGGGTGTTAAATTAGATGCAATCTCAAGTTCTTCCAACCCTAATTCAATTTAAACCCGTAATTTTAGGTATGAGAAAACAAAGAATTACAGTGAATTGCCCTGCCTGGGTTTACTAGGACTAGAACCTAAATCTGCAGTCTCAATTGAGTGATTGTATCTGGTGGGACATAAGAAAAGGTATCTTATGAATAAACATTTTTGGCATGTCTTTTTCTTTCTCTTATTAACACATGCTTTATTGAAATAAATGGAACTCATCATGCACGGAAACTAAGTCTGTGCATTCTTCAGAAATGATAGGAGACTGGAATGGTGGAAAGAGAATTGGAGTTAAAGATTCTGAAGAACTGAGTTTGAATATTGACTCTATACCTTCTTATTAGGGTTCCCTCTATGGAATAATTTAATCAGTATGGGTAAAAATAATACTCAGGATTCAACTAGATGTCCTCTGATGGCCCTTACAATTCTATATCTAAGTCTGCTCAAGAATCATTGTTAATATGTTTGCCATATTTGTGGTTAGAAATAATTAAGCATAATATTGGAATGAGACAAGAAATGGTATTAGGAGATTTTAGTTTTTACAATAAACTCCTGTTTATAATATTTGGATTACTGGAATATCCCAATTAGCTAAGAGCTACCATAGATACCATGCTTGGATTGCCAATTTTAAAAGTCTGAGTACAATAATTTTCAATTATCAGAATATTTAATTAGTTCAGAATAAAACTATACAGGTTAAAGTTAATCTCTGATGATTTAGAAGTCTTTGTAAGAGTATCATTCAGGGCTTAAAAGGAGTACATTATATAATGTGATTATATAATATTGAGTTATTTATTAAATATTTAACAATGTGTAATTAAATGTAATAATATAGAATTATATTATAGTTTTTGTTATCCAGTATGACATATAGGAAATTAAACTAAATCAGTGCTAACTCTATTTCAGCAAGTTAAGTGAAAACTCATTATCCATCCCTTTTTCCGTTTATCACTTTCTCACAAAAGTTATGTGCAAGAAAAATGATTCTTTGAATTGAATCCACTTGTATAGATTCCCAATCTTGAAAACTTAGTGTTCAAGAATGCCAAAAATGGGGGTAATAGCTGTGGTCTCAAGACTGCTAAGGCATATAGTTATGTTGCTGCTGTTCAGTCATTCAGTCATACAAAAATCCACATGACCCAATGGACAAAGTTCATGAGGTTTGGAGTTTTTTATTGCTTGCTTTTGGCAATAACATGGGAGAAGTTTGCCATTTCCCTCTCCAGTGTGAACCCATTTTACATATGAGGATCAGAAGTGAAGAGGATTAAATGATTTTCCCAAGGTCACACAGGTAGGAAGTATCTAAGATTGGATTTGAACTCAGATCTGCCTGACTCCCAGACCCAGTGCTTTATCTACTACATCACCCAGTCAACCCATACAGTTATTCCACACAACTATTTAAGTCTTATGGTCCACCATCTGATGCTGCTAATTGTATGGGAGTGTCCCGTGTTTGGGGAATGGAAGCCAGGGGCTGAGCACTGATCAATGGGGCCAGAGTGATTAAGTTCATACTAATTAATGGACATTTAAGATAGAAGGGATCAAAGAGGTTGCCAAACTCCTTTACATATGGAATATTTTGGGACCTTTAATTAAAAATAAACACTTGAAAAAGTATAACACAGGAAACAGAGAACTGGCTGGGAAATCAGGATGACCTAAGTACAAATCTGTGTGCATACAAGTTATGTGACATTGTGATGTAATCTTTTTGTGATCCAACCAACACTCCAAGACTATAAGTGGAAGAGCAAGTGTTGAGGATTATGCACATGATAATAGAAATTTCTTTACTAGATGCCACACCAATGAAATCCCCAATAGAGTTAAAGTTTTCTAAGTAATATCCTATTCAAGAGCTCTGTTGCTATAGGTAAAGTAGGTTAAGAAATAAGGCGGTTACTGAGATGTTGAACCAAAGAACACAAAACACATGGGCCTGCATTATTTGAATTATTTAGGCAATTCCATTCACTCAACCAACTGTATTTTCCACCTGAATTAATGAGGTCAACATTTTTTCTCACTGAGTCTCCTATGTTGTTAGTGTTCTCGGTGCTGTGAATAACAGCAGTGTAAGTTGTAATGTCTAGTAATATTTTCCCCTCTTAAATATGAATGTCAGGTAAATGCTGGTGATGGGTGTCAGTAGCTAGCAGTGATTCCTTACCCTGTAAATACCCTTATACATAAGTAAGTTTCTAGAAGGGAAATAGGCACAAAATCTAAGGCAAACACCAGCATAAAATCCAAAAAGTACCAACATCACAGCCATGGAAGATGCCCCTAAACTTTAGTGCCCCCTCAACATAAAAATCTTTAATCTATGGAATTATGCCTTTGATTCTCATCAGGATGTTAATTCCTCTCTGCTTATTACTTATATTGTTTATCACGTTGAACTAGGTTAGTAATACAAAAACAACAATTGAAATAGTTTCCAGGGATGAAATAATTACTGTACCTCTCTTGTCCCATACCTTACATTAGGACTTAGATGTGTCTTCTGATATGTCCCAGACTGCTGTTTCCCAGCCTCAATCATTGCAGCTGACATTTAAAAATAAGACAAGAAATCTCATTTCTTTATATAACAAGAGGAATACACAGCATTGAGGGAAAGGGCAGAAATTAAGAGGGAAAAGGAGGTGGTGGGTATAAAAGTGTTAACTTGCATAATCTCCTCTGAATAGCAACTGCAATTGTAAAAAGCGGAAGGAGTTCCTTTTCTTAGTCTCTTTCTCCCTACTCTGAAAGAAAGTGAAAGTGATTTGGGGTAAAGGGGAAGCATCTTTCTCAATTCTGGAACAGAAAAGAAAGATAGGAATTCATTCCACTCAATCACTTCTCAGATGTTGACCTGCTTTTAGTAAATCAAAAATCTTACTTCACTTTCCAGGAGCTCCAAACAACAGCTATCAAAGTCTTTATGGAGTGGACCAAAAATACTAGATTCTCAATAATCTACAAGATGACAAGATGGAAGATGACCCTAAGGATAAACCTTCTTGACCAATTTCCCTTTCTATTTCTTCTTCCCTGTATTTGCTTTTAAAACTCCCTGAAAATCCCCCAACAACTGGTGAAACCGTGGAAAAATATTTTCATCTTCATGGTTATTCCAAAACAGTTATATCCCAACATGAAGTTACACTAATTATGAAATTGTTCCTAAATAAATTATTTATTACTTTTAGCAATTTTCAGCATGAAAATGTGCTTAATCTCCCGCCCTTTTTTTCCCCTAAAATTTCATCCAGCGCTCTTACTGCAACGACATAAGATATCTTCAGACAGCATGTATGGATTCTGCTGATAAATTGCAAAGCAGAAAATAATTTGAGGTGAAATTAGTTTGGAAAATGATGATCTAGGTGATGCTTCCCTTTTTTGTTCACAATGATACAGCTCTGAAACAGGTTCCTGCCCCACCCTTCCTTTTTTCCTCTCTACTTTCCTCTGCAGAAAGCTGGCCATTTTTCCCCCAGGTTATTTAGCTCATTGCAGTTTGGTAGTGAGTTTTACAGCACTTGTCCTTGATGTACTGACTGCACAGAGGAAGAACACTGCTGAATATTTAATAAGACCTTGGAAATACTACATTTAATATTCTCTTGTGCTGAGTTAAAAGGAAACCTAAATAGTCCCTTTCCCTGGGTGTAACAATCCTGAAAATGTAGTCAGCAAAATAGTCTTTGAAATGATACTCAGCACTCAACTGTCTTCTAAGAACAAGATTCTAGAAAAAAAAATTTGAGAATGTATATAAAAATAATAATGATGCAGTTATTGGGCATTTTTCAAAAAGGTCTATTGACATTCTTTTTCTCATTCCACAATTTTTTCAATTTAAGTTATCACTACTTCCTTATCAACCAACTTGCTACTAGATTTTGTTTTGGTGAAGAATCACGGATTCAAAGATTTAGATCTAGAAGGTACTGGAAAGGTCACCAAGTCCAATGTCCTCATTTTATTTTATTTTTTGCCTTTTGGAGGGGGTAGGGCAGGGTAATTGGGGTTAAGTGATTTGCCCAAGGTTACACAGGTAGCAAGTGTTAAGTGTCTGCATCTGGATTTGAACTCAGGTCCTCCTGACTCCAGGGTCATGCTCTATTCATGGTGCCACCTAGCCACCCCAATGTCTTCATTTTAGAGATAACAAAACTGAGGCTGAGAGGTTAAGGGATCATACAGTTAGTAGGTGTCTAAGGAGGATATGAACCCAAGTTTCCCTGACCCTAAATTCAGTGTGCTATCCACTTTATCATGATGGCATGCTGGTTTTGTAGGATTATCTTTGGAATTAGTTGGGACCTTAGAGAACATACTGTTTAATGCTCTCATTTTAGAGATGTGGAAAAAGCAGAATAGAGAGGGGAGTGATTTGCCCAAGGTCAGAAAAGTAGGAAATGATATATTATAATTGAAACCCAAGTGCCCTAACTGCAAATCTAATATTAATTCCACTACAGCCCCTACCTCATGTTATTCCAGATGACAGGACATTGGAATCATAGGACCCAGACTGTCAATTAGAAGGAACATTATAGGCTATCTAGTCCAAACTCTTCATTTTACAGACAGGAAAAGTGTGACCCAGATCAGGAAAGTGACTTACTTATGGTCATGCAAATAACAGAAAGCCACCTGATTCTGACTCTGAAGCCAGTGGTTTCCAGTCTTATTTCTATCATATATTTTCTGTGACCTGGGCACATTCTTTGAGCCTCAGTTTGCCCATCTGCAAAATGAAAGTGTCATATTCAGTGGTCTTTAAGGGGCTTTCCAACAGATCGATCATTATCCCAATTCTACAGTGGATCCATAAGCTCCTCAATAAAGAAATTTACTCTAACTACATGTATCACTTCCCATAGATGTATGCCTGTCCTGTGCAATTTTCATCCATGTCTTTTCCTAAGTTATATGGAAGTTGAGAAATAGAGTTTTAAGTCTCTATACTCTCGATTTCATTTAGTTCGAGTCAATAACATTTTTAAGTATCTACTATGAGGCAGGAACTGTGCTAAATGCTGGGGATACAAAAGACAGTCAGTCCCAGCCAGTAGAGCTTATGCTCTAATGGGGGAGACAAAATGCAAACAAATATATACTAACATATACAGGCATGTGGGATAGCCAAAGAAAAAACCCAGAGCTTAGAGATGGAGGGTCTTATTCACTGGATCTTATGGTATGTGGTAGGGACTAAGGTGTCAGAAAACTGGAAAGGTAGAAAGGAGAGAGATTATGAAGGACTTTGAACATCAAACAGAGCATCTGGTATTTGCTTCTGGAGGCAATAGAAAGAAAATGGGAGGGTAGGGGGCAAATAATATGATTTATAGTTTAGGAGAATTACTTTGCAGGTTGAAGGGAAGAGTGGAAAGAGATTTGAAGCAAACAGACCAACAACAGTCTTTTGCAATAGTTCAAGTAGAAGGCAATGAGGGTCTGCACTAGAGTCACGGCAGTCTCAGAGAAAGAAGGGAGCATATTTGAGAGATTTTGCCACAAGGGATCTGTTCAACATGCTGGAAACCTTCACTACTTTCCCTTAGTATCACAAGAACACACTGGGTGTCCATCTGTAGTCATTTATTCTCACATTTTTAGTATCCCCTTCTTTTAACAAATAGATATTTCGTTGATGACACTTCTATTTCCTTGTTAGCAATGGGTTATAGCCTGCTCACACATGTCATGAATTTCTTCTTTGCCCTTGGGTGATGCTTGGCTTAAGTTTTTCAATGTTTCAGTACTTGATTGAGTTACCATCAGTATAAATGTGGACTTTAAAAAGTGGGGTCTTTGCTTTCAAGGAGAAACTTAGAGGCATAAAAAGAACTTTGTGGTTTCTCAAAGACAATCTGTAAAATAAATATCTACCTTCTTCACAGTGTTGGTGTGAGACAGAAATTAACATATAAAAAATACATTTTAGGTTTAAATTTCTGGGTTTAAGAAGACAACATAGGCGGAGCCAAGATGGTGGCGTAGAAGGAGCAAAGGACCACAGCTCCCATACAAACATGCTAAAAAACTCATAAGATGGGAGGCTAAACAGATTTTCAAGCTCCAAAACTCTCCACAAGACAGAAAGCACTACAGGCAGCACAGCAGGCGGGGCTCTTCGCAGCAGTCTGGGACCCGTGGCAGAAACCCAGCCAGCTCAGGCCCTGGGGCATCAGGGGGGGAACCACGGCTATAGGAGAGCAGATCAGCTGCACTGGAGGCAGAGTTACCACATTTATCAGGCAAGAAGACAAAAAGGCTAAGAGAAAGGTCAGTGGATTTTGCTAACTGGGGAGGAGAAGAGCGGGTCTGGCCAAACTGCTCCCAGGGCAAGGAGGCAGCAGGAGGCGGCTGTAACAGCAGGAATGGCTGAGAGCCGCGGTGGCTTCCACTGGGCTGCTTCAGAGCCCTCGGCCTGCACATAGCAGGGGGGCTGACTCGACCCATCAAGGCCAAGGGCTCTTGCGTTGAGCGGCCTGGATCTGGATCGGGGTCTTGAGTGGTGGTCCTGGGGTGCGCCTTCAGTGAGGCAGAGCTGGGGGGGTGCTGCAGCATGGCACTAAGAGTTCCGGCAGCTGTGAGGGCCCCAGCGATTTGGGACAGAGATTTCCCCCTCCAGGAAGCAG
>CM053597.1:194481970-194542638 GCA_028646575.1 Pseudocheirus occidentalis | reverse complement strand
AAGTTACTATTACCATTTTTCCATATTGGCATGTAAATAGTTCAACTTTGATAAGTTCCTTATGATTTCTTTCCCATGTTTACCTTTCATACCTCTTGTGTTTGAATGCCTAATTTTCAATTCAGTTGTTTTTTTCAGCAAGAATGCTTGAAAGTCCTCCATCTCATTGAATGACCATATTTTCCCCTGGAACATTATACTCAATTTTGCTGGGTAGGTGATTCTTGGTTTTAATCCTAGCTCCCTTGATCTCCAGAATATCATATTCCAGGCCCTTTAATCCATCAATGTAGAAGCTGTCACATCCTAGGTTATCCTAATTGTGTTTCCACAGTATTCAAATTTCTTCTTCTTGGCAGTCTGTAATATTTTCTCCTTTATCTGGGGACTCTGGAACCTGGCTATAACATTTCTAGTTTTCTTTGGGGGGATCTTTTGGAAGAGGTGATTGGTAAATTCTTTTAAGTATTATTTTGCCCTCTGGTTCTAAAATATCAGGACAATTTTTCTTGAGAATTTCTTTAAGGATGCTTTCTAAGTTCTTTTTTTTAATCATGGCTTTCAGGTAGTCCAATAATTTTTAAATTGTCTCTTCTGGATCTATTTTACAGGTCAGAGGTTTCTTTCAACGAGATATTTCACATTGCCTTCTATTTTTTCATTTGTTTGGATCTGTTTAATAGTATCTTGATTTCTCATAATTTCATTTGCTTCCATTTGCTCCACTCTAATTTTGAAGGAATTATTCTCTTCAGAATGCTTTTGAGATTCTTTTTCCTTCTGGCAAATTCAACTTTTTTAGGCATTCTTCTCCTCGCTGGCTTTTTGGGCCTCTTTCGCCATTTGAGTTAATCTGTTTTTTAAGGTTTTATTTTCTTCAGGCAAGTTGTTGACTCTCTTTTCATGACTTTCTTGCATCATTCTCATTTCTCTTCCCATTTTTTCCTCCACTTCACTTATTTTTTTTTTCAAAGTCCTTTTTAAGCCAATCTACGGCTTGTAGGAAATTTTCGTGTTTCTTGGAAGCATTTGCTGTGAGAGTTCTGACTGTGTTGTCTTCCTCACATTCCATTCTTTGGTCCTTTTTTGTCCCCAAAAAATGATTCTAGAGTTTGGTTACTGTTCTTAATTTGCTTCCTTTTCTTACTCATTTTGCCAATAAATTTTTCGTGTTTTTAGCTCCATGGAAATCTGCTTCTGGGGGGAAGGCTCTGTCCCAAATAGCTTGTGTTTTCACAGCTGCCAGAGCTATTAGGGGGCTGCTGCCACCCCCACCAGCTTTGGCTCACTGAAAACACACCCCAGGACCACCACCCAAGACCATGATCTGGATCTAGGCTGCTCAATGCAAGAGCACTTGGCCTCTGAACAATTGCTTGCCCCCACCCCATGCAGTCTGCAAGCCAGGAGCTCTGAAGCAACCAGGTGGAGGTGGCTGGCACGTTTGCTCCTTCATCCATTGTTTCCTTGCCCTGGGGGCAGTTTTCCCAGACTGCTTTTCTGTCCCAAATTTAGCTGTATTCCACTGACCTTTCACTTAGTCCTTATTTCTTCTGGCTTGATAAATCTGGAAACTGCCACAGCTGCCGCCCATCCACTCTCCAGAACACTCCAGCTGCGGCTCCTCCTGAACTCCCTGGAGCCAGGCTGTGGTTTCTGTCTGCACTGGTTTCGGCTCCCAGCATGCTATGATGAGCCATACCTGCTGAGCTGCCTTCAGTGAGAGATATATTTTCCGTATTTTTGTGAGTTTTGGAGCCCTAAAATTTGTTTAGAGTCATATTTTATGGGTATTTGAGGTGTCTGTGTGTGAGCTGAGAAAATTTGCTGCTTGTATGCCACCATCTTGGCTCTGCCCCCCTCCACAATTCTTTATAAGCAAATATTACTATGCCCATGTTACAAATGAAGAAGCTGGATAGATGAGGTTAAATGATTTGCCCATGGTGATATGGACAGTGAGCACTGGAGTTAAAATTGGAAGTCATACCTCCAGATTACAAGTTAAATACTCTTTCTACGTCTTCAAATTTAATTTCAATAAGCATTCCAATTTCATTCAGTTTAATTCAAAATACACTTATTAAGTAGCTACTATGTGCCAAGCATTGTGTGAAGCACCAAGCATACAATTAAGGAAAAGAAAAAGAACCCCTGTCCCTTCAGGGCAATTATGATCTAATGTGGGGAGACAAGGCACAAAAGGAATCAAGAAAGGTGGAGAGGGAGACATCGGGGGCATCTGCTTTCCAGTGGAGTTGAATTCAGGCAGAGCAACATAAGAGAGTAGAGGGAGCTGAGAGTTTGGTTTCTGTTCTCTATAAAGAAAGACTTTGGGAGGACTTTGGTTTGCCACCAAATCATAGGAGAGAGGAAAGTGAGCAAGGTGATATCAATCAAGCCTTGATTTAACCACATGGTGATGAAATTAAAGTTAAAAGTTTTAACCTGAGAGGAGGCATCTTGTTCCTTGGAGCTGATACCAAGCAGAGCCACAGATGCAAACTGGAGGTGAACATTTAAGTGTTTGTTATATGTAAGGCTCTATGTTGGGGATGGAGAGGGGAAGGAATCAGACTATCCCTTAAAGAATTTATTATTCGAGCTTCTACTATGTCATATTTCCAGCTAAAGAGCTCAATTTAAAAATCATGACCCTGTCTAGGTATGGTGATCTACATCTATGATTCTTCCTTCTGGGGAGGCTGAGGTTAGTGAACTCTTGAGCTCCTGAGTTCCTAGCTTTATTAGGACCAAAGCTAATCTGACGTTCACACCTCATCCCACATCAATGTAGTGACTATCTCAGGAGCAGAGGGTAGGTGGGGAGAGGGAACTTGGCTGCTTAAGGAAGGGCAAGCTAACTGGGAAGAAATGAAGCAAGTCAAATTTTTTCAGTAATGAACAGTGGGATCTGGGTCATGAGTGATCCCTGAAACTCTAGTCTGAGAAAGACAGGGAGAATCAGTCTCAAATAAGTAGGTAGGCAGATCAAGACAGCAAGACAGAGAAAGAGATACATACAGACACACATGGGGAGGGAAGGAGAGAGAGAGAGATAATATAGACCGAGGTAGAGATAATTTTTTAAAAGAATAAAATAAAATTATGCTCTGCTGAAGAAACTGCTAAGAATGTATGACTTCACCATTAGAATCTAAGTTCTTTGTTGGTAGAACTTGGCAGTATTATTTTATTAATTGTGTGTGTCCCTTCAAAAGTAATCTGAGCTGTGAGAAAGGGAGAATTACAACATTACAATGTCAATGACATTAGGTTTGTTGTAATTAAAGTCCATTAATGATATTGTCCTAAAATTTGCTTTCTGTGTTTTATCTTTCCTTGGTTTAGATATAATGACTTTATTTGTCTCATAAAAGTATTCCAGTATGGTGTTCTCTTTCTCTGTTTTTGAGAATAATTTGTGAAGTATGGACTGATTTCCCCAAATTACCAATGATCTCTTAACTGCCAAAGCTGATGTTGTTTTCTAAATGCTCATATCATTTTTGTCCTGTTTGTGAGACTTGGCAGTGTTGACCACACCCTCTTCCTAGACACCTTTTCCTCTATAAACTTTCATAGCATTGATCTCTTCTGATTCTCCTCCCTGTCTGAAGCTTCATTCTCAGTCTCCATTGCTGTCTAATAACCTACTTCAAGACCCCAAGGATCTGTACTAGGCCTTCTTCTCTTTTTCCTTCATATTCTATATAACTCTATCAGTTCTCATTGAGTTTAACTATAATCTCTAAATTAATGACACTGAAGTCTATTTATCCAATCTCAGCCTCCCCCCTGTTTCAGTCCTAAATCTCTAATGGCCTATTGAAAAATTTAAACCAAAAGCCCTAGAGACACATCTCTGTCTTAATATGTCCAAATTTAATTCACTATTTTTCCTACTGAATCCCTCTTTTTACAAATGTCTCTGTTTCTGTTGAAGGCATCATCATTCTTTTCAATTTCCTAGGGTTGTAACTTCAGCCAACACTGTCCCTCACCACACCTATCCAATTAGTTGCCAAACATTGCCATTTTTACCTTCATAACATCTGTAACATCTGATCCTTCTTTCCACTCTCAAAGCCGCCATCTTAGTTAATTCAAGCTCTCATTACTTCTCATCTAGATTATTGCAACAATCTCACAATTAGTATGCTTGCCAAAAACTCCAGCTACTCCAGTGCATCCTACCTAATCCTGCCAAAGGTAATTTTCCTTAAGCACAAATCTGCCCATGTGACTCCCCTACTTAACCAATACCATTGGCTTTCTATTGCCTCTAGGATAATACAAAAGCTCCAGTTTATCTTTCCAGCCTCAAAGAACATTTTCCTTTTCTGAATATTCTGCAATCCAATCAAACTGGTCTCTTTCTGTTCTTCCCAGCAGACATCTTTGTCTTTATGAGGGCCATCCACTTTCCTAGAATACGCTCCCTTCTTACCTCTGCCTTCCTTCAAGATCCTTACAGGATCACTTTCTGTATGAAACCTTTCCTGATCCCACCCAATGCTAGAGCCCTCCTTCCCAAACTAGCTTGTATTTACCACTTTGTTTACTTTTGTATTATATTTATTCACATTTATTTATTTATTCAAATCAATATGTTTAGTTGGCATTTTATTCATTTTATATTTATACTATATATACTTCCATATGTATTTGTTGCCTCTCCATATTAAAATGGAAGCTCCACAAGAGTGGGAGTTTTTCTGACTTTTTGAGCTTCTATCCCTGGACCCAAGACAACAACTGTCATATAGAAGATGCCTAATACATAATTGATTTGCTTTTTAACAGTAATTAAATGGATCATTGTTGAGCATTAGCATAGGCAACATTGGGAAGATCAAATATTGTCAAGGGTCAATAACTTTCAGAGGATCAAAGGCTATTTCTGGAGTTTATCTGCAAAGATACAAACATTTAATAAAAACTTATCAACTGACTCACTGACTCACTATATGCCAATCCTTAAATATGCAAACAAGAAAGGCAAAGTATCTATCTTTCTTCATTACTTTGTTCTTTGATTCTTCCAGAAGTAAGTCCTTATGTTCTGGCTCACCAAATTTAAATAAATAAACTTGAACTCTGATGTTATAGCTGACTTTTTTCTATGGAGACTCACGAGGGTAGGTAATGATGTCACTACAGAATTGTACTTAAATGCCAGTATCATCAGGACTCCTATTCATTAATCCTGAAAGATCTTTTAAATATTTTCTTTGCATTTATAACTGTATAAATACTAAGACTGATTGACAGGACCTTCCCCACCCTTGCGTGGTATATGCATTTTTTTTCTTTATTTTGCATAAGGAAAGCCTCACCCTGTAATTTCCTTAGTATATGATATCCAATATAAAAGCTTCTTCCAAATAACTCCACTATAACTTTAAGACTTAGACCTCTACCCACTGCACTCTCTCAGTGATAAATCAAATAAAGCCATTTTTTATGTCTAATAAATTTTAATACAATATAGAGGTTGTGGATTATATGCTAGGCTTCTTCGAGTCAGAAAGTGCTCCTGTTTATTATTATTAGCTCATGTGTTCCTCAAAACAACCCCAAAAGATATATACTAGTATTATATGCATTTTACAATTGAGGAAACTGAGGCTGATGGAGGTTAAGTAACTTGACCAGGGTCATATAGACAGGCAGTATCTGAGGCTGGATTTGAACATAAGTCTTTCTGACACCAGGTCAAGCCCTCTCTGGACTGTGCCAACTATCTCCCTCTACGGTTCAAGTGTGTTATGTAATACTTATTAATTTTGTGACCCTAAGTAAATCCTTGGACAATTCTCTAGTAAATCATTGATGAGCTATTTTTGCATTGATGAAGGAGGTTCCTATATAAATAGACCCCATGCTGAAAAATAAAATCAAATTGCTTCTATAATCATGTATAAATTTTAATGAGAAAATTCATGAAAAAAAAATAGGAAATGCTATAATGCTGAAGAGATGTTTGCAAGATAATTTGCTGACAAATTATCCAGAAGACCTACACATGCAGGAGCGCAAGACTGCGTGGTAAAAACATATGCTTTTGATTTTAAATCACGTATATTCCATACTAGTACACATATTTTCCCAGGTAGATTCAGAGATCTTTGGTTTTATTTTTTGTTTGCTTGTTTATTTGCTTGCTTTTTCTTAGCTCTGTGTTTTTAGCTGCAAATGTTTTTTCTCTCCATAAAAAAACACTTTAAATCACCTAAAAGTGCTGTCACTCAGAAAGGGATAAATATCAGAAACCTTGATTTCTGTGTAAATGAACAAACTGACAGTACGGTATGCATGAACAATGGTATTTTTCACATATCTGGATGAAAAAATCAATGAATTCTATTCTTTCTGACAGAGTTAACTAAGAATGCATGTCTATGTATATGTACATACATGTGTACAATACATATATACACAAATATATGTGAGCATATGTATACATGTATATATACATGCATGTGATATATAATACATGTGTGTATATGCTTTAATAAAATTAAAACTGTGCTAAAACTTTTGGGATACCCTGTACATTATCCACATTACCAACTTTTAGAGATTTAGAATACACCATTAAATTTTTATCAAACAAAATATAATTGTCAATGATTCTGAAGAGATATTAGGAAAAGCTGGGGCAAATAGGCATTTTATATATCCTGGGATGGGACTGAAAATTATATCGTCACATGTATTATGACCCACCAGGAACACTCCACTTTTCCTGTAAAATACACAGAATATACCAGTCAGAAAGAACCTCAGAAATATCATCACAGTATCATAGATGTAGAATTGGAAAAGATGGACCTCTGAGATTATCTAAACCAACCCACATTCAAATTAAAATCCTTTCTACAAAACCTTTGACAAGTGGTCATTTGGTCTTTCTTAAAAGATCTCCAGTTAAGAAAAACTCCAAGTTTCCCCCATGAAACCTATCCTAATTTGTGCTGACTATAATTTGGGGGATATTTTTTCTCTTTCATGCCTGAACAGGTTACTTTGGAATTTTCACCTCTTTCTACTAACTGGGCCTCCCAGGATCAAAAGAAAAATTCTAATCTTTATCGTAATATTCTTTCAAATATTTAAGTAAAGTTATTATATTCCCTCTGAGTCTTTTCTTCTCTAGGCTAAACATTCATAGTTCTTTGAAATGACCCTTATATGGCCTACTCTCAAGGTCTTTCACCATCCTTGTCATCTTCCTTTCCACAGTCTCCAATTTATCAATATCTTCTTAACTATTGTGCCCAGAACTGAGTGCAACACTCAAGATGTGTTCTGATCAGAGTACATGACAAGCTAGGACATCAATGACTCAATCCTGGGGACTATGCCTCTTCACATGCAGCCTAAGAACCCACTAGATTTCTCAGCTGCCGTATCATATTCTGAGTTATGGAATGCCAGAGTCACTGAAACAAATAGAGAATCTTAAAAAAGTCGGTTGTGAGGGGAATGATGTGTATGAATAAGTTATGACACATTATAAAGAAGGACGTACAAAGGAGAAGCAGTGTAAGTCTTTAATTAGAGAAATGTCTGAGTAAAAAATATTGGTCACATGATGAAATGAAATGAGAGCAAACTCAATCCATCAGTTCCACTGAAATCCTCAATAAATTAAAAGAAACCAGAGGACACAAGCTCTTAAGAAACATCTCTCATATTGTTGTCTGTCCTTCATTTTCAAAATGGACCAATGACATCACAGAGTGCTGTCTTGATTCATGAGTGAATTGGATTTATGTGAGGCAGAGTTGTGCAAAATAATCAGCCTCATTCTCTCTTTCAGAGCCATCAAAGTCCAGTGGCAAGAAAAGATGGGCTGGGATGCAGTGGATGACCTTGGCATCATCAATGTCTGACCACCAAAGGTGGATGAGTAGCCTTGAATATGACTTGCTAAGCCCTCACCCCAGAGGTGCTAGTCTTCTTTGAATATCCCATATGCCCCATAACTTATGTAGAACTTAGAGGAAGACACGAATGACAATAGCTTAGGATGGACAGGTCTAGATTAGTTGAATTCTGGATTGTCAGAAGAAATAGTCACATTGATGAAATCATAGATACCTTTGAGTCCCACACTGTTGATTCACATTAAGCTTGAGTACTACTAAAGCCATCAGATAGTTCTAAGATGTACTTCCATCTAGAATTTCCCCATTATATACACATGACGTTGATCTTTCCAATAACCCAAGGAAATATTTTACCTTTATTACTATTCAGTTTAATCTTATTAGCTTTGGTCCAATGTTATATCCTGTTAACCTCTTTTTAGATCCTGACATTCAATATTTTAGCTATTTTTCCTAACTTTATTTCATTTGCAAATTTGATTCAAATATAACCTCTCTGGATTATGCATTTGTGCAAATCATTGTCAAAAATTGTAAACAGCTCAGGACCAATTACAGATCCCTGGGACACTCCACTGCAGACCTCCTTCCAAGTTGACATAAAATCATAAATTATGGTTGGCCAATATTTTCATGGGAGTATGGCAATATTCTAGGGATTCATTAGCCGTTACTTGGAGCTAAGGCAAATTAGCCCTATGATTGTCATAGGAAATGGTGGAGAAAAAAGTACATAGAAAAGATGACAGTAAGAAGAAGGACCATTCTTTTCACTGCACCGCGAAGTTGGGATTTAGAGGGAAGGGCCCAAAATGTACTCTGGGTCTGGAAGTTTAATAGACACATGTGGTAAGAGGAGCTGCCCCCACATTTTGGTTAAGGTGTGTGGCAAAGGAGCTTCTGGATGTAGAATCAAAGGATGATATGGGGAGTGACTACATGAGAGGGTCTCTTAACCCTTAATATGCCATTAGACATTAGAATATCTAGTCCTATCAGGAGGTTGCCAATATCTTCAATGGTGACAATGGTGTCACCATCATCAATCTTCAGACATTACCTCTTATAAAATACAGACTTCTTAGCCTATCATTTAAAACTTTTCATAATTTGACGCCCATATTGGACTAGGTGAAGACTGGTTTATATGGACCTTGGTGGTCATATACTGTGACCTCTTCATTGTACTGGATGGAAAGAAGGGAAAAGGTGCTTGTCAAGTACCTGTTATGTGTCAGACATCACTAAGTGCTTTACAATTCTTATGAAAGCCTACATCAGTTTGCCCACCACCTTGGGGAGGGGTAAGGAGAGTGAAGAGGAGGAAATTTAAAACACAAAAGCTCATGATAGTGAATGTTGAAAACTAAAATTAATAAATTAAAGAAGGTGGGTTACAAAAAGTTCTAGGAGGATGAGAAAAGTTGTTTTTTAAGCCATTGGATTTCCAAATAGGAGTCCACTAGTGCCTTATAAATAGTAGTTTTGGCCAAAGAAGTCAAACTGCACAAGGTTTCAAACTGTGTACAGGCAAAGGAAACAGAAGCAACAAATATAGCCTGTGCATTTTAGAAGTTTTGCAATGAAGGGGAAGTCAGAGATGGGAAGATAGCTTGAGGGAATAGCAAGATCAAGATAAGATGTTTCATTTTTGTTTTCAGGATTTGGGAGACCTAAGCATATGTGAAGGGAGAGAGACAGAGACACAGAGGGAAAGAGAGATAGAGAGAGAGACAGAGACAGAGAGACAGAGACAGAGACAGAGACAGAGAGAGACAGAGACACAGAGAGACAGAAAGACACAGAGAAAGAGACAAAGAGAGAGGATGAAAAATGGAGCTAGATGCCAAAGACAGGAGGACACACATACAAGCCTTAATTTAAGTGAGGGGGAGGGTTCTCATCCTCTGAGACTGAAACAAAAATGGAGACACAAGTGATGATACAGAAAGATTCAAAGGAATAAAGGAGGTGAGTTGGGAAAAGACAGCTAGCCTTGATCCTGTCAGTAATATAGGAGACAAGGTCATCTGCATAGAAACAGGGCAATGCAGGCGAAAATTGGAGCCTGAAGAGAGATTAAGGAATCAATCAGAAGTGAATAAAAAAGATTGCTGAACAGCCCTGAAAGCCCTGTGGACGTTAGCATAAATTAGCACCTGACCCAGCCAAGAAAATAGATGGTAAGGGTGCCCTGGTTTGGTGATTAACAGAACGGGGACAGTGGAAAGACAAAGTAACAAAAAGATTTATGGGGCAGAGAGGGCATACAGAAAAATTATTTCAAGATCATGAAGGAGATGAAATGAAGTTAAAATTGAAGGATGGACTAGAAGAATATAGGGAAAATGAAAAAAAACCCCACAGGTCTGAACTCTAGCACAAAGGCCTTGGTCACTCAACCAGGTTTCAGACACTTTACCTGCAGCTGTAGTTACCCTAGGGCCATACTTCAAATCCTGAGGCTGCTCTGGGATTCGTCTGCAAATGAATGTAGTTACTAAAAAATCAGACTCAGATACCAGAGACACAGAACCAAATTCATGTTCATATATGCAATATCTTTGAGACATGCCTCATTTCCGACCAACATGGAATGTTACTACTAAATTGGCACAATTTATAAATTCAGCGCAGTCCTTGTAGAGTGAGACTGCTTGTTTGACCTTCACATATTACCTCTCTCACCTCTCCTGTATTTGGAAAGGGAATATTCACTTATCAATACAGGCCATCATTGCAGGACTCTGGCACCTATGGTTAGCAAATTCCCACCTCCAATTATTCAGGGATATCCACCCTTAGAGATCAGAATAAGTAAAATATGGATGTCTCACTGGACATAGGCAGGAATGTCTAAATGAAAATCCTGCCCCATGCTCTGGCTATCTCTATGACCCCTGGCACATCATCACTCACAGTTTTCTCATCTGCAAAATGGGGCCACCTACTTTGGTTTCTGAGATCACATTAAATAAAGTATATAAAGCACTTTCAAAAACCTTAAAACCCCATTAAAATGCTTGCTAAGGAAGCCCTATTTCCAATGGCATCTTTCCATACTGTTGTCCTCATCCAAATCAAGTCTACAGCTTCCAGATCATATCTTCCTTTGCTTTCCCTTTCCATTGTGCCCTCTGGCACCCCTGCTTAATCAATACCAACTTTCTTCTATCCTCAGTCTCTTCTTTTCACACACTTCTTACAAGTGCTGTTGTTCCTTCTATCATGTTTCCTAAACATCCTTCTTAGCACTCTTTCCAGCCACTTCCAGACCCTTACTTACTGTTACCATCACTCAGTAACCTCACTTTCCTTAAGGTTCCTTCTATCCATATATTTAGTATTGTCCATATTCTAGTTGCTGTGACCTACTAGCTTCCAGATCATTTTTCCTCCTTTTTTCAAGGGCTTTTGTGTAGCCTTTTTCTCCAAACCAACCCCTCCTTTCATATTTGGGGACTTACAAAATACATGCTCATATGCCTTCAAATACCCCAGACTCCCCAGCTTATAAAATTCCTTGACACATGTCCAATATATTCTCTATAACTCATCCAGTCTGAGATAATCAGGTCTTAAATTTCATTATAAATTGGAATTATGCCACCTCCTTTATGCTGAACTCTGAAATTCCTTCCTCTTTTTGTAGTCTCCTGCCCTTCCATAATTCCCTCTACTTAAACCTCTTCTTCATTCTCATCACAAGTTCTGACCACAGTCTATCCATGTCCCCCTCTTCTCCCAGTCTATAGCTCTAGCCCATCTTTCCTCACTTCATAGCCTTAACCTTATACTTAACCACTTTAATTTGATCTGATCTTTCCCATTTGTCCCATTGCTATTAATATCTTGTCAATGCCTCCCCACACCATTTGCCTTCTAACCTTACATTCCCACTCTATTACTTTCCAGTAGAAGAATTCACACTACCATGTCAACCAGTTTTACTGTAAATTCCTATTAACTGCTCTTTTACTAAGCCTTCATTGCTATGGAAAAAATTTTATTCTTCCCTGATTGACCCATTATTTCACTTCCCACATCTGCACTTCTAAGACTTCTATGCTCATGCCCAAATGCTTCCTCTACTCCTTATTTTCTCAGAAAAACATCTTTACCTCCTATTTTACTGATAAAATCAGGAGCATCTGTCATGATTTTTTCTTCTTCCCAATTCCATACTTCCATCATACATTCCTTTTTTGGTTCCTAAATATAGACTTTATAGATATACAGTTCCTGGGACAGAGCAGGTGCATTAATGCTTGATGACTGACTAACTGATAATGGTCTATGCCTCACTTTACCTAACTTGCTTCTTTTGAATAAGATATACATGTCCAGAACCATATTCAAAATACGCATTTCAACCAAGTCTTAATGATATCTATTGGGTATTTCCTTTCATTAAAATGTAAAATCTTTGCTTGTTGTCTACAATTTAGACATTTTGGGTCATGAGTTTTCCTAATAGTACATTTCTTGAGGTTTGTCTCCTGTGAACTAAGTGAAGAGTACTACAGGAAGTTTTTTTTCCTCCTCCATACATTAAAAATTAAAATCCTTTTTATTAGATTTGCAAGATAATCAGAAAATATATTGTAACCAGACATAGTGCTATGTGAATGTCATCACTGGCAAGGTATGCATCATCCTTATGTTTTCAGGCATGATCCAAAAGCCAAAACACCATTCTCAAACACCACCTTCTTGACTAGTTCTTCATACTCAAAATCCATTTTATGGAAATGTTTTACATAACTGCACGTGCATACCCTGTATTGATTGCTTGCCATCTCAGGGAGACAGGAGGGATAGAATTTGAAACTCAAAGTTTTTAATAAAAATATTAACAAAATCCATTCTTACTTTTCTATGTCCCTAGCCTTCAACTGCAAATTGAGGGGGGGGGGGAAATGGTTCCTCTGTGCCCTTCAGTTTCTTATCCAACAATATTAGAAATGCTCTCTAGGTTCCCATTAGTATCATCATTTGTGCCCATATAAGGCATCAGAAGTGCTTTGTAGTCTTGCAGCACATTCTCCAAAATGCTTCCAGAATAATTTTCCTAAGACATAGCTCAGCTCCCGTTATATCCTTTTCAAAAACCTTTGTGATCAACCATTGCTATGAAGAAATAATAAAAATTGCCTCACATGGCATTTAAGGCCCTCCACAGTTCAATGATATCGCCTCCCTTCCCAAAGTAGTCTTAAGTATTCCTCCTTATGGATTCTGCGTTTTAGTGAAATGATTGTACCAGTCATTTCCTGTATCCTGCAGCATGGTCCAAAGGAAGAAACACTGTCTGTGGAGTCAGCAGACCTGAAATCCATTCCCTCCTTTGGTCTTTACTATCTGTATCCTTGAGTATTTAACCTCCCTGAGTATCAGCTTAGGAATGTATAGGACAAGGGTGTACAAATTTCATATTCTCATTAAGTTAAAAATCTATCATCTCCTTACACCATGTCTGCCCTACTCATCTCCATTTCCTTCCTTAAAGAATAATTTGTTGTTGAGGCTAGGTGGTGCAGTTAATAGAACACTGGCCCTGGAGTAAGGAGATCTGAGTTCAAATCTGACTTCAGACTCTTGACACTTACTAGCTGTGTGACTTTGGGTGAGTCACTTAGCCCCAATTGCCTTGCCTTTCCACCCTCCAAAAAACAGAGAATAATTTGATGTGATGACTTTTATGTAAAGAAATCCCTTATGCTCCAACTGTTAAGACTTTTTTCCTTCCTCACTTTTACTTGTACTGTTGTGCAGAGAATAAAAGTGAGCTGAGACCTGGGTTCAAGATAAATTTAGGTGTGGATTTATTGATCAAGTGTGTGACTACCTGGAGTGTACACTCAAATCAGGCAGTGATCCTTGGGTCTTACAGATTTGGTTTTATAGGTCAAAACCACAAAAGCAAAAGCCATGATGACAGAAGCAAAAAGAGCAGTCATTGGTTAGATCTATAGTTCAGGGGTAATTTTAGAATATGGTGTGAGAGTACAGGGGTGCAATCTCCTGTGACTCAAGTGTCTCTCGAAAGAACAGGTGTAGTAAGCTCTTTCCAGAGCAGGGTAGCAGGTCATGGGGTAAGGGGGAACTGGAAAATCCCAGGACAAATTAGGGTTATGTTCCAGGAAGAGGGTGTGGGGACTCTGGTTAACGGAACAGGACAGGGTCTCTATGTTGCACCATAACCCTGAGTTGTACTTTGTACACTCATAATGATTCAAGGAAATATATATATATATACATACATACATAAATAAAATAGGGAACTTTGTTCTGAGCAATGCCCAGTCATGCCTTACAGCTATTCCGAGCTATGACAAGGATATCCTACAGAGACAGAGACAGAGAAAAAGATAGAAATACAGAGGGGCTTAATGGGGGGGCACAGGTGGGCCACAAATCAGGTGGTGGCAGGTGACCTGGGATTTGGGTTCAGGCACAACAGTACTATACTTATTGATGCATAATTTACATCTCATTATAGTCTAATTGGTAAAGTACAAAATCATCAAGGACAGGGTTATTTGATTATGGTCTTTTATTCCCAGAGCTTAGTTCTTGAGCATAGTAGGTGTGTAATAAATGTTCTTTTGATTGTTTAACAAGCAGCTGCTGCATGAGAATGGAGGCTACAAGAATTTGTGGTTGAAGGGGCATTTCAAAGTTTAGAATCTTGGAAGTGGAAGAATGATGATTACATCTAAAATTTAGCCAATTATATAATTAATAGAAGAAGAATAGAAATATGTTATGAGATATGAGAAGACTGAAGAATTGAGAGTCCAGAGCATTTAAAAGGTCATCAATGTGCATACTATAGTCCTAAAGAAAATTGCAAGGGGTGAGATGGATGGAGAATGACAAAAGAATCAGTGGGGGAAGTGAAAGAATGTCCTAGATGCTGATATATGGCATCAAAAAGGATTGGTAAAGGGTACTATCTTAGGACAGAAGGAATCTCAAAGGAGAATAAAGTGTTGTGGGATAATAGCGGCATATTTCAGAAAGTGACAATGGTTGGGGGTGAGGGTGACAAAATGTGTACCAACTCCTTTCCCAGGATATATAAATCTGGGGGCAGGATAACAGAAGAGGGCCACACTCAACAGGATAGTTTAGGATGTGCATTCCTTTGTGGCAAGTCAGGTTATAGTTAGTTCCATGAAGTAGAAGAAGAGGAATAACAGTAAAAATGATAAGAAATAATAGACATTCATGTCTATAGCACTTTGAGATGTACACACAAAAAATTTGCATGTGCCATTTCATTTGTTTCTCATGAAAAATCTGTGGGGTACCTTTCAAAATACATATATCTAAGTAATAAGAATTTTCACACCTGTCAAGCCTAATTAATATATATATGTAACAAGATGCTTTGTGCCCTGATACTTTTATCAGACTGGAATATCTCTTTAACTGAGTTACAAAATCATGTAATCAACCAAAGACGTAAACCAGGTGTGGAATGAGTCTTTAATCATTTTAGGAGGAATGAGGTGGTTTGAGCATGTGGGGTGAAGTCAGATGATGCTATACTATTGGAACTATTTGGAAGAATCAAAGGAGGAATTCTAATAGGAAAACAGTTAAATTTGCCTCCTTAAGGAGATATATCCTTGTATCTATAGTAGAAGGAAGCAAGGAAAGGGATGTAGTAAGTCCAAAGGGAATAACATAGATTCCCCCTCCTCATCAGATGAGTTAAGTTGAGGACCACTACATGTGTGTATATATATATATATACATACGTGGATCCACATGCCTATATGAATATGCATAGATATATGTGTGTATATACATATATACCTGTGTTCTGATATATGTATATGAACACATACATGATAAGGGCATGTTATAGATCCCCCTCATCATCAGATAAGTTAAGCCAAAGGTCAATACATACATATGTACATGTATACATATGTAGAGATATATGTACATGTGTACAAACTGGATAAGACAGCATTTGACCCAGGTCTGATTCTAGTCACTGTGACCCACTGATTGTCAGAGAATAAGCATGAGGGAAAGTTAGCATTAGAACTGAGGTGTTAAGGATCACAGTAACAGAGCAGTCAACAGAGAAGGAAAGAGCTGAGTTGGCCAGGCATGTAAGTAAAAGGAGAGGTAACCAAGGCAAAGAGATTTGTGCCAAGGTAGGTGGCAATTCTGGATGGCAGTGATTAAGGAAGTAGGAAATTGGCAATATGATTTCAATTTAATTCGTGAAATTCCACCGTTCCAGAAATTATAGCTGAAGGAAGTAATTCTCTAAGTGGTATGTACAGTCACACTCTGAATTTCGACTTCTTTTCCTCCTCCCACCCAGCACGGCTGCTACTATACCTGCCAATCAGTCACAGCCAATGAAGCAACACTAAGAGTCTGGGAAGACATCAATAAAGTAGAGCAAAGATATTTGCAAATGTGATCCAGCCTGATAAACTATATTGAAAAAAGCAAACTTCTCGGGAAATTAATCATTCAAAAGGTAATTTGGAGCAGAGAGGATCTAATATAGGAGAGCCAAATGACTAGCAACACTAGAATCCAACAATGAGAAGGAATGAAACTTGATCTCTCCCAAATAGTTAGCCTCCAAAAGGAAGAATAAAGCTTACCAGTAAGAAATGACCGCTGCCTTCATCTGAAATTTTCTTTTGAATATCAGGTTAAATCACACTGGTTATTTTCATCAACTGATTTTCATCAATTAATCCAACAACCATTAGACTATGAGGTTCCTGAAAGTAGTGGCATTTACTTTTTTTTTCTTCTAATTCCTTCACTTAACAGAGTTCTTGGCACACAGTGAAAGCTCTATAAATGCTTACTGAATAGTGAAAAGTCGGAGATAAAAAGTAAACCAAAGTCATGCTCCAACATTCATCTACATGTATTTTGTCACTGAATTTATTCATATTTATTGTTTATTCTTATACTATATGTGTATTTATCATCTCTGTTGGGATAGATGGTGCTTGGGAATGGCGACTGTTTTGTTTTTTGTAATAGGTTCTTCATTACCTAGCACTGTGTCTTGTGCATATTATACATATACTAAGTGATGTTTAATATTCCCTGCCTTCATAGAGCTAACAACCCAAGTGAGGGGTGAGTGGATGGAGAAATGGGCAGATATACTTATATGATTAACTATAATACAGAGGGAGGCCCAGGAAAAAAGTTTTGATAAATCTGAGCAAGGAATAATCCCTAACCTAGCCAGGATAAAAAAAAAAAGCACTAGCTTTAGGACCTCAAGAAAGAGAATTGATTCTCTTAGAGTAGAAGGGGAATGGGAGTGCTCAGCATTGTGGAAGTCCCTTACAAGCAGGAGAAATGTTAAGAACAAAGATAAAAAGATAGATCTTACATATTCTGAGTGATGTGAGCAGAACCAGGAGAACATAACACACAGTATAGCAAGATATTGTGATAATCAACTACGATAGATTCAGCTGGTCTCAGCAATACAGTGATCCAAGACAATTCCAAAGGATTATCATGGAAAATGCTATTAACATCCAGAAAAAGAACTGTGGAATTGGAATACAGAGAGAATACAGAGAGAAGCATACTATTTTCTCTTTTTTTCTTTTTTGTGGTGTTCCCTTTGGTTCCAATTATTCTTTCAAAACATGACTAATGTGGAAATACATTTAATATTTGTGTACATGTATAGCTCATATTAGTCTATACATTCCTGTCTTGGGGAGGAGAGAGGGGAAGGAGGAAGGGAGAAAAAAATAATGGAACTCAAAATCTTATAAAAGTGAATGTTGAAACTATCTTTATATGTAATTGAAAAAAATAAAATGCTATTAAGTGGGGGGAAAGGATTAAAAAGACAGAAGATGGGGATAAGAATGAAAATGGTCAAAGTTGATAGGTCACTTTCATACTGACTGTTTTCTCAATGTCCAGCACTGAAGTTTATGGACTGACTTTCAGCCAATTCTCCAGAGGAGAAATACACTTTTTCCCAAGGTCCTTAGGATTTTGAGCATGAGTGAATTATCAAAAGATGGCATTTTAAGCCATTTAAACTTCAAAAGATCTATATTTTAATACCAAGAAGTTAGCACTGAAAAGGAGTGGGAGGGGCTAACAAGAGGAAGAAATTAGACCAACACAAGTGTGAGAGTGAGTTCAAAGCCATTTTGGGTTTTGTCAACCACAGATAAATATGACAAGTAAAAAATATAGCCAGGTGGAAAAGACAATAACTGTACTTCCTTGAGATTGGTTCTATTTCCGTGCCTTTCCCCCACTCTACTCCAAAATTCAGAGGAGATCCTGAAGTATTGTAGGCAATTAATAAATGTTTGTTAACTGAATAACTGACCTGCATAAGAATACAGAAAAGCTGTGGAGTTGGAAATCTCTAACCCTGAACACAGAGCTATAACTGATTCTAGATTTTAGAAAATGATAATAGTAATAATAATACCTAGAATGTATAGAGTTCATAAAAGTTTGCAAAATGCTTAACATATATTATATCTTTTGATCCTTATATAAGCTTAATGAGTATGTGCTAGTCTAATCTCCATTTTAAAGATTAGGAGGATGAGGCTAAGAAAGATTAAGTGAGCTGTCTAGGGTCACACAGCTAATAAATGTCTGAGGTAGGATTTGAATTCATACCTTCCTGATTCCAGGTTTAGGATTTCAACTCCACTTAATACACTAATGTCCACCATAAGCTGAAATAAGATTGCCAAAGAATATGGAAAACTGAGAGAAGAAGAAGAAGAAGAAGAAGAAGAAGAAGAAGAAGAAGAAGAAGAAGAAAAAGGAGGAGGAGGAGGAGGTGAAGGAGGAGGAGGAGGAGAAGGAGGAGGAGGAGGAGGAGGAGGAGGAGAGGAAGATGAAGAAGCAGAAGAAGAAAGAAAGAAAGAAAGAAAGAAAGAAAGAGAGAGAGAGAGAAAGAAAGAAAGAAAGAAAGAAAGAAAGAAAGAAAGAAAGAAAGAAAGAAAGAAAGAGGGAGGAAGGGGCAGAGAGAGAGAAAGAAAGAAAGAAACAAAGAAAGAAAGAAAGAAAGAAACAAAGAAAGAAAGAAAGAAAGAAAGAAAGAAAGAAACAAAGAAACAAAGAAACAAAGAAACAAAGAAAGAAAGAACAAGAAAATAGACTTGAGCTGAGGGTACTAGCTACCTAGCAGGGAGTATCTCTGTTCTTTATTTTAAAGAGCTTTGTGTCTAGAACGGGGAGTTTGCTGTTGGATATGAGAAATAAGGTAGCAGAATCTCTGAAGGGAACAAGATAGTCACTCAGTTAGGAAGGCTTTTTGATAGCCCATGACTGGAGCACCTGCTTTTCCAAAAGAATTATAAAGAGCACCTGATATCTCAGTACTAAAAGGCATGGCAAGAATAGTCCAGTAGCCAAAGACTTCAGCTGACCTCAGAAGCTAGAAATAACAAGAAACTCCACAGACTAGAGACCAATGGGGTTCCTCTTGGCCATGGACAGTGAAGCTCACATGACTATTGAAGCAACATTGAGGAGAGACCAGCTAACCAGCAGTTTACAGCACAACAAAGATTATGTAACCAACAGAGACTAGCAAAGAACATGACTAAAGAAAACAACAAAAGACATCTGCAATGCTATAGCTCTGGGGGCATAAGTTATACCTCCACTTAAATGGCAGGCCATGTATCCCCTGGTCATAAGAAGTGACTGTGTGGGTGTGTGGGTGTGTGCCCCACTATAGAAGCACTGTGGCCACAATTACCCTACCTCAGGTACCCCCCTCCAAGTATGGGTCCTGGCAACTCATATTTGCTTCCCACATACTTTTCCTACATGTGCACAGTCTTCCTACTGATATTATGTCTACTTGTGGGAGAGTGTGCCCTAGGTTTGGGGGAGAAATAAGTTATTGTTACTTTGGTTACTGTACCATTTCATTTAATTACTTTGGTTTGCACCAACTGTGTCATCTCGATGACTGTTAAGGTAAATACACTGATAAAATTACAGATAAAATTAAGAATTTTCAGCACTTTAGTTTACATTTGACCTTCCTGAATGTACATAAGCTTATATTTTTAAATGAAATAATATCCTTTTTTGATGGACAAATATATAACCAGTTTAGTGAGAAAAATCAACTGTAATAATTAAAATTGAAATAAAGACAAGACCAAAATGTTAATTAGCAGAAATAAACAACAACAAAGCAAAGAGCTGCAGAAAATATGATCCAATATATTTATCATTGGGAATTATAGGTAGAAGAGAAGCCTACTTCCTATATAAAAATGTTTTAAATGAAAATGGTATTAAAACTAATGAATTGAAATGACTTTAATAAATACATCAAAATGATATCTTGAACATGAATAAGATGAAGAAACAAAGCTATCACTCTTTGCAAATTATATGATAACATACTTAGAGAATCAACTAAAAACTTCTTGAAATAATAAACAACTTTAGCAAAGTTACAGGACAGAAATAAACCCAATTAATCATCAGCATTTCTATATATTACTAACAAAGCCTACCAGCAAGGGATAGAAAGAGAAATTCCATTTAAAGTTACTGAAGACATTATAAAATATTTGGGAGACTATCTGTCTAAAAAAACCCAGGAAGTACATGAACACAATTGCAAAACACTTTTCACACAAATAAAATCAGATCTAAATAATTGGAAAAATATCAACTGCTCATGTAGGCTGAGCCAATATAATAAAAATTATAATTCTACCTAAATTAATTTATTTATTCAGTGCCATGCCAATTAAACTACCAAAAAATCATTTTATAGAGCTAGAAAAATAATAAAAATTCATCTGGAAGAACAAAAGATACAGAATAACAGGGGAATTGATTAAAAGGAATGCAAGGGAAGGCAACCTAGCCATAAGAGATCTAAAACTGTATTATAAAGCAGCATGGTGGCTAGGTCGCATAGTGAACAGAGCACTGGCTCTGGAATCGGGAGAACGTGAGTTCAAATCTGGCCTCAGACACTTAACACTTATGAGCCATGTGACCTTGGGCAAGTCACTAACCCCAATTGTGCTGCCTTCCACCTTCAGAAAGCAAAACATAAAAAAAAAATAAAGCAGCAATCTAAACTACTTGGTACTCGCTAAGAAAGAGAGCAGTGGATTAGTGGAATAAATTAGGTACACAAGACACAGTAGTCAATGACTATAGTAACCTACTGTTTGATAGACACAAAGACTCCAGCTTCTTGGATAAGAACTCCATATTTATCAAAAACTGCTGGGAAAACTGGAAAATAGTATGGCAGAAACTAGGCATAGACCAGCATCTTATACTGTATACCAAGATAAGGTCAGAAATGATTTAGACATAAAGGGTGATACTATCAGCATATTGGGAGAACAAAGAATAGTTTACTGGTCAGAGGTAGATAATGGGAGAATCTGTGACCAAACAAGAGATAGAGAAAATCAGAAAAAGCAAAATGGATAATTTTGATTACATTAGATTAAAAAGGTTTTGCATAAAGTCAATGTAACTGAGATTAGAAAAGAAGCAGAAATTTGGGAAACAATTTTTACAGCCACCATCTGTGATAAAGGTCTCATTTCTCAAATATATATAGAAGTGAGTCAAATTTATAATAATACAAGTCATTCCCCAATTGATAAATGGTCAAAATATTTGACCAGGCCATTTTAATGAAGAAATTAAATTCTCTATATCCATACGGAAAAAATGCTTTCAGGCACTATTGATTAGAAAAATGCACATTAAAACAGCTCTATGGTACCTCCTCACACCTAACAGATCAGCTAAAATGACATAAAAGGAAAATGATAAATGTTGGAGAAGATGCAGGAAAATTGGAACATTAATGCATTATTAGTGGAGTTGTGAATTGATCAAACCATTCTAGAGAACAATTTGTAACTATACTCAAAAGTCTATAAAAATACCATTTGATCCAACAATACCACTACTATGTCTACTATGTCTTTATCCCAAAGAGATCATAATAAAAGAAAAAGGACCCATATGTACAAAAATATTTATATCAGCTCTTTTATGTGTTATATATAACAAGCTGTGTTATATAAATGTAATAGAATACTGTTAAATAAGAAATGATGAGCAGGAAGATTTCAGAAAAAACCTGGAAAAATCTACAGGAACTGATGCTGAGTGAAGAGAGCAGAGCCATGAGAACATTTTACACAGTCATAGCAACTTTGTGTGATGATCAGCTTTGATAAGACATAGCTCTTCTCATCAATACAACCATCTCAGACAATTCCAAAAGACTCATGATGGAAAATGCTGTCCACATCTAGAGAAAAGAGCAATGGAGACTGAATGAAGAGTGAAGCATGGTTCTCCCTGTCCCTCTCCCTGACCCTCTCTCTCTTCCTGCCCCTTGGGAGATGAAGGCAAAGGAGTAAGAATATTCCACTAAGCAATCTCTCTCTCTCTCTCTCTCTCTCTCTCTCTCTCTCTCTCTCTCTCTCTCTCTCATCTTCTCCCTCCCCATCTCTCCCATCTCTCTTGGTTTTGTTTTCTCTCTCATGTTTTTTTTTCATTTTGTTCTGATTCTTCTTTCACAACCTAACTAATGTGAAAATACGTTTAATATGATTGTACATGTGTAGCTTATATCATGATTGTTTGCCATCTTGGGGAAGGAGGAGGAGGGAAAATGAGAATCTAAAAATCTTATAAAACTGAATTTTGAAAACTAAAAATAAATTAATCAATTAAAAAAAGAAAATTAACATGTGGATCACTTAGAAAGACAAGAAAAAAATTCCACAATAAAATGTTTCAATGAGCAAAACCAAACATTTTTTCCCAAATCTTATATTTGTGATGTAAAGAGAATTGTTTGTGTCACAAAAATTCGCATGCAGAATTGCTCAGTATAAAAGGCCTCATCTGATAGGAAGAAAATATCATTACTACCTGCAGTTATTTTTATGGTTGAAATGATACTTGGTGAATCAGATGCACAGCAGGTTCAAATGGTTCTACTTCTGGATAATAGATTGGAAGGAGAATAGCCCATAGATCTGAAGACCTTTGCAATCACTTAATTGAGGGACCAAAATCTTCCTGTTTTGCATTGCAAATAGATAAAGCAGCTGATGTACTTAAAGCTGTTCATTTCATTACACATGTACAGTATTTTGCTGAAACTGCTGCTAGAGATGATGGCAATGTCACAAAAAGGAAAAAAATTCTATATAATTAATGTGTTTTTGAACAACAGAAAATATCATGATAGCAGAAAAGGACTATTTTTTTTTGCAAAGCCCAATTGATGAGAGGGTAAAACAAAATTCTACAGGTGTTAATTATGAATGTTCTCCCCAAACTCATTCAATATCAACGTACTGACTGTTCCATAGACAAACGTTTGTCTGGGGGCAGGGAGATAATTTTTTTAAGTTCTTAATACTGTGTGTGTGCATGTGAGAGAGAGACAGAGACAGAGACAGAGAGAGAGAGACAGAGAGACAGAGAGACAGAGAGACAGAGACAGAGAGAGAGATAGAGAGAGTTAGTTGTCCTTTCTGCCACAGTTGATGCAGACACAGAAAGACCAGAACATAAGTGTGGAAATGGTGATGAATTTTCCTATAAGTTCCCTAAAATATAGATGAAGAAGCTCTAAAACTGACTTGAATGGATCATATTCCTTGGCTACTATATGACACCACACAGGGATCATCTTGTGGTTGTCTTTGGTAATTATTCACATATGTTACGCCTTTATATTAAAAAAAAGAAAACAGAGAACAGAGTCAATAATGAGCTCAATAAAAGTTCAAATTCTGGGAGTACACATCATCCAAAGGGATTTATATGAACATTATAAGGATAGAAAGTACGTTAAGAACCCACAAGGCTAGAAATTATGATTTACCTTTGCCACGTATTTATCCTACTCAGGTGCCTTACAACCATTTTACTGTAAGTTTGAACCCATTCTTCCCACTAAATTTATACATTTATGGAAATGTGAACTCCCAGTTTGTTTTATTGTTTTTTTTTGTTTATGGAGGGGGATGATGTTTAGTGCCAACTTTCCTTATGACATTATTTTATTTTATTTATTTTATTTTATTTTATTTGAGGGGCAATTGGGGTTTAGTGACTTGCCCAAGGTCACATGACTAGTAAGTGTTAAGTGTCTGAGGCTGGATTTGAACTCAGGTCCTCATGACTCAAGGACTGGTGCTCTATTCACTGCACCACCTAGCTACCCCATGACACCATTTTAATAAATGTTTTTGCTAAGAGCATGCTTTAGCTTTGCTAAAATCTTGTTGGTTTTTAATGTGAAATATACAGGGCAGGACTCATGAACTATATTTTAGAAGTACAAACCATAATATTACCTCTAGAACTATAGGTAGCAACTACCCTTTGAGAAATAATATGAACCAAGATAAAGAATTGCAAGGTTTTTTGAGATGTAAGAGAGAACTAACAACTGTATGCAGGGAGGGTAATTAGAAATCAGGAGAGGTCTAACATTGGCATGTATTTTAAAATACCCAAGTACAAGGAAAGAAGTTAGAATTGAGAGATAACTAAATCAGCTAGAAAACTCCTTTAATGAGAAGAAGAAATCACTTGAAGCTTAGTAGATGTTTTGTTTGGTTTTAATATTTTGATAACTGTATTTCAGTGTAATTGGTTTCCTTTGTAATCTTGTATATTTAATTTTATGGATTTAAAAAAAATTAGTCCATAAGCTTTACCAGACTGCTAATCAATCACACACACACACACACACACACACACACACACACACACACACATGCATAATCCTACCTCTCTTTTCTCTCATATTAAGAACTCCTTCCATTAGATCTCAATACAGCTTTAAAATTTTTTTCTTACAACCTCTCTTCTATGCATATGCAACCTCATTCCCAATTCCTTGATATATACGACCAAATGCATATTTTTATTCAGCAATCTTCCGAACATTGAGCAAAGCATAAAAAGAGGAAGACGTGCTCCTTAGCAATGTATATAGCATTGTCATTGAAGATGCCCTCTTGAGTCTGAATGAAAAAATATACTCTATAGATGGTGAGGAAATCTTCGAGATGTTCCAGTTTATATATTTAATTCCTGAAGCTCCAAAATACTGAGTCTCTTCCATAACAAATATGAGTCCACAAACGAGATCAACCTGAGTTTGGAGTCAAAAATTTCAAAGCACGAACTTCCCTGAGGTTTCCCAAGCTCCCCTCCAAACAACATTAAAATAATGCCTCAGAATGAATTTTGGAGTAGAGAACCAGCAAAAGATGGGGTGAAATAATTCTCTAGTCCAATACAACTTAGACGGTTGACAGGAAATTTCTGTCTCACTGTGGTGAAAGAAGAGCATAATCCAACTCCTGGCAAAGCCAGTAGCAGACCTTGGGAGTGACTGAATCTGCAATCACTTCCAGATCTCTAAGCCTACATATGGTAAAGAGGTCATACAAATGGTCAGAAGGAGATTACAGAAGTCCTTTTCCTGGCACTATGGTCAGGATTTTATTGCATTGTCCATAGGTGGTTCTGGGTTTCAGTCCTGGGTCATAGTCCCAGGATAAGAGGGAGCACTAGCATAGAAGAGCTTGTGGCCACAAGGGAGTGGAGACCTTCTTCACAGTTCCATGGTAGAAAAGAGTGTTCATGGTCACACAAAGACTAGAGCACAGGCCAGGAGAACAGTGACAATTATCAAAATATTAAATTAACAGACTACAGGTTAAGAATTCCTGACATGACCTGAGCCGAAATAGCTCAGTTGGGAGAGCATTAGACTGAAGATCTAAAGGTCCCTGGTCGATCCCGGGTTTTGGCAGAAGTAGAGTTTTGGGGTAGCTAGGTAGCGCAGTGAATAGAGCACCAACCCTGAAGTCAGGAGGACGTGAGTTCAAATCCGGCCTCAAACACTTGACACAAAAACTAGCCATGTGACTTTGGGCAAGTCACTTAACTGCAATTGCCCTCAAAAAAAATAGAATTACTGACATGGCCAGAGCCAAGATGGGGGCATAGAAGCAGGAAAACTCCATGAGATCCCCCCTACCATAGCCACCTCAAATAACTATTAAATATGACTCTAAACAAATCTTAGAGCTGCAGAACCCACAAAGTGATGGAGAGAAACAAATCTCCCACTGAAGGCAACCCAGCAAGTGGAGAGGAAGGGTCCATCAGAGCATTCTGGAAGATGAGGCCAGCCCCTCATGAGCCTGCAATTTTAGACCCAGGGTGGCCCTGACCAGCAGCCACTGAAGTGGATTTTGGGAAAGTGGATCACCAGCATCTATGGTGGTTTCCAGAAATATAGACCCATAAATGGCAAAGAAAAAGTTAAAGGTCAGTGTAGATCTCTGTTGAAACTGGGGCAGGGGGAGTGTTGGGAAACAGAGTGTGGTCCGGCCTCTGCCCCTGGACTGAAATGCACTTGGCTGCTTTAGAGCTGCTGGACTGCAGATTGTAGGGGGACCAAGCAACCTTTCAGAAAGTAACCACTCTTGCTTTAACTTGCTTAGATCTAGATCATGGTTTTGGTTGGTGGTCCTGGAGTGTGTGACCAGTGAGCCAGAACTTGCGAGGGTAGCAGAGAGGGCATACATTAATATATCCAGCAGCTACAAAAACCCCAGTGATCTGGGACAAAACTCTCCTCTCTGGAAGCAGAGTTCTACTGTGGCAAAGAGCTCAAATTCAAGCAAATGAGTGACAACATGAGCAAGCAAAAGAAGCGAAGCAAGCAAGGCAATCAAACTTTAGATTCCTTTTTTGGGGACAAAAAGGATCAAAGTATGGAATGAGAGGAAGACAACAGAGTCAGAACTTCTGCACCAAAAGCTTCCAAGAAAAATATTAATTGGTTACAGGCCATGGAGGAGGTCAAGAAGGATTTGAAAATCAAATAAGAGAAGTGGAGTAAAAAGTAGGAAGAGAAATTAGAATGATGCAAGAAAATCATGAAAAGAGAGTCAACAATCTGACTGAAGAAAATAAAACCTTAAAAAATAGACTAACTCAAATGGCAAAAGAGGCCCAAAAAGCCAATGAGGAGAAGAATGTCTTTAAAAAGCCAAATATTCCAGATGGAAAAAGAATTTCAAAAGCTCACTGAAGAGAATAATACATTCAGAATTAGACTGGAGCAAATGGAAGCTAATGACTTTATGAGAAATCAAGATACTATTAATCAGATCCAAACAAATGAAAAAAAATAGAAGGCAATGTGAAATATCTCATTGGAAAAACCACTGACCTGGAAAATAAATGCAGGAGAGACAATTTAAAAATTATTGGACTACCTGAAAGCCATGATCAAAAAAAGAACCTAGAAAGCAACCTTCAAGAAATTCTCAAGGAAAATTGCCCTGACATTTTAGAACCAAAGGGCAAAATGGAACTTGAAAGAAATCACTGATCACCTCTTGATAAAGATCCCAAAAAGAAAACTCCTAGAAATATTATAGCCAAGTTTCAGAGTTCCCAGATCAAGGAGAAAATATTATGAGGAGCCAAGAAGAAACAATTTGAGTACTGTGGAAACACAATCAGGACAACACAGGATCTGGCAGCTTCTACATTAAAGGATCGAAGGGCTTGGAATATGATATTCTGGAGGTCAAACAAGCTAGGATTGAAACCAAGAATCACCTACCCAGCAAAACTGAGTATAATGTTCCAGGAGAAAATATGGTCATTCAATGAGGTGAAGGACTTTCTAGCATTCTTGATGAAAAAGGCAGAGTTGAATAGAAAATTTGACATTCAAATTCAAGTAGCAAGAGAAGCAGCAGAAGATAAACAGGGAAAAGAAATCATAAGGAACTTATCAAAGTTGAATTATTTACATGCTTACATGGAAAAATGATAATTGTAACTTATGAAACTTTTCTCAGTATGAGGATAGTTGAAGGGAATATAAATGTGTGTGTACATATATATAAATAATATGTGTGTATTATATATGTATACATGCATACATATATATTTAGATAGTACAGTATATGTGTATATGAATACATATATGAGTGCGTGTGTGTATATATATATATATATATATATATATTCGTGTGTGTGTGTGTGTTTGTGTACAGGTATACATAGAGAGAGAGCACAGGATCAATTTAATAGGAAGGGATGACATTTAAGGAGTAAAATTGAGAAGTGAGAGAGTAATATAATGAGAGGAGATAGGGAGAGACAAAATAGGGTAAATTATCTCCTATTAAAGAGGCAAGTGAAACCTGTTATAATGTAAGGGAAGAACAAGAAGGCAAAAGGGAATGGGTCAACCTTACTCTTATTGAATTTGGCTTAAGGAGGGAATAATGTGTACACTAAATTGGGTATCTTACCCTACAGGAAAGTTGGGGGGAAGGGGATAAGAGGGGGGATGATAGAAAAGAGGGCAGTTTGGGAAGAGGGTAGCTAGAAGCATACATTTTTGAAAGAAGACAGGGTCAAAGTAGAAAACAGAACAAGCATGAAGAGGGATAGGAGGGAGGGAAATATAATCAGTCTTTCACAATATATCCACCACGGAAATGTTTTGCATAACTACATATGTCGAATCTGTATTGAACTGCTTATCTTCCCAGTATGGGTGGGTGATGAGGGAAGAAGGGAAAGAATCTCAAATTCAAAATTTTTAAATGAAATATCTTTAAAATATTGTTTTTATTATTATTATTACTATTTTTCATGCAACTAGGAAATAAGGCATAGAGGCATTGAGAAATGGACATCCATCTTAACTTACCAGAACGTCAGAAGGGATATGGGGGAGGATATAGGAGAAAGCAGATTGGGGGATCTGGTGTTCAGTGAGAGAAAGTGTGTAATTCAAAATCTTGTGGAAATGAATGTTGTAAACTAAAAGTCAACATAAAATTCAATTTAAAAAAGAAAAAAAATTAATCGTATATTAAATAAATGAATAACTTTAGTGACTCAAAAAAAAAAAGAATTTCTGACCTGGAAGAAGGATTATGGAAAATTGAATAAATCTTTTTGTGATGGATTTTAGAGCTTGGCACATAGAAAGTATTTAATACATGTGTATTGATTCTCACCTAAAAATTATGACACTTCACTCCCAGTGTTGTCAGGATACCAAAAGGAGATATTTGTAAAGTGCTTTGAAAATCTTAAAGTATGATATACATGATAGCTATTACTATTGGTGCTGTCACATTACTATAATTGCTTTTAATAATAATATTATATGGTTGTCAAACATTTAGTGCCCATATTTTTAGAGTATTTCTAGAATTCCTTGATTGACTTCTAAAGAAAAATTTCATGTCTAATAGTCACAAGTTCCTTAGTTTGACCAAAAAGCCTCTTCTCTTCTTCATGTATGTATGTGTGTGTTATGTGTGTGCACAAAACAGAAAAGGTCAATCTAGGATTAGTCATCCCATAAACAAACCTGTCTCATGTTACAGAAGCTCACTCTTTCTCTGCCCCCACACACATACCCAAGGCAACTTAATGAGTTCAGAGGTTCCATGGTTGACTAAGGCCAAAGCAGTGTCAGTTGAAGTGGTGGTAGTTGATAACACAGAAAAAGTTTGCAGACAGATGTGCATAAACAATCACCCAAGAACAGTACTTGCTCAGAAACTGAAATCACCTTATGACAGTGAGAAATGCCAACTTTGGACTCAAGAGTAGTACTAACTCAGAGTGGCCACCAGAGAAAGATATCTAAGTTGAGATTCATGAAGACTCTCCAGAGTGAGAAAGGGTCTTGTAACTAAGAGTTATAATTGACTTTTGGTCCCAGGAATTCTCTCTCCAAGTCCCTCCTTTGTCTTTGGACTTTCCTTTTGAGCTCTTTCTCCTTAGGAACCTTGTACATGCCACTCATTTGGGCAGGGTGTGACATTTTCTAAGTCACTGTTCTCATTTATACCTTCTCGGTAAATACCTTTGCTAAAGGCCAAATGAGGTTACTTGCTGATAATCAAAGAGGAGCATGCTGACATGAACTCATGAGCCATAGTACTAGAAACTAGGTTCCTCAGAATTTCCCAGAGAGGCATGAAAGCAACCTGATCAATCAATAAGAATACAAGTTGGGGAAATAGCCTGGGGGGAGTGTGTGCAAAATCAGGATTTATTACGTGAAAGACAATTGAACAAAAATTATACTCATTCTTTAGATTTTCCAAGTTCTATACCATGCTTTCCATAATAATGTAGAGTAGGCAAATCATTTTTTATTTCCATATAGAAATAGCTTTGCTGAATTACAATTTGATACTCTATTCTCCACCTGTATCAATAAAAGAATGATCCTTTTGAAAGACATTTCTAATTCTTTGATAGTTAAAGCCATTGTGTCCTCAGTTGACCAAATGTTCCTTTCAAGGACTTCCATTATACATTCCTCCTTGAGTTGAGTTCTAGAACAAAATTTGTCTTTGGAGATGAATTCATATTTTTAAAATAACCATAAATCCAATTCAATGTATTTTTCTTCCTGTCTTGACTACCAAGAAATATAGATGCAATTTGAATGCCAATAATGCTCCCTAGAATGTTAACATCTCCTCTCTGTTTTCAGAAGACTTTGGCTCTGTTTTTTTTATCATTAATTATTCTTTTATATTATGGCTGGTTTTTATTTTCATTTTTTGGAAATAATCAGTGTATAAGTCCTAAATAAATGGTTGTCTCTTCCTTTATTTTGGATAGGGTTGCTTGAAGGAAATAAAAAAACACAGGCTGAATTAATGTAGAACAAAAGTTTTGTGGGATTCTGATGGATTTGTGGGCATTTTCAAGAATTTGAGGGAATTACAATGTTGGCTAATTAATATTTGTAATCTTAAAATGGTGTTTTTATTTTTTCCTTGATATACAGTATCTCTAACAGTATCTTAACACATTTCAGCTTTAAGAAGGATAATTTGGGGATTGCAAATAGAATGAAGTGGAAGAGGGAAAGAGGGAGGAAGAAACAGGGAAAGGAAAAAAGGAGAGGGAGGGGAAAGAAGATTTTAAAAAGTAGAAAGTGAGAAAGAAGGGAGCAGAGGCAGAAAGAAAGAGGGGAAGCAGAGAAAACAAGAGGGGAGGTGAAGTATATTAAAGAGGAAAGCATGACAAAATTGGTGTGGGAGTGCACAAACCTTGTTGCCATCAAAACTCAATGACTCAAAGAATATAAGTACTGATTCATAAAGAGGAGAAAGGAGAAATGAGCAAAGGCTTTCTAGAGGGCAAATACTGAAAAGAAGGAAAGGCTTTAAAAGATGTGTAAATGAATGTGAAGGATTTTCTAAGGATAGAATTAGCTGATCTTTAAGTTAGACAGAAAAGTTGGTGCTGATCAAAAGACATACATACATTCCCTCCAAGGGAAAAAAATGGTGGAAAAGATGATGCAACAAACCATAAGCGACCACTGGATCCAACAGCTGGGACTACTGGCCCAAAGCATCTTGGTTACTGACAGGTGTAAATCAGGTGGGAAAAAAGGGAAGTGATTATGCAAACAACCCCTTATCAGTGTAGGGTGTTCCTACATAATTTGGTGGGCATCTGCACTAATTTTCTGTACTTCATGATGCCTGGCAGAACCCCCCAATACTTAATAGTCACATAATATTTGTTGAATTGTAACACTCCAGTGTATAAATCTATAGGACTGTATTTTTCAGTACCACACATGAATTACTAATATTTTTGATACTCTATGAGATATTTTCTTTCTCTTAAATAGGTGCTTTTAAGAGATTTGTTGTATTATAATCATTGGCAAAAAAACAGCCTCTTCTCTTGAACATTTTCATCAAAAAGCCCTCTGTGCACTGATAAAAATGTTTTGAAGTTGCGTGGCTTGGGAAAAAGGCATATGGGTCAAGTGTCATGGATATAGTTTCTCACCTTATTAGGTAATAATAAAGTATGATTTATTTGGGTATTTTTTTTACCCTGTCATTGGTCCCTCTTTCAAATACCTTGTAAACAAATCATTTAATGTTTTCAAAATTGCATTACCTCTAGCAGGCACATTCTCTATGTACATATGAGATAATAATATTTGTAAACCACTTAGAGCAGCGCCTTACATGCTAGGCAATATGTAGGCATTGGCTATGATGGTGAGGATGAGGATGAGAATGAGGATTTGGCCTATTTTTAATGCTTTTCCCAGCATTGTTTTCCTCAGTGACATTTGAATAACCCCTAGAGGCAATCCAGGACTATAATTTCAGAGTCTGAATATGATGCTTCCACTGTAATTGATGAATAAAAATATAAAACAAATTTTATAGAGCTTTTATGGGACATTGTTAAAATGAATAACCACAGTGATGAGATCACATCTCTATTAGAATCCTGGACTACTGTATTATCAAGTATGACTGTTTAATGAGATCTGAAAGCTCCTGTTGGCTTTTTGTTTGTTTCTTTTAAAATATATCTGTGAAATACATATCATGAAAAGCAATAAAGGAAATATGATTTATATGATGCATTTTCATTCCATTTTTACAAGGTTTCTTTCTTTTTTTAGGAATTTTAGAACCTGGGGGATGCTGAGAGGAAGGTAACCAAGATGACAGTGGGCCTCAAATTCATGCTATGAGTTTCTAGTTAAAGGAGTGGGAGATTTTTAGCCTTAGGAAAGGGAAATTTGGTGTATATATGAAAAGGAGAGGAGAGAATAATATGATAATAAACTTCAAGTATTTTAAAGGATTGTCTTGTGAAAGACTTAAGACTGTTGTCTTAGTGAACAAGAGGTGCTTGGGGAATAGAACTAGGGGTAACAATTTGTAAAGGGTGGTAAATTTAGATTTGTTATAAGGAAAACATATCTGACCATTAGAACTATTGAAAAAACAAATAGGCTGCCTCGGGATATGGATATGGATATGGATATGGATATGGATATGGATATGGATATGGATATACACATAGACATACACATAGACATAGATATAGATATAGATACATATAGACATACTTAAAGGTAGACAGAGAGACAGAGATAGAGGAGACAGTCACAGAAGGCATACAGGCAGGCAGGCAGGCAGAGAAACAAAGTGACAGACAAAGATATATATATGCAGAGTCAAGGAAATAGAGACAGAGATGAGGCAGATAGAGACAGAGAGACAGAGTCTTTACTTAGTTTATCTTTTAACAGGATAAAATAATGCCTATCAAGGAATGGTGAGCAGGGAGTTTTATTCTAGGGGTGGTGGTATCTTGAGCTGCTGCTGATGATGATTATATAGCCTGGCTGGATGACTCATTAAATGGGAGTATGTTATGATATCTCTGTGTGGCCAGTAGATACACTGAGTTAAATGGACTAGCCTATGTACCTATGGGTGTATCTGCTGTGTTGTTATATCTAAATCTGGGTCCCAGTTAGCTCAACAATGAATCTCTTGAAGTGGTCACATTATTTGAATTAACATTTCATACTTCCATTGGGTTAAAACAAATTACCATGTTTTACATAATTGCAACTTCAAATAGAACAAATTTGAATAATGTAGGTTCTAATCATTACCTGGGGACACTGTAAAGATATGGCACATTGCTGTGATGAACTGTATCTGTATTGATGTTATAAGTACTTTTAAAACTCCCAAGTTACGTAAAGATAACTTAATGTACATCTTTATATTTATCATAAGAAACATAATTAAGCTTGCATTTACAGCAAATATTCCTGCCTCAAAGATTCAACATGTGCACAACCTCTGGCTAGCCATTTCATCTCCCTGTACCTTAGTGTCCTATCTATAAATTGAACAGGTTGGGTTGGATGATCTTGGCCCTCAGTGTGTAATCCTGTTGTGTGTGTGTGTGTGTGTGTGTGCGTGCATTGAAAATAGTCAATAGCTTAATTAATGCTTTTGACTGGATTGCTAAGATGAAAGGCTTTGTCACCTCTCGTGTTTAAAGATCAAATAATTCTTAAGCCTCAAATTTTGACCAAATACAATGATGTCTCATGTATCAATTGTTTGTGCACAATTATACATAAATAATATTAATAGCATTATAATAATAACTAATCATAAGTGTTTGTACACAATCATATATCGTTTGTCCACATTAATTGTGTTCATTTAGGCACTACTCCTCACTAGGATGAAACCTAAATGAATCTAGGCTTCCTTGTAAATGCAATTAATACCATATGGCATTAGGCCACTCCCACATAAAAATTATTCTAGAGGCCAAAAATTTGTGGAGAGGACAAAATGAGTTTTTCATTTCAAGTTCAGTGCTTGGCATTTTGCAAGCCAAGCATTTTGTCTGTGTGGTTTGGTTTTCTTTATGATTCAATTGATTTTGACAAAATGCAACACTCAACAATTAGGGATCAACAAATACCTTATGGCAAAGTCCACTATCTTGAAACAAAATAATCAGTCAGGAAGAAAATTTTCCAATGTGACTAGAATTTTTAAGTGATTTCAATGACATTGGATATATGAATGAAGGTTATGGAGAAAAGGACTGAATTATTGAACTCTTCTGTTCACAAAATTATGGCTTACAGGCATTTCAATGAATGAAGGGCAATTGTATCAAGATAGAATTAAAGGCATCAGAAAATGGACATATTAGAAAGCTGTTTGATGGCTCTGCTTTTATTTATATTAGATAAATGGCAAAGCCTTCTACTACTGCAATGTCTTCTGTTTAAGATGATTTCTGAAGTTCACAGGGGAGCTTAAATTAGGAAGTGAATGCTAACAACAGCAAAGGATACCTTCTCTGTATCTCAGTTTGGCATTTCAAGCCTTTCACCAACTTCAACCAACCTTTTTGGCCTTAATTTACATGATTCTCTTCCATATACACTGTGGTCCAGCTAAATTGGACTTGACTTCTAATGCACAGCACTGTATCTCCCTCCTCTGCCCCTCTGCCTTGGCTGCCATGCATGTAACCTCTCCCAAACTCTGTTTCTCAGAAACCTCAATTGTCTTCTAGTCTCACCTTAAGGACCACCTTCTACATGAGGCCCTTCTTGGTTCCCCCAGCTGTTGATGCTTCCCACTCCCATTCACTCAGTCTCTTTTTTTCCTTGTACCTATCTATACATGTACACATTGTCTCCTCAGGCTAGGACCATAAAATCCTTGAGTGGATGATTTGTTTCACTTTTGTGTTTGTATCCCTGATAGCACTTTGTCTGATAAATGTTAGGTGCTTAGTACATGATTCCTGATTGCATAATTGAGTAGGTATACAATTTTACACTCTCTCTCTATAGATAGACAGATACATATACGCATGCACAATACACACAAATATATGTATACCTACATATGTATGCACACATGCATGTGTGTATGTGTGTACATACATATGTGCACACACATGCATATGTGTATAAGTATGTGTGATCACATATGTATGTGTGCGTATGTATATATACACTATTTGCTAGCATTTGTATAGCCCTTTAAAGTCTACAAAGCACTTATATATATAAGTACTTTGTGTGTGCATATATATATATATATACACATACATACACACATGTATGTATGTGTGTGACCTCATTTGATCTTCACAACACCATGGAAAAGTCGATAGTATCATTATCACCATTTTACAGATAAGGAAACTGAGGTAAAGAGAGCTTAGGTAACTTGCCCAGGATCAGTGAAATATTTCAGACAATAAATATTGACTCTACTTACTATATGCCAGGTGCTGTGCTAAGTTCTGAAAACGACCAATAAGTACCTGAGCCAGGACTGGAATTGAGGTATTTTTACTCCAAGTTTAATATTCTGAAATACTCTTGAATTCAGCAATAATGATGGGGGATCAACAACATTTCAGGTTATTGTTAGATAACCAGATTTATGGTTAGATAACCAGATAGAGACAGACAGACAGACAGACAGACAGACATGGATATGGATATGGATATGGATATGGAAATACATAGACATAGACATAGACAAAGACATAGATATAGATATCTATGGTGGTCTAAAGAGGGGTGGTGGATTTTCTCCATCCATTTCCCAGAAGATATACTGCAAGTGGTATTTGCAACAAGGAAAGAATTTATGTAACACTGAAACCTAGGGCAATGCCCTTCCTAATAAGGCAATGTAGAAAAATGTTCACTGGAATTTATTGTCTCTAACTGTCCTACTGCAACAAAGCTTTGGAAGAGAAGGGCAAGCACCATACAACCTTTCACTCGAACACATGTCCACAATCCTTCACTGTTTCAATCTAAGTATTTTCTTCCTTATTTCTGTGAAATTTTCTAGGGCAAAATGTGTCTAAAGTACAGGCATCCCTCAAACAATGCCAAGCATCTTGATGATGTAGACCCCAGCTCTCATACTGTGTATGTGACTTTGGGCAAGTCACTTGACCAAACAGGGCCTAAGGTTCTTCATCTGTAAACTGAGGGAGGAGTTAGACTAGATGGCTTCTGAGATCAGATCTATGATACTGTGATTATCTATTAAAAGAAAAAAATCTAAAAGATTTTTGGATATCTAAATAAAAAGTGCTATTTAGATATCCAAATGGCTCCCTGACTCCCTTACTTTTCACACTGATGCTAATTCTTTGTATATATATATACCCTTGGTGTCCAGCACAGTACCTATATATATGGCACATACTAAATAAATAATTGTGAATAGATGAACTCAACCACCAAATTCAAAACACATAGCTGGTCAATGTCATTTGAAATGGTCATTTGAAAGGTGTGATCTTAAAAGCATCTTGACGAGATACCAGGTCTCACAGTATACATGCAACTATATATGTGATTGTCTGGGCCCTATAGCAGATGTTTTGCTAAGTCATAGACTTAGAAGAGGCAACCTGTAAACTTCTAGAGATTAGAGATCTTTTCATTTTATTTCCAGCACTCAGGTCTGTGCCTGGAACTAGTAGGTGCTTAATGATGAAGGCTTGTCAGTTGATTGATTGAGACTTCTAACTCCCTCATTTTACAGATCAGGAAGCTGAGGCCTTGAGGGATTGAGTCACTTGCCTGAGGTCCCACATATACAAAGTGTCAGAGGCAGGATTTGAATCTAATCCAAGTCTGTCTTCCCATTGTGCCACATCTCCATTAATTTTATTTTTAAATGCAAGGGCAGTGTTTCCTTGACTTAGATTTTCAAATGATGATGTGTTAACAGACAGACAATGGCTTAGGCTCTTAAGAAACCTCTTGGGAATTTCATCTGAAATAAACAAATAATAAAATCAAAGCAGTGTAAATGTAGAGACAGGTAATTAATTAACTTGTCAGGACAGAAGCAGGTGCATTGTTTAGGAGTAGATCTTGTTTGTCAAGGAATGGGGAGTGGGGAGATTTGAAAAGGGTTATGTTTGTTTTCTGCCAGCTTTAGTCTAAGTGGTAATGGGGAAAAATAAGCCAAAGAAACCGTACCAGCACCAATCAAAAGCCCCAACCAAGCTGGCCTCAATAGAAACTGACTGGTCATGCATAAAGTAAACATGAAGTTTTCATTAAGGAAGAAATTGATGAGAAAAACAGGATAAGACATAAAACCATTCAACATCAGTCATACAACTCTGAAATCTCCCCCCAAATTGAGACTGAATTGATCCAACATTACCTACCTAAGAAATGGAGCATTTGGCATGAGGATTCTAAGCACTACAGAGACGTATTTACAGGAGCTAACCATTCTTCATGGACATGCTCAAGTCCTCCCTGACCACTTTATCCTACGGTGATCTTTCTCATTTGCATTCAGATCTTAATATCTAAAACACCGTCCTTTTATTTCAACATGCTATTTTGTGATATTCCTTATGTTTTTGTAGGTTGTTAAACAATAAACTTTTGGGGGTGGCAAGGTGGTGCAGTGAATAGAGCACTGGCTTTGGAGTCAGGAGGACTTGAGTTCAAATCCAGCTTCAGACACTTAACACAAAACTAGCCCTGTGACCTTGGCTAAGTCACTTAACCCAAAGTACCCTATCTTTCCCCCTCCAAAAAGCAAATATAAAAATAAAAATCAACTAAACTTTTCACATAGGTATAGCTTCTCCACAACTAATTCAAAAATCTCTGAGCAGTGTAGTTTAAGGAAAAGCATACTGGTCTGGGAATCAGAAGAATGAATCAAAGTCACAGAATTTAAGAATTAGTAAGGTCCTCAGCAGCCATCTGGTCCAATTTACACACAGATGTAGAAGTTTTGAACCTAGAATCTATTAACTTGTTATACATACATACATACATATATACATACATACATACATACACACATACATACATACATATGTATATTCCTACCTATCGCAATATGATTAGTTTACTTATTGAAAGGAGGAGGGGGATCTATAAATCCCCACTACAGAGTTCCATTAATGCCACACTAGAACCCCTGATCTTATTACTATCCCCAGAAAATATTACTTTTTCTTGCATATAACTTCTTATTGATAGAAGGTGGTCAGTTGTCATCTGTAATTTTAAGCCATGCACCTGTGGAACACCTACCAGGCCTATTTAGTTTTAGCTTAATTTAATAAAGGAAGCTTCTTTGTTTTCCAAAAGCCTTAGATGTATATTACAAGTCAGACGCTAAAAAGAAATAGGAAGCCCTTCTGTTGTTTTAGGAACTATGCTCCCCGGGGAAGTATTTGGGGTGAATCTTTGTTGGATGATTCTGCTCTCAAAAGTAGTGTATGTAATAGCAAGGTCCCAGTATGCAAATGTATTTGAAAAGTTTTTTTTTAATTCTTGCATGATCACATTATGATCGCTTTATATTTTAATTTTATAGATTGCTAGTGAAATTAAGCAAAAATAATGTACTGCTTATTTTTGCATTTTTTCTTGAATTCAGAAACATTCACTTTGACCAAAGGAACTTGATAAGATCTTTATATTGACTTTACCAAAAAAAAAAGTCAAATATAATAAGAAAAACTAGGATAGAGTGAGCTCCCAAGTACCTGAGTTGCCTAGATTTATAGCATTTTCTTAACACAACTATTTTGTTGCTAGGGAGGGTTTGCTGAATATTTTATCAGCATCCACTGTGATGCACTCCTGGCAATAAATTTTCTCAATGTTACACTAGGGAATTTTAGTGATAAAACTGCCAGTGGACTGAATGGGTGTCACGCGTGCCTGCCTGAATAATCATTCATGCCTGGATAATCTGTTGAAAGCTTATGGATGAGAGTTTATACACCTTAGTAATGACAAGCATCATACATTCATTTGATATCATTAATATTTCAGTGACATCTACCACAAATTCATGAGGGGGTATCTCCAAAATTTAGGATATGAACAAGAGTGAATGTCTGTGAATCCCTTGGTAATATTTATAGACAGAGAATCCTGGCCTATGTTTCTCATCCATGCATAGATCTTACCAAGTGTGGAATTTCAAAGATTCACAGATTCTATGAATTGAAAGAAAACTCAAAAGCCAGCTAGTCTAGCCTACACTGAAGCAAGAATATCTTATGCATCACCTAACAGTGGCTATCCAGTTTTTGCCTGGAGACCTCTAGGGAGAGGACATCTACTACGTCTCAATGTAGTCTTCAGTACCTTTGGATAATCATCTCGTAAAGAAAGGTTGGCGGGTGGCTAGCTGGCGCAGTGAATGGAGCACCAGCCCTGGAGTCAGGAGGACCTGAGTTCAAATCTGACCTCAGATACATCACACACACACACACACACACACACACACACACACACACACAGCCATGTGATCTTGGGCAAGTCACTTAACCCCAACTGCTCTCCAAAAAAGAAAAAAAGAAAGTTTGCTTAAACTGCCATAAAGATTATACATGATAAATTGACATACGTATTATACATCTCTTACGCTTCAAGCAATGATATTATAATCACAAACGTGAAATGTTCCCTGCCCTCAAAGAACTTCTATTTTATGAGGGGAAAGATGTATAGAGTTAATTAAAAGCAATTACAAGGGCAGCAAGGTGGCGCAGTGCATAGAGCACTGGTCCTGGAGTCAGGAGGACTCGAGTTCAAATCTGACCTCAGATACTTGACATTTACTAGCTGTGACCCTGGGCAAGTCATTTAACCCCCATTGCCCCACCAAAATAAATAAGTAAAATAAAAGTATATGCAGAGATATATAAGATAATTTGTGGGGATGGAGGGAACTAGCAGCTAGAGAAATAAGGAAAGAACTGATATGGATATTGACGATTGAGTTAAACTTTAAAAGGAACTACGGATTCTGCAATGTAGATTTGAAGAGTGAGTGTGTTCCAGGCATTGGGATAACCCATGGGGATAATCTTTGGAAAGGTACACAGATGATATATCAGATGCAAACAGCAAGTAGGCCAATTTGCTGCCAATGCAGAGTTTGCAAAGAGGATAACATATACTAAACCTGGAGAAGAAGTCTGGAGCCACACTATTAAGGGTTTTAAATATCAAACAAAGGAGTTAAAAATCATAGAGTAAAGAGATAAATTCACCCAAATGTTTATCAGGGATGTGAAATAAGACTTGTGCTTAGGAGTATCACTTTGGCAGCTAGGTGGAGAATGGATTCAGAAGACCTGAGGCAAGTGCAATAATTAAAAGGCTATATTAACAGACCAATTGAGAGATTATGAGAAGGGTTTGAACATGGGTGATGGGCAATGGAAGTAGAGAGAAAGATGTGAGAAATTATGTGGATCTCAATAAACATAATTTCAAAGGACATCAATCAGAATTTGAAAATTCAAAAACAATTTTATTTTTTCCTTTTATTTAATTTCTTGTTGATCAAAACTGGCCATTTGTCACCTGCATCTGTTAAGTCACACACACCTATGGAGCACCTACCAGGTCAGAAATTAATTTCAGTTTAATTTAATAAAAGGAGCTTCTTTATTCTGCTTTATTTACCAAAAAGGTCAATTAAAATGTAAAGTAGTGATAATAATGAATCTGACCTACCTCTGTCTCCTGGATATATTGTGAGTACTAATTAAGTTGCCTTGAGAAAATATTAAGTTCCAGATAGTATTTTTTTATTAAGTGAAAATTAAGGACAATATCAAATGCATATTTTTCTATGGAAACGTAGATCCATAGGCAGTGTTGCACAATAGCTAGAGACCCTGCCTCAAGTGAGGAATATATGGGTTCAAGTGATGGTTCTGCCACATACTGGCTTCATGACTCTGAGCCAGCCAATTAACCTCTCGATGTTCCAGACAAAGTCCTAAGACTGCAAATTTCATAGAATAAGTGCCAAGCTACATAGGTAGATAAATTTTCCTTTTCTGGAACTTTCCTATTCCAATGCAATCAGAGGACCAGCCTCTATCCCTGCATTTATCTGTATCAAATACCTTATGCTACAAGGAAGGTGATGCTCTTCTCTTCCCCAGTGTTCATAACTCCAGACCAAGGATTATACATTTTCAATTCCACCTGATGCATTTGATGATAAACAATACCCTTCTAATCAAAGAAATCACTTACATTTAAAGACCAGGTCTTATTTCTAAAGCCTAGACACCTAGGAGCTCTTGGGAACACATACTCTTTCTGTTATTTATGACCCCAAAGATCTGGGGGGGAGACTATAAAAAAAAATCAAGCCAAGAGTCATCCACAACATAATGAAGAGATATGACCTGGGAATTAGCAGATGGTAAAACATTATAATCAAAGAATTACTTAAAAGAATCATGCAAAGGATATCATCAAAGAAATGTATGGCTGGGAAAACGGCTGGTTTTATAAGGATGGTGAGGGACAATCACAGAAAGCCTGTGAGCTCTTATATCTTTGAAACATCCAGAGTACACAAATATGGCAACCAACTTCTAGGTAGCCCTAACCCTTTAGCAAACAATAGAAGTAGTTAAAAATCACATCAAGCAGACATAGATGGATTATGATGACTAGAAACATCCATGGACAAGAGCTATAGTGGAGTATTACATTGTTACTCATACACTGGTCGCTAATAAAAAGAAAATTTCAGTTCCCACACTAACAGTCTATAGTTAAAACATGCCACCAGGAACAGTATGGAAAGGACATCCAATGTGGAGTCAGAGGACCTTGGTTCAAATCCCAGCTCTGTCACTTCCTACCCTTGTGAATTTGGGCAAGTCACTTGGCTTCTTTGTGCTGCATTTTGAGTGTTAGACTCAATGGTCCCTAAGGTATCTTAAACATATGATCATATGCTGCTATGACCCCTGTCTGCATCAGTGTTTCTTATGCCTAGCTATAGTCCCCTAATGGGAAGGGATGATTCACTTTGTAGAGTACTATAATACAATACCAGATTTATTCAGTGCCTATTATGTGCAAGGCACTGTGATGGATGCTGAGGATGAAAAGATAAAAACTAAGTCCCTGCATTGAAGGAGCATATATCCTACTGTGGGAAAAATAGTAAGTCTACAGGTAAATAAATAAAAGATAACTTGAAACCATAGAGAGTGTTAATAATGATTCCCAAGAGTATTGGGAATCTGAGCATTGAAAGGCAGATAGATTCTATGAGGTGTAGATGAGGAGGGACTCCACTCTAGAAGCGGAAAATCTGTCCAAGCACACAGAAGGCAAGTCAAGCTCAGTAAATAGTGAGTAGTCCCATTTGGTTGGGATATAAAATTCATGAAGGAGAATATGATGAAATATAACTGGGGAGATAAGTTGAAACCAGAACGTGAAAAGTCTTAAATTCCAAGCTGAGGAATTTCCATGTTATCTTAGAATCAAAATAGAACCAAAGAAGGCTTTTGAGCAAGGGAGTCACATAGTCAGATTGGGGGAAAATGTTTTCGGAGCTGTGTAGAAGCTGGATTGGCAAGAACAGAGGTAGTAAAAAGACCAATTTGAAGACCACAGCAACATTCCTAGTGGAATCACCAAGAGGTGATAAGGATGGTAACAATGAGTCAAAAGAATAGGACAGGAACAGGTGGGATAAATGCAGAAGCAAATACTGACACAATTTGGCAATTGACTAACTGTGAGTATTAAGGGACGAAGATTTAAGAAGAAAAATCTGAGGTGGCAAAATTCAGTTACTGGGAGGAAAATAATGCCCTCACCAGAAACAGACACATTTTTTGAGGGACAGGTTTAAAGGAAGTTAATTAGTTCTGGGTACTTTCTACACATGGGTATTTAGCAAAATGTTGCTGCTGCAGCTGTTGGCAGTAATGATTATGGCTATTGATGTGCATCACAGTTATTGGTACACATGGTTACCAGATGGAACCAAAGGTTTCACAAGCTTTTGGGAACCTAGTACCAATTAATTGTGGTGCAGGGTATGCTGGGTAGGTAAATTGTTCTGATATGAACCATCATTTTCAGCAGTTGGTAGATAGTGGCAGGATTCATTTCCAGCTCACATTTGCCCCCTTTCCATTTTGGACTAGGAGCTACTTTTACCCAAGAGAAAGTTTCTTATGAGGATGGCAACTCCACACATAAGGTAGACCAATTAGACTGAATCATCATCCAGAATTTCAATAGTATCATGCAGACAAGTCAAACATAGGATTTGAACTTGATTTTGTTTTGTTTTAATACACTGTAAATAGCACTGGCTTGGTAGAAGCTGAGTTCATATACCACCACTGATCCTTACAACCTATGTGACTTTGGGCATGTCACTTAATCTTCATAAACCTCAGTTTCTTCATTTGTAAAATTAGGAGGTTAGACTAGATGGTCTCTGGATGTTCTTTTAGCTCTTTAGCTTATAGCCCTAACGCCCAATAAATTTAAACTTCAAATATTAAAGTTTTAGAAACACAATCTCTCTAAGTTCTGCAAAATTCTAACCTCCCAGAAAGAATATTATACTCTAGTAAATGATTGCCTAAGACAGAATTCCCAAACACTGTGACCTAGCGCACTTTTATGCAGAAGAGATTTTAGGATGCAGGGACAACCACCCACATCTAAAAAAGAGACCACAAAGGTTGATATTATCTCTATCTACTGGAATTTTGTCAGTATAAATGAACATCCTATCTGATGGAAAAGAATGAGTCTGTAATACTAAAGAGAATGCAAATCAAGCCCTATTATTTCATTCATCTAACAATTAAACCCCGTTTACTAATCAGGGGAGGAAAAGATACTACAGCTTTTCAAATTTCTGTACACATTTCCTCCTCAACAAGAACAATAAAACAAATAAACAAAACTCAAAAAACCTTCATTCCCAGCATGGATATCCCTCCTCATTTCTGGTGACTTGACATTAGTGCCATGGAGAAACTCATGTCCTTAATTCTTCATCATTAGTTTATTTGCTCCCATGTATTATGAACTCCTCTGGGGCAATAGCCTATGTATTTTTACATCTCTTGCATTGTGTTTGTCATTTCAAAAAATTATATGTAACAGGAATCCATTAACAACTTAGTATGTATCAATAACTAAGTTTGAAATCTGTCTTAGACACTTCCCTAGCTGTATGACCTTGAACAAGTTACTAAATATCACCTTGGTTCATTTTCCTCATATGTAAAATGGGAATGGAATTAGCACCTCCCTCTCAGAGTTTTTTGAAAATCAAATTAATTAGACATATAAAGTACTTTGAAAAATTTAAAGGGCTATGTAAATTCTAGGTAGCAGTAACAGCAACAGAGGAGGAGGAATATTAGTACTAGTAGTAGTACTAGTAGTATTACCAGTGATAGTGGTAGTAGTAGCAGCAGCAGCAGCAGCAGCAAGAGTAATGGTTATAGTAGTATTTACCTTTCTAGGTACTGAGGATAGAAAAACAAAAACAAAGCATCCACTGCCCTTATTGATCATACTTACTGAATGAGCAAATGATTATACTTATGATGCTAATATATACTAGTTGATACTCTATTTACAAAAAAACCCTCAAAATGACATATATACAGTATATATATATATATATACAGCAGTGGATAGAGAGGAAGGTCTAAAGTTAGGAAGACTCCTCTTTCGAGTTCAAATCTGGTCTCAGACACTTATTAGCTGTGTGACCAGGTTTCTCACCTAAAAATGAACTGAAGAAGGAACTGGCAAGTTCTTCGTTGATATCTTTGCCAAGGAAACCCCAAATAGGGTCGCAAAAAGTCAGACATGCATGTCTGAAAGGACTGAAAAACAACACAGACAGATATATATTTCTTTATCTATCTGTAGATAGAAATCCACACATAATTATATGTACATATGCATATACACAAAATAAAATTCTGTGTGTATAACTATATCTAATTCCTAGGTAAAATGATCCTTTGTATTATTTTGAGGAGGCCAAATAAACATCTCTGTCGTGGAAAGAGCCTTGTTAAAGGATGCTTTTAGCCCTGTTATTGGACCTTGAGCAAATTGAACTTGAGTTGGAACACATGCTCTTCCTATTTGACCTTGAGTTAAGCATTTCTACTCCAGAGGCATCAGGCTCCTCATCTACAAAATAAGAGAAATGTTCTCAAAGACCTCAGAATCTCTTTCAACTTTACAACCTGGACCACCATAAAACCCAAGGTTACTTACCTACTCTCAGCTTTTCCTTTTCCTCACTATAAAAGAAAGATAATCTTTTCTTGACTTATCTCACAAAGAAGCTATAAGAACCAAATGAGAAATTACATATGAAAATGATTTGAATAAATGAGAAAACAAAAATTATACCTGATTAGCTCCAGAAGCTATTTGTTTCACTCTTAGAGGGTATATTGTATAGATAATTACAATGTTTACTATTTCTAAATGTTCCCTAGATGTTTTTGACTTTTCTTAAAAACATATGGGATATAATTAGGAAAAATGTCTGGAAATAGCAAGATTAATCAGACTACAAAATATTACTCTACCCAACAGAATATTCATTTTAGCTCCTTGATATTATCTCTCATCTAGAAACCAACCAAGAAGCAGCACAAATGCTTCCAAATGAGATGTATCTTTTTAATTAGAAGGTTCTGTTTAATTCTTGGGTTGAATTTCCTCTAATCCTCCTAAAGAATCCTATAATTAATCCTCAACTATGTATGTATGCTAAAAAAAACAAAGTTAAGAGAAGGTGAAGGGCAAAGATATTTATTCATTAATTGAATAAGCATTTACTAGGCATCTACTTTCCATCTATCAAGTGTTATACCAAACTGTGGTGGGGAAAATAAGAGAAATGTTAAATAGTCTTTGTCCTACAGGGTCTTATACTCTTTCTTGTGTGATAAGAAAAAAATTTGAAATAATTACATTTATGACATTTCCAGCACTCTGTTGACAGATGTCCTCGCCTGGTTGGTTCTACTTCAAATTTCACAATTATTTGAGGATTCATCCACAAGTGACTAAACAATGAAACTCTCTGGCCACAATATGCCCTTCCATTCATCTCATTTCCTCAATCCCATTCTCCCACTGTACATTTTCTTTGCCCTGACTTTGACCTTAGATCTCTCTTCTCATGCTTATTTCTCAAGTCTGTAGACTCTTCTGGTCTCCTATCTCTTCCTACCTAGTAATAATTCTTATGGAAAGTTCCTTTAATAATGCATTTTCCTTGAATCTCTTGTCACCTTTGATATTTTATCAAACATGTCATTTTATTAACCCTCAAAATAGAGTATTCTTCAGCATCTTCTTCTTCTGTTCCTACTCCTGGTAGCAGAAAAGAGGGGAAAATTACAAGGAGGGATAGACCAGGTTCACTACAAATCCAAGCTATCTCATCTCATCTTGACCTTCACTGCTGCACAGTAACCCATTTTCTCATCTCTTACAGATTCTTAATTTCATTTTTCACAACAGCTGTTCTAAACATTCCCTTCTTTATTTATGGGCTCAATTCCATCTTCTCCCTGCTCACGCACCAATTTTAACAGGTGGCTTCCCCTCCCAATTTTACTAAAAAGGCTGAATCCAAACAATATGAATTTCTTCAGTTCCCCTCTTATTTATCTCTAAAGCTCTCATTTTTCCCAACCATCCCGTAATCTTCCACTCTGCTAAAACTCTATGCCTTCCCAAGAGACAGCACTGATACTTCCAAATGAGATGTGTCATTTAATATGAAGCCCTGTATCCATTAACTCCATCTTAAAACTCTTCAATCTTTCTCCTTCCTGGCTTTCTCCTGTACTGACTTCTTCCCGCCAGAATACAAACATGCTCATATATTCATTATATTAAAACATTTGTTTTTATTCCAGTATGTCCTCAAGCTATAATTCTCTCTTTCCTTTCAAGGAATAATTAATAATAACTATTCATTTATATTTCCCTTTAAGATTTGCAAAGTGCTTTAAGTTAACTCATTTGGTCTTCACAATATACCTCTGTTAGTTGTTATAATTATCCCCATTTTACAGATGAGGAAACTGAGGCACTGAGACATTAAATGACTTGCCCAGAGTCCCATTGCCAGTAAGTGAGGCTAGATTAGAACACTAGTTATCCTGATTTCAACTCCTACACTTCACCTACCTGGAAAATTTCTAGAAAAAGTAATGTGTGCACATTTACTATCTTCTCTTTCTAACCCATTTATGTTCAGTCCTTTGCAACAAAAATTTCACTTCATTCACTCTAATGATTTAGATCTTTCCAGAGTCATTAATGGCCTCTTTAGAAGTAAATCTAGATGTTTTTGTTTTCATCTTCCTGACCTCTTCATTGCATGTGATGCTTTTGTTCAATGTTGAACATCACAGAAAGGACATATCCCTTGGCCAACTCACTAGCCTTCCTAACAAGATGTTGCTGAATCACTAAAGAATTATCTAAACCTTCAACTTACTTTAAATACATGATATATTTTAAATTGTAGTCAATGTTTCCAAATACTGTTTTCATTTATTTTAACCAACTCCTGACTTAACATTTTAATTCTTTCTTTTTCTAGTTCACATCTTTTTAAATCTTTCTTCTTAATAGATTGCAAGCCCCTTGAGTATAGGGACTGTCTTTTACCTTCCTTCATACCCCTACTACTTAGCATGATATGCAGTACACAGTAGTCATTTAATAAATATTTGTTGACTGACTGTGGGACAATTGTAGAGAAAACAGGCAAAACAGACACAGTGTGGGTAGGGAAAATATGGTTATAAGAAGTGGAAACTAGCAAGAGCAAAGTTCTGAAGACAAAAGTTTGATAAATAGAATTAAGTAACAGTATGAAATAGCATATGAATAAGGGTCAAATCATATAGACTGTTCCTACATTCTATTAGCTTACATTCTACCTGGTGAGAAAAGACAATCATGCATTGAACAATCAATTAACAATACAGGTGTATATGTGATTAAATGACATGTGTGTGTATAATTATTATGACAAAAATTCCAAGAAGGTATAATTCAGCACAAATTAGAATGGTTAGTGAAAGCACCCTTTGAGAAGGCAAGACTTGAGTTAGACCTTGAAGGATGGTTAGGGGTTAAATACATATAAGGCAGAGTGAAAGACAAGAAGTAAGCAAGGTTTGTTGAGAAGACAGTGAGAAGTAGTCCAACTGAGGTCTCCACAAGGAAGCTCTTAGAAGCCCACACTCCATTATTTCCTTATTCTTAAACCTTTTAAATCTAGGTCAAATAATTGTTATAGTAAAATGGGTGAGGGTCTAGCCTAGCCACTAGACAGGTAGTTCCCAGAATCAGAAGTTGCAGGCCAGGAATCCACACAAACAAACTCTGGGGTAAGGAGCTATCCACCGATGAGGAATAGAAGAAAAGTAGTCAAAAAATAGTTAAGTAAAACTTAAGTTAGGAGTCAATGAGGTATCAGGTGATAGTAGAAATATGTTTCGAAAGCCAGACAAAAAAGTAAAATGAATGGAAAAACCACAGCAATAAAAGTACCATAATGTGAACCTGATTCTGAGGAAAGGTTTGCCTCAGCGAGATCTCATATATATTTCTGTTAAGGGAAGAGATTGAGAGACTGCATGACTGTGTCTGATTCAGGAAGAAGAGAAGAAGGAAAAGGTAGGTTCTAAGAGGTAAAGAAAGGACCAACTTGAATGGAGTGTACAGTTCCTACTGGAGATTAGTAAAAAAATAATCTTGAATGGGGGCAGTTTAGGGATAACCTGGGAAACCAGACAGAAGTATTTCAACTTTATCTTGTAGGCAGCAGGACATCCCTGGAGAGATCCTTATTTTAAAAAGAAATAAAAAAGGTGACATAACCATTTCTTTAGTTCAAAGGCACTAAAAATAAATCAATTCTAACCTAATCTTTCTCCAGCAGGACCTGACTGGGGAACAATAATACTTTGGAACAAATATCCACTATTTCAATAATCCACCCATTTCAAGAGCCATTATCTATCGTTACCATCTTAGGGAGTGTTGTAACTGCTACAAGTTTTCTTCAATAGCCTATTCATCCTGAACCATGTAAATATTGAGAGATGGTGTTAAAACCCACATTGTTCTTATTGTGTTGCTTGTGTCTTTCTAACACATTGGAACCCCTACATCAGGAATTTAATTTTTTGATATGTACACTGTGATTTATGATTAGCAAAACACATTACAATAATCACTCATAAAAAGAGCTTTACAAATGGCAAGGTGTTTTCCTCATGACAACCCTATTAGAGGGGCATTTTATAGATAAGAAAAATAACTGTGAAATATTCATCCTTTTCCCATGATTACAAAACCACCACCAAGCAGCACTGTCTCCTGACTTCAAGTCCAGCACTTTTACTATAACACCTGGAATAATAGAAAGTATTGTCATGCTACTTTTATCAGTAAACTTACTAAGGTACAGATTTTTGTTGTTCAGACATTTTAATCGTGTCTGACTCTTTTTGTCCCCATTCAGGGACAGAGATACTGCAGTGGTTTTCCATTTTCTTCTCCAGCTCATTTTACAGATAAGGAAACTGAGGTAAACAGGGTTAAATGACTTGCCCAGCCCAAACAGCTTGTAAAAAAAATGCTGTCTGAGACTAGATTTGAACTCAGGAAGATTAGTATTCTTGACTAAGTGGCTGTGCCACTTAGCTGCCCAAGATACAGATAGGATGAATTAAAATTCTAAATATCAGTATACAAATCTCTAAATTGATTTTTAGGTTCAGATTCTAACTCTCAAAGGTCAATACTAATGGGAAATACTTTCCTATTGCATAAAAGAGGTTGGACCATTTGTAAGTTAACTGAACTCCTGTGGGTTCCTAGGCCTTCATTTAGAACACTTTAGAAGTAATTTATTAAGTGGTACTCAATTGTACTATTGTCTCCAAAGAGTGCATGTTCCTTCTGAAGTTTCCATTCTTCTAGCAAATATTACATCCACATATTACTTCATTTTACCTGAAAGATAAGGAAATATATATATACATACATACATACATATAAAACTAACTTGGAATAGTGGTGAAAAAGCAGTGTGGAGTTGTGGAAAGAATACAAGAAAAGGCCTAAATTATATTACATACTATAGTGCTTGTCCATAATGTAACATTTGGGTCAAATTGTTTAATTATCTTGGCATGAAAGTTTTCTTATCCCTAAAATGGCTATAATGCCTTACCTAGGAAGGACTTCCTCAGAACTCGCATTAACCTTTGTTTTATACCTCTCTGATACATTTAGTCTAAGATCCATGTATATGATTTTACATGATGTAGTCATTAATATTTGGGCCTTATCTCCCCATAGAATACTAAGCTTTATGAGGGCAATAAACATGTTTTGACTAAATTTAGCATTTACCTGACTTCAGGGCCCAACATGAAATTTCACAAGCATTAGATACTTAACATATCTGTCAGATGAATGAACCAGATGTTCTTTGTGTGCCTTATTCCTCTAAGATCCACCATTTTTTTTTCAGAATTTTGCATTATCTTTTATATAGAGAAGAGAGTGGAATGAATCCATATATAACTCAGGACCCCAACAACCACATCCACCACAGAAAACAAGGAGCTTTTGGACGCTGTACATTGGACAGCTATTGTGTATTAGAAAGATTATCTGAATTAGTCAGAAGACTTGGGTTCAAACCCTACCTCTTTTGCTAAACTGTGAAACCTTTAGCAACCCACCTGCCCAAGGTTTCCCCATCTAGAAAAAAAATGGACACCCTCTAGGGTGGTTGTTGTCATGGTGGTGGTTGTTATCGTCATTGTTGGCATTGGCATTGTCTTCTCTTGAAAGCTATGAGCCATCTGTTGGTCAGTAACCTCAGAAACCACCCGCAAATGTGAAGCTCTAGCATGGGAACTATGAGCCAGATGGAGTCAGTCACAAAAGACTATTAATGTTCAGTCATGTGTAAAACATATGATTTGTTAGTTGTCCAATTTTGGCAAAGTTCCACAAAGGAAGAAGAATTTCACTCAAATAAAAAAGATGTTTTCTTTTGATTCCATGACTCTTTGCCCTTCCACTGTCATTGCCAAGTCTGTCTTCTCGCCTAGATGGACCTCTGATAATGCAGAAATGCATAGAAATGAGGCTGATCTTTCCGATTCATATCTAATCTACTTTGGGTCATGTAACTAGAGAAGGATAGTGAGTCAGCAGCGGACTGGAGAGGTAATAGGCATTTTAGGTCACCTCTAAACAGAAGGAATGCTTTTCTTTTTAATGCATATTTTGCTAAGAAAATGATATGACCTATTACAAATAACAATGGCACAATCTCAAATTTAAGAAATGAACAAAACAAAGTTAACTGCTATATTCAGGAAAGAAATGAGATATTTCTATTATTTGCAAGTAGTTCTGAGTCTATGATGAGGTGAAAAAAAGAGAAAGTTAGAGACTAAATTATATATGTATACATAGATACATATGTATATATGAATATATGTATAATATAATGTATTTTAAAATGTGCTTAATTTATTCATTTTATTCTCAGAATTTAAAAAAACTACTTCTACCTGTTCTACTTGTATTGTATTATAATTTGCAATTTACTTACAATTAAAATTAAAGCATGGAAATAAAAAATCACTTGCCAAAGGTTGTATAGTTAAGTAATGACAAATTCAGAGCTAGAATGTAGTTATCCTGACTCCCACACCAAGTCTATTTCTATTTGTCTAAGTGATCCTACGATGGAGTGGGGGGGAGAAGTACAGTGGGGAGGAAGGACCCAAGCATTCACTCTTTTCCACTTAATTAAAGAAGTCCTTCAAAAGTGGGGGCTTAGAAGTGCTAAGTTCCCATTGGTGCTGCCTTGGATTGTCTATTCTAAGTTTCTTATTGGTTAAAGAAGGATGACTGAAGAAAGTCACAGTTTAGGGGAAAGTATTGAAGCATAGATTTAGAGCCAGAAAAAATTTCAGAGATCATCTAGTCTGACCCTCCAATGTTACAAATGAGGAAACTGAGGCCTAGGAAAATGAAATTACTAAAGTTCATATGGGATTCAAGATCAAGTCTGCTGACTCCAAATCCAGCCCTTTTTCCACTGTGCTCAGGAATCACAAAAATCACAAAATCTCACAGTTGAAAAGAAGATGAGATGTGATGTGTCTGTTGGATACTTGGAATCAAATTCTCTCCACAAGATGACTGATAAGTGTTTATTCAGCTCCTACTTAAAGACCTCCAAATGAGGGAGAGCTCCCTACCTTCCAAGACAGCTTATTCATTCTCAAGTAACTCTAACATTTAGGAAATTTTTCCTTACATCAAGCCTACTTTTTTTTGGTATTATCCATTCCTTATACCTGTTTTTCTCCCTCAACAACCAAATGGAACAACTCTCTTCTCCTGCACACACACACACACACACACACACACACACACACACACACACCTTCAGATAATGGTAATAGCTCTTTTACTCCCCACCCAACCAAGTCTTTTCTTCTCCAGGCTAAATATTTTCAGTTGCTTCTACCGATGCCCATATAGAATGAAGTTAGAAATTAATATTAAACTGTTTTCTCATCCTAAAGGTACCTGAATAATACTTTCAAAAAAATTGATGGGCAAAATATTGTCACATCGCAGGTGGACCAAGGGCTTCAAGGGATTAATTATCCATCAGTTCCTTTTCCTTTTCCCTCCTGTATTCATGGCTACTCCGAATGACACCATCCTCAAAAGTAACAAATCTCACAGTGCTTGTCATCTGATTAGCTGGAATATCCAAATTGTGTCAAATCCTGGTTAATCTCCAGGCATGTATACACATCCTACAAACACAGATAATCTCTCTACCCTACATAAATGTACAAATGATACAATACATATCACTAATACATTGGCCTTATGCATAAGAGATAAACAGATGGTAGATAAAGGGTACAGAAAACTCACAATTCCCACCTTGGAAGAGAACCAAAAAGTTTTACAATATCCCAAAAGATTACTGATTATAGAGCCCAATTAGCAAATGAATAAAATAGAACTTATAATAAATCTACAGCAGTCTGTTTTGGAGCTGTGTTACTTTGCAATAAATATCACTAATACCTAGAAATATGGGAAAACAGACTTTAAAACTGCTAAATCCTTGAAAGAAGATTGGCATACATAAACACACACACACATATAGGGGGATAAGGGTCTGAGGGATGTATTGTACATATATATATATATGTATGTGTGCATGCATGCATGCATGTATATGTACATATAAAATTGTCCCTCTTTTAGCATTCTGCTAGAAATTAGAGTCTGTGTATTCAGTTTTGATGTGCCACCCAGAATGTATTTAGTTTGCAGTCAATCAATCCACAAACTTTTATGTTTTATGACAAAAACTGTCACTACACACTGAATACTCTCTATAGATATCATACTGCAAGGCTGGTAAATTTTCTTTAGAAGATTGTATAATATAACTATGAAATCAAACTCCCATTCCATTCATAATGGAGTTGCTAGCTGTCTTGAAGGATTACCTTAATTATTACCTAACCAGGGAAAGTAGATCTCATCTCAATTTTTAAAAATGTCATCAGCTTTTAAAGTACTATGTAGGGCTTTCTTTACATCTTTTAATAAAGTCAATGGGAGGTGTGCAGCTAGAATAGCACGTAAGCCTTGATAATTTTACACTTAATTGGTCACATTTCTTTTTTTTCCATCAAGTATTTCTGGTAATGTGACAGGTAGAATTGTATTGCCTAAATTGTTAATATTTGATTTTTCCATTGTACTGGATTTCAAATTATTTGTATATATTAGAATTTTGTAGCTAGTTTTGGTCTTTCATGGGCAACTAGGTGGCTCAATAGATAAAGTAATGGACTTGGAATCAGGGAAACTCATCTTCACGAGTTCAAATCTGGCCTCAGATGCTTACTAGCTCTGTGACCCTGGCCAAGTCATTTAACCCCATTTGTATAGTTTACTCATCTGTAAAACGAAATGGAGGAGGGAATGTCAAACTGCTCCAATATCATTGCCATGAACCACCTCTCCATTGACAAACAAAAGGTGTTCACAAAGAGTAAGACATGATTGAAATGTCTCAACAACAAAAAGTGACTATTTATAATTATTATTATACCTTAAGGATTCTTTACTATACTACAAAAAGACATTAAAGGCTAATCATAAGCCCTTTCCTTAAAAGAAAAAAGTAATTTTTTAAAAGTTTGTGGTCTTTCTCTGTTTGATTTTGCATGCAGATTTAAGATATCATTTCAAATTTTGAGTTATAAATAATTTCTCTCCACCTCCCTCATTTCTTTGGGGAGGTGCAGAATTATGGATAGGAAGTAACACATATTCTATCAGACATAGTTTCTGTGCTGTGTGGTTTGTTTTTTCTTTGTTAGGAGCGAAAATTCACTGAGGAAGGGAGGGAGATGAAGCTAGAAAGGCTGATATAACTGGAAATGACTGGAAGACTTGTATGAACTGATACACAATGACATAAGCAGAGAGCCAGGAAAACAAATTCTATTACAACAGCATCTACAAAAGCCTCGCATCAATGCAATGACCCAACTATGATTCAAGATGGCCACTGATGAAGAATACAACCCACTTCCTGACAGAGACAATGAACTATAAATGCAAGAATAAGACCCACATTTTTGGGACATGGCTAATGTGGGAATGTATTTTCCTTCTTTTATCCTTAAAAACAATTATATTATATTATATATATGTATACATATGTATGTATGTATATGTATGTGTATGTGTGCATGTATATATGTGTATGTATAGTTTATATATATGTATATATATATATATAGTTTTTAAATCCTGATGTTAAAATATACACATATGCATATTTTTTATTCATTTATTACAAGGATCTTGTTCACTTTTTTTCAGAGTGGGGATTGAGATAGGGTGAAAATAGATGTTTCTTAACTGAAAAAATCAAAATTTAAGTTTAAATAAGCACCAACCTAACTTAAAATAAGAAAAATTCAAGGGTTTATAAAGTCTGCCTAGTACCAGAATGGAAGCCGCACTTCAATGGGCTGAAAAACAAATTTTTGAAAAAACAAATGTCTTGAGAAAATCCTCCATAATGCATCTCATATCCCAGATTTTCCAGATTTTTTTGGTGGTGATGCTGTATCTCCAGGGGACAGGTTGTATTCTCATTCTTAGAACTCTGATGGTATTCTAAGGATAAGCTTGGTTTATAGGTCAGCTGTTTAGAGGAAAGTATTCAGTTTACTGGAAGGAAAGAAGCAGTTACATATATATGGATACATATTGCTGCCCCTTGTTCTTCTAGGTGCTGCAGTGGGCCTGGGCCTGAAGTCAGGCAGACCTGAATTCAAATGTACGCTCAAACATTTATTAGCTGTATGACCTTGTGCAAGTCACTTCACCTCTATCTGCCTCCATTTTCTCATCTAGAAAATTGGGATAATAATAGCAACTACTTCCCACAGTTGTTGTAAAGATCAAATACAGTTAATAGTAAAATGCTTAGTACAGTCCCTGGCACATACAAAGTACTATATTAATGTTGGGTACTCTTTTTAGCTATTATTATGAATGCGAAGGATTTTGACAATAAATTACAAAATGTGTTTATGGCATCAAAAGGCCAAGGCAGAACCAAATACAAGTGGGTGAAATCTGCCTCTTGATTTTTACTACAGGAAGCATCTAATATGCCTATCTCTCTTCCTCAATTCTTCCTATAAGTTACACAATAGTAATGTTCTGTATTGATGGCAGATTCAGGGAAAATTAAAGCCCTATATGAATGAGAATATTTTCATGCACAACTTCCTTGGCGCAAGTCAGTCTATGTGCAGTCATCTTTAATTCATCTCAACAACACCATATATCCATTCAGTGTTTATGTGCATGATAAGAAAGAAGATGGGCTGCTAGATTAGTCAAAGACATAACTAGAACATAAGTCAGAATATTTTAAGAATATGTGTGTAATATATATATAATAATATATACCTGCCATATTGAAGGTATATGTGTAATATATGTATGTATGCACATATGTGTGCATGTATATATATGCATGTGTATATACATGTTTATGTGTATATGCATACACATAAAATAATGAGAGAACCAGGAAGAGAGAGCTAAAGGAAGATTTTTTGGAGGAGGTGACATATATTTGGCTTTGAAAAATGAGAAAACTGATGATGACAAGAAAATACAGGAGAAAGCAGATCCCATGAATAGGAGATAATATGAATCAAAACATTAAGGAAAGAAAAAGTGAAGGAGTCAATGAGTTATCCACATTGTCTGGGATATGGAGTATGTTATAGAGGGTAACATAACAGCAAAATAAAAAAGATTTATAGAAATCTACAATTTAAGATAAAACAGGTATGTGAAAAGATGGAAAATATCTATTTCCCATCTAAAATTCAATTCTACAATTTTATTTTTAACTGTATATGGATAAAGATGATCCTAATAATTTGAATCCAGAAAAATTACTCAAGTGACTTCTATCAAACATGAGAGATCTGATTTTACACAATGTAAACATCCAGGATATAAGCTCAAATAAGCTTCAGTCAATGTCTTGAACTATATGTAATGCAGGGATGGTCTCCAAGGTCATCCCTAAAAAGGGTGTCACAGAATCACAGTTGGCATGAATGACATTGATAATGTTAGAATGATGTCCTTCTTAGAGCACTGGTTTTGGAGTAAAAGAAGCTGGGTCCAAATCCTCATTGTCATTACCTGCCTGACTGTAGAAAGGTTGCTTAACTTCTCTTGGCCTCAGATTTCTTTTTTATAAAATGAAGATGTTGGACTAGGGAGCCTCTAAGGTTCCTTTCAGTTCTGTATCTGTGATGCAATGTCCCTACACATGTGAAAAATCCCATTACCAGTCTTATTCATAATCCAAAGGATGCTAAAATGCTTAGTTCCCTCTATCTTGAAACCTGAGCATTAGTTCAGTCAAGACAGATTGGGTTATGGGTTACTCTTCCTTTCATCATAGCCATTTTCATATTCATCAGATTCAGGGTAATCGTTGGGCAATTTCTTTCCTCCATGGCTTTAACTTAAAGGCCACTTAACTTAACTTAACTTAACTCTTTAACTTAAAGAGGAAGACCACTGAACTCCATTACCAGGAACAGAGGATATGGTAAGGGGATGTATCATCTTTTTCCTCTTAAATATCAAACAGGAGTTTATAATTGATCCTAAAAGTAATAGGGAGCTATTGAAGTTTGTTGAGAGAAGGGATGACCCATTCAGACTTATAGGAAATTACTCTGACAGCCATTCTATGCTACAGCTTTGATGGCACTTCTGCCATTTACCAAAGTAATCTCTTAAAATTAGAACCTTTGTGTTCAGTCCAGGTTATAGTCAAAGTATATCACTTTCCTTTAGCTTAACAAGCCCAATTTCCTTATCTTTATAACAAACATTCAGTAGTTAGTCTTCATAAATATTAAACTCATTCTTACATAAACCTACATGAATTCATTTTTAAAGGTTCATCTTATTCAATTTCGTACTTTGGAAAACAGTGTTTTTTTAAAAAAACTTCCTTTGGGGGAATAATAATGCTCAATCTTATTCCTGTTGAATTAGATAGATAGATAGATAGGTAGATAGATAGATAAATAGATAGATAGATAGATAGATACACACACTCACAAGTTGCAGAAATATCTTTTAAAAAGTTATACATCCCTAGAAAAAGAGATTTGCTCATGTTAATGCTGTTAATAATCAATTGCAAAATGCTTCCAATAGCAAAGCACCTCCATTTAATGTAATGACATGCAGAGTAACAATAGTAATAATTGCTATATTATATATGTTATATATGTTAAAAAAATAATCATTATATTATATAATATATTGTATATAATAATAAAGCAATAGTAATAATAATTATTAAATAACATGTAGAGAGCCCCTCTACGTTTTCAAAACACTTTAAATATTACCTCATTAGTCCTCATAAAAATCCCAAGAAGTATATAATATTATTGTCTCCATTTTTTTTTTGGAGGAGGGGAAAATGATCTACGATTTCATTGTTCTAGGGAAATCCCAGGGAGGAAACTCCTTTTGTTAATGAATATCAGCAAAGACACTGTATCTTAGAAGAGTTACCTGAAGTACTGGGAAGTGACTCACCCAGGGTCACACAACCAGTATGAGTCAAAGTTAGGTTTGAAATCAGGTCTTCCTGACTCATTCTACCTTCACACATTTCTCCGGACTTTTATGATGATCATGTGAGATAAAATTTAAAATGTTTTGAAAACTCTTGAGAGGTTCCATACTTGTCAGTCACTATTACTAATATTTTGTTCTATATCCCATTAGGGAGATGCTTTGCTATAGGCAATGTTGTCTCTCTAGTCCCACTTTACTGATAAGGAAACTGAGTCTTAAACAGGTTAAATGCCTTGCCTGTGATCAGCAAGTAATAATGAGAAGTGGAACTGGAACCCATATCTTTCCTGACTTCAAGGTGAACATTCCTTCCAATCCATCTCACTGCCTCAATATCCTGTCTCCTCCCCCACACTTCTCCATATCTCAGTGACAATCTCTGATCATTGGTAGGTTTTCTCAAAAATGAAATGCAATGGGAGCAGCTGGGTGGTGCAATGAATAGAGCACTGGCCTTGAAGTCAGAAGGACCTGGGTTCTAATGTGGCTTCAGACCCTTGACACTTAACTAGCTGGGTGACCTTAGGCAAATCACTTAACCACAATTGACTTGTCTTACTTCCTCAAAAAAAAAAAAAAGAATGAAATACAAATCAAATGCTACATTTAAGTCCTGAAGACAGAACCCCATGAACTAATCGGGCAATTCACTAGCTCAGCTAAGAAAGAAAAAAAAAGAAGAAGAAGAAAACTCATGTACATTGAAGCTCATTGCATTCAGAAGTCAGTCTTGCATAGACTACAATCAGCTCATCGCAAATCTTTATCACAAGAATGGCTTTGACTTTTAATAGGTCATGCAGCCAGTGTGTGGCAGTAATTTGACCTTCAGATATTTTATATTTGGTTGAATAGCTGTCCATTCCTTCCCCTCTATTTAAAACCTGGCAATGAAGCTCAGATGGAAGGGAAGGGGGAGAGAAAGGGGGAGGAAGGACAATGAAACAAAAGACAGCAACTGAAATTGCTTCTAGTTGGCATGCCATGGATACATTGGGCTGAAATGCGCAGCCAACAGCATCTCACGAGGCCATAAACATAAAAAGAATACTTACGTGTTCAGTTGGAATTGAATTAATGTATAATTAAATGCAGAAAATCTTCTTTTAAAGGCCCAGTATTTTTATATTGTTAATGGCTTAACCCTTGCATATGTCATGGAGTCAAGGAATGACAATGGAAAGGAGGAACTATATCATATAACTACTTGCCCTTTCTATGCATGATTGAGGACAGACAACCCTGAAGAAAGCTAAAAGTTCAAGCCAGATTCTCCCAGGTGTAAATATATTCTCTGGTTTTATATTAATCAATTAACAAATAAATCTTAAGTGCTTATTATATGTCAGGCACTGTGCTAAGTGCTGAGAATACAAAGAAGAGGCAAAAAATGTTCCTGCCCTCAAAGAACTTACATTCTTGGTGAGAAAAAGGAAAATATGACTGAATCTAGAATTCGTTGGTATAAGGACTGGCCCTGGAGTCAGGAGGACCTGAGTTCAAATTTGTCCTTAGACATGGAACACAAAAACCAGCCATGTGACCTTGGGCAAGTCACTTAACCCCAACTGCCCTACCTTCTCACCTCCAAAAATATATATAATAAATAAGTAATAAATAATAATAAAGTAAATGGAATATACCCTTAGAGGAGAAAGCAGTAGTAACTGGGGGGGGGGAGTTGTTGTGGGGGTAATGGAAAAAAAATAGTCTCCTTTAGGAGGTAGCATTTGATCCGAGTCATAAAGGAAGCCATTTAGGACAGTATTCCAAGAAAGGGACTCAGCCCAGGAAAAGGCAGGCAAGCAGGGCACAATGACAATGAACTAAAATCCCTGCTGCTGGAGTGAGCTGAGGTAGAGAGATCTTTTGGGTTCTGGAATTGTGAGTTATAATCAGTTTAAAGGGAATTTGGTGTCCACATTAAGTCTTTCACCAATATGCTGATGGCTGTGTGGGTGGGGACCAGGCTGCCTAAGGAGAGATGAATCATCCTAAATCAGAAATGTCCCAAGCTTCCAGAGAAAGGAAGGAAGGAAAGATGGAAGGAAAGATGGAAGGAAGGAAGGAAGGAAGGAAGGAAGGAAGGAAGGAAGGAAGGAAGGAAGGAAGGAAGGAAGGAAAGAAAGAAAGAAGGAAGGAAGGAAGGA
>CM053597.1:194457206-194481470 GCA_028646575.1 Pseudocheirus occidentalis | reverse complement strand
TTGTTTTTATGCCTCTTCCTGTGGCACAATCTACCATCTTCTACCTCTACCTTTCCTCCACTCCCTTTACAATCCATTTCTTCCCCTAAACACTTTTTAAAAATCTTCTTGTTAGTTGGTTTCTACCCACACCCTCTTTCTGTGTACATCCCCCTCAAGCGTCACAATATTTATACAAATTTCAGTATTGACAGGTATCTGCTTCTCTTAAAGGAATGTAAACAGTTTGCTCTTATTGAATCCCAAGTTATGTGCATGTGTGAGCATCTGTGTGTGTATATGTACGTGTGAGTGTTTGTTTTCCTTTATTACCTTTTTATGTCTTTCTTGAATATTGTAGGTGGAGACTGAATTTTCCATTGAGCTCAGGCTTTTTCATAAGGAGTATCTAGAAGTCTTTTATTTCATTAAATGTCCATCTCTTTGCCTGAAAGAATGTGGTCAGTCTTGCTGGGTAGTTGATCCTTGGTTGCAGTTCTAGCTCTTTTGCTTTAAGAAAAATAGCATTCCATTCCCTCTGATCTTTTAATGTAGCAGCTGCCAAATCCTGTGTAATCCTGACTGTAGTTCCATGATGTTTGAGTTGCTTCTTTTTGGCTGCAATCAGCATTTTCTTCTTGACTTTGTAGCTCTGGAGTTTGACTACAATATTTCTTGGAGTTTTCAATTTTGGATCTCTTTCAGGAGGAAATCAGTGGATTCTTTCAATAACCATTTCTCCCTCTCATTCTAGGATCTCAGGACTGTTCTCTTTAACAATCTCTTGGAGGATGCTGTCCAGGCTGTTTTTTTTCATCATGATTTTCTGGTAGGCCAATAATTCTTAGGTTATCTCTCCTCGACCTGTTTTCCAAGTCAGTTGTTTTTCGAGTGAGATATTTTGCACTTTCTTCCAATTTTTCAATCTTTATATTTTGTTTGATTGACTCTTGTTTTATCATGGAATCCTTAGCTTCAATTTGTTTGATTCTAATTTTTAGTGCCTTATTTTCCTCAGCTAGTTTTTTGAGTTCCTTATCCTTATGTTCATTTTTCATTTTTAGGGATGCATTTTCTCTGGCTAGATTTTGGACCTACTGTCCTAGTTCTCCAATTTTGCTTTTCCAAGATTTTATTTCTTCAGTGAGATATTTTTTACAGTTTGAACACTGTAGATTTGAATTTATCTCCTACTTCTCTAATTTCATTTTTAAAATCTCTTTTGAGATCCTCCAAGAAGGCTCTCTGGTCTTGAAACCAATTTGCATTTCCTTCTGTGGTCTCCAGTGTGGATACAGAGTCCCTGTTGCCTTTTGAATTTGTTTGTTCTTGTTCACTATAAAAGGATTTGATGGTCCTAGCCTTTGCAGTTTTCTTCTTCCCCATCATTAGTGCCTTTGTCCTGGAATTTGGAGTGGATATCCAAGTCTGGGGTGCTGGAGTGTTAAACTTCTCAGGTTGGGAGGTAGGGGCTTGGTGGCTATAAGCTCTGAGTGTGTAGCATGAGGCCAATACAAGACTCTCAGTGATTCCCCTGAGTTACCCTGAGGCTTACAGAGTAACTTGTTGGGGTTGGATGGTCCAGCTCCTTCAGGTTTCAGAGACTGTATCCCTGAGCTATGGTTCAAGCAGGTTCAGAGCCTGCTACAGCTGAAGGCCTGAGCCAGAGTTGCTGTTTGCTGATTGGGCTGGTGATGCTAAATTGGCTTTTCTTGGTAGGGCTTGCTGGCTCCACCCTACTGGGCTTAGACTCTGTATTGTCTTCTTTCCACTTTCCTCAGCTGTCCCTCAGGCTGTTTCCACTGATACAAGTTTTTACTCTGATTAGTACATTTAATTCTGAACTTTTCTTGGTTTGGGAGGGATTTAGAGAAGCCACTAAGCTTTGTTCCTCCATATTGGCTTCTGGCAGTATGGGTGTATAAGTTTAAACATCCAGATTGCCCCTGCAGAACCTGCTGCCCCTGCTGTGGGTCCCAAGCTTTTTCCTACCCGGTTTGATGATCCTCTGTCCTCTGGTGAGATGGCTTCAAACCTCTCAGGCTCGGTGATTCTGCTGGATGCCTGGCTGGAGCTTTTTCTCTTGGTCTGCTCTTCTCTGCTCTCTGCTGCACATTGGCACAGCTTCCTTGTGCTCAGTGTTCTTCTTACCCCAACCTAAGTAGGCACTTTCCTGGGCCGGGAATCCATCTCGCTCAGTCTCTCAGTGGGTTCTGTGGCTCTAGAATTTGTTCAGATTCACTTTTTAGCCTTTAGTGATATAATGGCTCTGGAAGTGGCTGCGGCTTCTCCCCAGTGCCCTGGGGCCAGGCTGTGGTTTCAGGCTGGACTGGCCTCAGACCTGTTGTGATGGGTCCCTCCTGCTGAACTGCCTTCAGCGAGAGATGTGTTTTCTGTAGTTTTGTGGATTTTGGAGGTCTAAAATTTGTTATTTTATGTGTATTTAAGGTGCCTGTGCAGGAGCTGCTGATCCTTGCTGCTTCTATGCTGCCATCTTGGCTCTCTTATTTGTTTTTCAAAGTCTTTTTCAGTTTATCTATCACTTCTAGGAATTCTTCAAGTGTCTTGGAAGGATTTGGTGTGGGAGTTCTGACTGTGTTGTCTTCCTCCCATTCCATGCTTTGATCCTTTTTGTCCACAAAAAAGGATTCTAGAGTTTTATTGCTTTTCTTATTTTGCTTCCTTTTCCTCATTTTGGTCAGTCAATTAATTACTTGGTTTTTTTTTTTAGCTTTGTGGAACTCTCCTTCCAGGGAGAAAAGCTCTGTTCCAAATTGCTGGGGTTTTCCTAGCTGCTGGAGCTATTAGGGGGGTTTTGCAGCCCCCCCCAGCTTTGGCTTGCTGAAAGTGCACCCCAGGACCACCACACAAGACCATGATCTGGACACAGGCAGCTCAACCAAAGAGCACTTGGCCCTGATCAATCGACTCAGCCCCCCTGCATGGTCCACAGGCCAGGGGCTCTAAAGCAGCCCAGTGGGGGCAGCTGCAGGTTACAGAAGATCCTGCCTTTTCCCCTCTGCTTCCTTGCCCTGGGGACAGATTGGCCGAGCTGCTTTTCCTCCCCCAAATTTAGTTTCAAAGTTTCACTTTCACTAACTTTCTCTAATCCTGGCTTGCTAGATGTGAAAATCCCTTCCAGTGCTGTAGATCTTCTTCCCGGGTTAGGCTCACACTGCAGCTTGGTTCCTCCTGACTGCCCTGGGGCCTGGTCACAGTTTTGGTTTCAAGTTGGGCTGGTTTCGGTTCCCAGCCTGCATGATGAGCCCCTCCTACCAAGCTGTTTCTCTAATCCTTATTTTTCAAACCCTTGGTAGATGTGGAGTTGCTTGAGGTGCAGTAGATCTTCTCTCTTGTAGAATGGCTGTGGCTCGGCTCGGCTCCTCTGACTGCCCTGGAGCCGGGCCATGTTTTGGTTTCAGGTTGGGCTGGTCGTGGCTCATGGCCTGTCAGCATGAGTCCCTACTGCCAAGCTGCCCTGAGCAAGAGATGTGTTTTCTGTATTTTTGTGAGTTTGAGAGCCCTAGAATTTGTCCAGAGTCATATTTTATGGGTATTTAGGGTGGCTGTGTGGGAGCTGTGGAACGTTGCTTCTACACTGACATCTTGGCTCTGCCTCCTGTTTCCCAGAAATTTTTAAAAAGTAAAAGTTCCTATACATACAAAAATATTTACAGCTGCTTTTTTGTGATGGAAAAGAATTGGAAATCAAGAGAATGCCCATCAATTGGGGAATGGCTGAACAAATTGTTGCATTTTATTGTAATGAAAAGCTATTGTGCTATCAGAAATGATGAGCAGGATGCTTTCAGAAAATCTTGGAAGACTTGTATGAACTGTGGCAAAGTGAAGTGAACAGAACCCAGAGAACAACTTACCCAGTAACACATTTGTACAATAATCAGTTGTGAATGACTTAGCTATTCTCAGAAATATACTGATCCAATATAATTCCAAATGGATTAAGTTGAAAAAAATGCTATCTACATATAGAGGAAGAATGGATAGTGTTTGAATGCACATCAAAACATCTTTTTTCAACTGTAAAAAAAAATTAAATGCTGAAGAGAATCAGAAGTTTTGTGGGCAGGATTATTACTGAGAAGATCCTAGAAACTGAACTATGGGGTGACACCTATATATTGTGGAATACTTGAAAAACTTTCCAATTAGGATGGGACTGTGTCCTGGGTAGATATCCCAGAGCTGAAAGGGTAAAGCCCAGGATTTGATCTCTAGTTTGATATAATAGCAGTATGATTGCTGAGAAGGTAGCAGGGAAATAAAGTAAAAGATAATTGAACACATTCTAGTATCACAATTTGTTTAGCTTACCTCAGGTAATGGATATCTATTTAGTTCCTAGTTCTTTGTTACTATCAGAAGTGCTACTACAAATATTTTGCTGAATATAACCCTTCCTTTTTATACCAATTATCTTTGACTTATGTACTTTCCAATGAGATCTCTGGTTCAAAGAACGGGAATATTTTAGTCACTTTCTTAGCAAGTTTTTTCCACAGCAAATGGCCTATTTCAAAGCTCTACCAACAATGTAATAGCATATTATCTTCCCATAGTCCTAACGACATTTACCAATACCATCTTTTTCTTTTATTCATATTTGAAAATGTATTGTGTTTGAGTTAAAATGTTGGGTTTACTGTGGTGTTTTTCTTCTTATTAGTCATCTGAAGTAATTTTATTATGTTTTTTAATATCTTGTACTTTTTTAAAAACAATTATAAGCTGACACCCATTTTTTTTTTACTACATATCAATTTACCAATGGCTTTTAGTCTTATGTATTTAAAAGTCTGTTATCTAAGAACTCTGAAATCAGTTGCATTTAGACACTACCTGATCATATCACTTCAATGTTGATGAGATTTCTTTTTGTAAATTAATAATGATATCCAGGAAATTACTAACATTAACATTCTATGTTTCTGTTCCATAAACTTTTCAACATTCTACTATTCTGTGGTTTAAAAATCACATCAAGAGAAATAGTTTTATTTCTATAAAGACCAATTTAATCATTTCAAAATCATCAATATTTACCAAAAACTTATTTTGTACCTTGTGTAATGTACCCTTCAAAATAGTACTTTGTAATGCAATACCCCATGGAACAGTGTCAAAATACTGTATATGAACTAAGAGTCATATCTCCACTGTGACATGCCCCAAATTCCCTCAAACCAGCATAAACTGTAATTGGAAATATTTAACAAAATAAGTGAAAAATACAATAGTACTTACATAATATCATTATCTCTCCTTCTAAGTCTCTCTAAACCTGCGGGAATCAATATGTGGTTTATTGGCTCCAGTTTCTACCTGAGTTCAGTTCATTTCTACCACTAAAATAGAACATATTCATTAGAACCATTATGTGTTTTAAAATATGTGCATTTATTAAGTTCCAACTATGGGGAAAAGCTTTGGACTATGCAATGATAATACAAAGGCAAAAGTAAATGAAATCCCCATCCTCAAGAAGTAGATATTATATTTAAAGGACTGATTATTATAGAAAAGTAAACATATCTTGAGGAGGAAGAGACCATTAAGACTTAGACTCTATTCTGCTAAGTCTTAGAGGGATGAAGAAAGGCTTGGAGTTGATAGCTGGGAGCAGACTAAAGAAAGCCAGGGTTAGAAGGGGTGAAGATGAGTAAAAAAGAAAGTCCCAGACACTGAGGATAAAATGGCACAGTCACCTTCCTCAAGAAGCTTACATTCTACTTAGGAATAAAACATAAACACAGAAAAATAAAACCAGATAATTTGATGAGTGAGATACCATTAACAATTGGAAGGAATTGAGAAGGTGAACACCAAGATCATATATTTAAACCTCAATTCTACTAGCTTTCTGTGTCCTTGGGAAATCACATCCCATCTTTGAGCATACTTCCTCTCAATAAAAATGTATTGATTGAATTAAGATTATCAAGATCTCTTAATGAAAGATTTCTCCTTCTTATAAATAGAAAAATTGGAAATTAGGAATTCAAAACTGGTGTATACCTTATCAGAAGCAGTCATCATAGCTGTTATTTTAGCTTAACTTTTTCTTTGTTACAAGGAACCATTCAACTCTGTTTAGGAGAGAATGAGAATGTAATAGCTATAGCTAAGTCCCTATAAGTGCAAATAATGAATACCATGAAGTGATGGCATTAAACTGGTGAGTTCTCAATTCCTTCTAATTGTTAATACTGTCTCACTCATCAATTGATGGCATCTAATTTGCACTACATATTTCCATTGGGATAGAGTAAATTATCATATTTTATATAATTATAACTTCAAATAGTACCAATTCAAATACTTGTAACCACTTCACAAGTTCATTATTAACACTGATCAGAACCTATCTGTATAATACAAAAGTAAGAAAAAAATCAATCAATTTAAAAACAAATAAAAACAAGATGTTAGAGCAGATAACATTTGTATTCTTCCCATTCCAAATCACATGATTTAAGCAGAAACACATGTACTCAATGCAAGTTATCTTGACTTTTTGTCCAGTGCTCCCTCTGCATTAAAATGCCAAGATGCCTTCATTCTGAATGCTATGATAAAATTAAATGTATAGTATAGAATAGGAGGAATGCCAAACTTGGGATCAGAAGATGGGTTCTGGCTCCAACTGTGACCTTGGCTAGCTATCAGATTTTAAGCAAACTGTTTAATTCCTCTGGGATGATTTTTTTCTCATTGCTTAAATGGGAGGGCATATTTCTTAACCTGTAATCTGGCATTCAGTTATGTTGCTATTGGAATTATTTTTCAGAAATGGCTTGAAATGGTCACTAAGGTCCCTTATATCTCTATAATTCTGTGATTTTGTGAGCTATCTGGATTTTGTAAGCTTCAAAGGCTGCGAATTAAGCCTTTGGGAACAAAACTGGTTGCAATATTTTTACACAAAAGAAAAAAAATAACTTCATTTCTAAATCTTTTGAGCACAACAGAAATGAAGGAATGTTAAGAACTTTAATCCAGCTGTCATATTTCCATTTGTAAATTCATACCTTCCTTCTATTGACATTTACCAAGCACCAGGAGCCATTAACCTATAAGAGTATTGTATTTGGTTGACATTAAACTTTGTAAGTCTATTTTAGTTGAAGTATAAAACTTGTAAAAAAAATGCTACATCTTTTACATCTTTTGATTTACCCCCACCATAAGCTCTCTCATGTAGTATCTTTTTCTTTGAAGTAAAAAATACACTCACATACACACATTGCTTATAACCCTTGAGACACATTGTATTGTGCTGAGAACTTCAGTGGTATGTATTTGACTTTTGTTATATGACATGATTAAAACTGAATGGACAAGGGACCTTTGGGCAGTCATAATACCTGACAGTTACATAGTGTTTTAAAGTTTGTAAAATATTTGATAGATTGAGGATTCAGATTACAGATGCAGGGTTGGAAGGGACCTCAGAAGCCATCTCTAATACAACCCTCTCATTTTATAGATTAGTGAAATGTGCTGTATTAAAGTCAAATGGCTTGTACAAAATCATACAAATAGAAAATACTGGAAAAAGGATTTTAATTCAAATACTCTGATTTTTCCATTGTATCATGTTATGCTATATATATTTTTATCATTTAAGCTTTAAAATATTTTTTATTTTTAATTGATTTGTTTATTTACTTTTAGTTTACAAGTTTAAGCTCTATGATCCCTTGAGTTTCAAATTTTACCCCCTCCCTCTACCCCCCCACCGACCCATGGCCAGATGCACTCAAGTATAGGATTTGTAAATATTTTCACATTGGACATTATTATGGATATATAGAAGGGTTGTAACCAATGGAACTAAAAATGGGGAAAAGGAAACAAAATGAAACATGGAAAAGAATGAGAGCATGTAGATTGCTTCAGTCTCCATTTAAACTCTGTTCTTTCTAGATCTCCTCAAAATAATTTTTGAAGTCAGTAATTTAGGTTATATTACCACCACTTTGCAGAAGAGAAAACTGAGAGTCACAGGTTATACTTTGTTAGCAGAGGTATGATTTTCATTCTGGTCTTTGACTCTTACTATAACATCGTATTTCCTCAGTGTGTTATATCCATTGAATTATTAGTAGACAATAGATTATTTATCTATGTGAAATTGAAAGTATTTTTAAATTTTATTTGAATATATTCAGTAAGTCACTTAATGCTTTCTAGTAGAACGTTTGTATGTGGCTTTACAAAACATAAAGTTGGTAGTCATTTATCATATCCTCAACAGAACATTCAAAATATCTTTTTCATATCACACTCCTATGCATGCACACACACACACACACACAAATCATCAACTTCCAATTGAATACAAAATGAAGATCAGACATAATTGAAATCTTATTTATTTTGATTTTCCAAGAGAAACTCTCTGCTGCAATCAGGGCATTCTAGATGCTTCCTTCAAATGTGTTTTATTTATCTCCAGAGGTGGATAGGTGTTCAAGGAGGACTAGCACCTCTGGTGTGAGGGTTTGTTGATCCCTCATGTGCTATGTAGCATGTGCAATGATCACACCACAGTAAATCATCTCAGTAGAAAAGGTAAACCAGGTGGAAAGTGACTGAAACATCTCAAATCTATCAGTGAGTTGGGGATGGGGTGTCTACCCCTAGCATGTGATGACTTCCTAATCAGAATGGGTGGATGAAAACAATTTGTGCAAATAGCTATGAAGATGACTGAAACAGACTCTGTGGAGTGCTTCATTGTCAAGGTCATCCACTGCATCTTGGGTCATCACAATTCAACATGTTACATTTGAAAGAGTGCTACATTTGGAATTAAAACACAAGTTTGATTTCTTAGCTGTTAACTAGCTCTGTGATTTTGGTTAAATCACTTAATCTCCATGCCCAATCATTGTTCTCATGAGTAAAATGATGGGGTTGAACTTCAATTTCTTCTCAGCTCCCTCTTAGATCTAAATCTATGATCTTATTTCCAGTACTTACAACAATGGCTGACATGCAATAAGAACTTCATTAATGGATAATGACCGACTACTTCTGACCAGATGCACTGTAGTTTACTTTCACTGAACATTTTTTTCTTTAACTGACAATTTCTTTGTTTGCATGCATACTTAGCACAATATTTCATACATTGTCATTTAATAAAAAGGATATGAACTTTTTGAGGAAGAGATCTTTCCATTTTAGAGTTCCTGACAGAAGAAGGGAAAACAGGGAACAATGTAATATACTTCTTAGATTTGTGAACAATGGCTTTCATAGAGTTCAGAGAAAGGATAGCTAGAGTCTCATGTCCTAAAATTCTACTTGGAAATTGTCCTGAGAGGGAAGAGAAACTCTCAATATTGAAATTCTTAAAGATAGAAATAGAAATGGCTCTGGTTAGGAAGAAAAAGAAAGTTATTTAAAGAAACCAATACAGTTAATGACGGAGCCCTATGATTAATTTAGATTACAAAAGACACATGGATTGATGCCATAATACAACTTCGAGGATTATATTCCAAAAAGATCATAGAAGTGGGAGGAAGACCTACGTGTAAAAGAAAATTATTGTAGCTCTTTGTGTGGTGGCAAAAAATTGGAAATTAAGGGGATGCCCATCAATTGGGGAATGGCTAACAAATCATGGTATATGAATATAAAGTAATGCTATTGTGCTATAAGAAATGAGGAGCAGATGGACTTCATACTTACCTGGTGAGGCTATGAACTGATGCCGAGTGAGAAGAGTGTAATGACCGACTTTGATAGACTGGACTCTTCTCAGCAATTCAAGGTTATAAGACAACTCCAAAAGACTCATGACAGAGGGAGATGTTTGCATTCAGAGAAAGATCTAGAAAGAACAGAGTTTGAATGCAGAATGAAGAAAACTACCTGCTACCTTTTTTTTTCTGGTTTGGTTTCCTCTTTCCTTTTGTTCATTCCATTGGTTACAAAACTTCTTTACCACCTGACTAATGTCTAATGTGAAAGTATTTGCAAATCCTATATTTGATTGTATGCTGCCATGGAGAGGAGAGGGGATGGAAGGGAGAAAATTTGAAACTCAAGGGATTGTGAAACTGAATCTTGTAAACTAAAATAAACAAATCAATAAAGAAAAACATGTATTAAAAATAAAAAAAGAAAAAGAAAAACAAAAGATACATGGAAGACAGAAGGATGGATAACTGAGTATGAACTTTAAAAAGATAGCATAATAATGTATATGTAAAGTCTTCATTAGATTGCATACCATCTTGGGGAGGATAGAAGGGAAGGAGGGAATGAACTTGAAACTTATGGAAGTTAATATTGAAGACTAAAAATAAATTAAGTAACTTTATAAAGTGGCATAATGCTAGAATTTGTTTATACTAAGATTCAAAATGAATGGAGAGGGAAGAAAAAGGCTAGAAATTGGGTTTAAACCTGTGATCTCATTGATATAGAAAACTCTTAGATAAGGAACTCTTTCAAGTCAGATTGATATCTTTTCTTCAATTTAGAATCTTATAATGAGTTTCCAAGGGTGAAATATCAAAAACTCTACCAGTGGGTAGTATGTGGGCCACAAAATTCTCTTCTAATCAGATTGAAATATAATTGAAAAACATTTAACAAAAAAAATAAAATTCCAGTTGATCACAGATAATGTTGATATGCAGTTTTCTAAGTCAATATATGGCTAAGAGCAAGCAGAACTACTCAACTCCACATTTTTTTTTCTTTACCAAAGGGAAGACTCTTCAGATCTGGAATGAAATAACAACAATTATAGATAATTGAAACCTAAGATAAATGCCATGTTAAAAGAGAACTTGATTATTCTCTTTGAGTTCATGTTTCCTATCCAAGATGAAATACATTTTATGGTAGACAATTGTATCATAACAAAAACTAACAAAGTGAAATGAGTGAAAGCTCAGAAAACTCAGAGAAACTTCACTACTGGAGAAGGGCAAATGTCCCAGTTTTCATAGAGGATAATAGGATAGTTTCTTCATCCTATTAGTTTATTTCCTGGTAAAGTCATAGAGCTAAGTAATCATTGTGTGTTAAAGATCAAGTCAAAATAAAGTAATTTTACTGCTCCTTTTCAGGATTACTAAACTGTAGATTGAATAAATGCCATGATACCATTTTTAAATCAAGAAGCAAGCCATGGTTTTCATTGTATAATGCCATTGTACATATTTTCTTTATAATTTGTTATTCTTATTATAGAGGTAGATATTTCAATAAATTCTTATGTATTTAGACTACTGTTTTATTATTAAATCTTAATTATTCATTTATTTATTCAGAAAATTCCTAGGTGAATCATCATTTGGTAAGATTTTTATCTCTCTCTCTGTTTTGCAAATATTCATTGAATAAAATAGAAATACCTGTGTAACATACTCCTCTGACATTTTTCTTCAGTTTTTGTCTTTTGGGAGGACAATGACCCTAAAGGGTAGTTTATTATTACTGTCAAGTATCTTAGGGAAAGCCTGGAAAACTCAGTTTCTAGGATTTTCATTCATGAGGCCCCACCAGTATTGTTCTATTGATAATTGGACCAACACTTTTCTGAATGTATCTTTATCACATTCCTCACCTAACAAGCTTTGCTTTGTAACATCTTTTTTAAAGAAAAAGAGAACAATAAAGTGGCATAGCAAAAAGCAACCAAAGAAACAAAACAATTATTTCTGAGAGTATATAGTATACCCCATATTTACAGTACCTTATCTTTACAAAGAAGGGAAAGGGCATGATTTTCTGAATTCTTCTCCATGAGTGATTATAATTACATAGCATACAGCTGTATACCTGGCATGTGAAGTCTTATCTTCCATATCATAGACTCCCTTCCTTCAAATGTCTACTTAGATTCTATTTCCTACATTAGAGATTTTTTATTTTCCCAGATGCTAGTACTAGCCTCCCCCAAACAACAAACAACAGCAACAACAACAATAAGAACAACAACTTTTTGGAGAGGTCCATGATATTTCTTCTAAAATAATATAATCTCCTTGAGCACAGGAAAGATGTCATTTTTGTTTTTGTATTCTCATTTCCTAGCCCAGTCCTTGGCACAAAGAAGGTATTTAATAAATGCCTGTTGATAGATTAATGGATTCTCCTTACTTCACCTTCCACCAGTTTATATGTATCTTCTCTTTTCCCTTAATTTTTTTTTTGCGTCTGTTGTTCCTCATGGAACAATAATGTTTCTTTCTATCAAATGTGTATAGGATAATTTGTTTACTATTTCTCCAATTAGTGAGCTCCTCCTTTGTTTCCAGATGATTAATATCACAAAAATGGCTGCATATAGATTTTGGATCACTTTCCCCCTGCCCCTCTTTACTTCTCTTCCTTGCAGTTTTATCCCAGTAAGATCTCTATTTTAATCATTTTAATCATTTATTGAAACGTACATCCAATTTCTTTCCAAATTAATTGTTTCATAAAATGTTTATCAAAGTGCTCATCTTTCATCAATTCATCAAACACCAACTCCTTTTGTCATATTTGTGAGTGTGCTGGGTATGAAGTGAAACCATATAGTTTGTATTTGCATTTCTCTTCTTATTAACAATTCAGAACAGTCTTTCATATGCTTGTTAATAATCCTTGTTTCAAGATCTATTTGTTCACACTGCTTGACATCTTTTCTAATGGGCTAAATCTAACAGTAGATCTTAATAACACTATGTTTTACTGAATATGATTTCACATGTATATGTCTTATTTGCCAAGTTTCTTTCCTGTATGACAGTGTATCCAGATAATCTATTCAACTTTCAAGTGCTGAACAAATGTATATTGAATTATTGAAGAAATTGAGTTCAAAGATTTGCAAGTATATGGATTAAAATATTTCTAGATTAATACAAATGCTAGTATTCAATGAATATCGATGACCTCAAATTATATTCTAGGATTGATAAATTTGTGACACAGACATATTAATCACATCATTTAAATGGGGGATAGAGAAAATTTATTCCCAAATGAAGCAAACCTTGGGGAGGACTAAACTGGCTGATCATGGGAGGCTGAGGACTTTAATCATATGTAGCTCTTCAATAGCCACTTGCTAATCTACTCCTGTCTTTGTTCTTAAGAACCAAGGACTGGACATCTGAACTACCCTTGCCCAAAGTTCACCTTTACTTTTTGCTAATGAAATCAATCTTATGTCACTACCTGGAATCCAGTGACAATCTGCAATCTTATGACTCTACTCAGATTCCCTGTAATTCAGTAGGATACCTAGTTTTAGTGACATATACCCAGGAATGTGTTGTTTAATCAATGACCAGTTCTCTGAGAATATAACTGTGTAAAGGACACATTTTAAGTTTAACCTATATTATTGATAATTTCTCTATTACTTCCTCAAATTTGAATAATCCACAAAATAATAAATCAAACTTTGACTTTTGGCATTCATTGATTTCTGAGCTGGAAATGGTCTCATTGAAAATTCAATAGTTGATTTGAGAGCTGTCAAGAGTGGACATCAAGGAATCCCTGAATTCTCATCCACATCAACTACATCTGCTCAATGTTCCTACCCCACTCCACACTCCCTTTGAATTTAATTTCCCATACTCATGTTTTTTCCCAATAAAATTTAAGTTTATTGAAAACAAGGGTTGTTTACTTTTTCCCAGTACTGAATATATTGCCTAACATATAGTAAGCACTTAATAACTGACTTTTGAAGGAATCTGTGTCAAGTGATTTTTAAAATCTAAGTTGCAAGCTAAATTTATTTTTTTCTCCTAAAATATAAAGATATGTTACATTCCTAGCTTAGATGATGAGCCAGCTAGGTGGCATAGTGAATAGAGCACTGGAAGTCGAATATGGAAGACATATTTAACTTTGGCCTCAGACACTGACCAGCTTGTGTGACCTTGTGGAATTTATTTAACTTCTGTCTCAGTTTATCTTTAAAATTGGGATGCTAATATCCAGTTTCACCAGGTTGTTATGAGGATTAAAACAAATGGGAAAATATTTGTAAATACAAACCTTAAGGTGCTATATAAATACTATTTATCTTTAATATGATCATTATTTCACTTCATGGGAAATCCTCCATGTTTGTAACAATGAGAAGATTAGAGTAAATCACCTCCAAAATCCCTTCCAGCTCAAAAACCTGTGCTACAAGAACAATATTATTTAGATTGTGATGCTGACAAAAACATTTTAGGAAAAAAGAGTAATTGATAATTTACTTTTCAAGATTTAATGAGATAAACTGACTTTTGTTCATGTAATATTTTTTGTGTCAGCTGAAAAGAAGGGAGACAGATAGTAATTAATTCTTAAAGAAAATGAACCAACAGTATGTTTGGTGCGATTAAATCTTGTAACCTTTTTTAGTCTGAATCAGTAAAGCATAAAAATGGGCAGAAAATACTAGTAGATTCTATTTAGCTGAAATACCTTTATAGGTTCTTTAACACAAAGAAATAAATGCCTTTCTCCCAAGACTAATATATAGGTGTCTAGTTCAGAAATACAATCCTTATTATTTCCTCATCAATTATTAAAATTGCAACCTTTTCATCATTATTTAATCAATAAGCTCTGCACCCCGACCTACTAAGTAATAATCTGGAGGAACCTTTCCCCAATAAGCAGTTGTTTACAATGTATCAAAATGTCTTATCTTCTAGACTTAAATTAAACATTATATTTATTGGCTATACAATTTATCAACAGTGTAGCAGAAAAATACATAAACCATTATTTATGATACTTCAGCTGAGAAAAAATATCGCAGCCAGTCACTTTTATAAATTCTGTATTCATTAATATTCCTTCCATGGCTCTGCTTCTGATATTCCTGACTTTACCACCATATTTCAGCTACTTTTTCACCATTGAATTTCTTTCATTACTCAAGACCTCCTCAAGTCTGGCATATCCATTCATTCCTATCATCTTTTTTATCCATGCCAGCCCCGTTCTTCTCTTTCTGAGCTCCTCTTATGGTCTTCATTTTCTGAAGTGGTCTAGCTTGACTACCTCCATTCCCCTCTAAGCTCTGCTTCTGACTTCAAATGCTTCAGTTATAGGAATCAATTACATGCCTCCCCTCTACCCTTTTCAGATCTGCTTTGTGTTTTGTCTTGTCCCCTTAGAATGTAATCTCTATGATGGAAAGAGCTTTTTTTTCTTTTTGCTTATGTTGCTTTTATTTTGAATGTATTATTTATTTGTGTTTATTTATTTTATATTATTCATTATATTACTATTGATTTATAATATTTATCATATTTTCATATAACACATAGTATTTGTTAAATAAATTCTTTTAAAATTTTGAGCTCCAAATTCTCTCTGTGTGTGTCTGTCTCTCTCTCTGTCTCTGTCTCTCTGTCTCTGTCTCTGTCTCTGTCTCTGTCTCTGTCTCTGTCTCTCTCTCTCTCTCTCTCTCTCTCTCTCTCTCTCTCTGTCTCTCTCTGAAGAGGAATTGGACTTAGAAATGAGAAGGATAAAAAAAAAAAGTTGACCAAGCTGAACACCTCAGAGCCAAAGTAAAATGGGGAGGAAGGGAAGGAAGTCATTCCCCTCTCATCAGTTCAGTTCATGGCACCTATGCTGTGTGTAATCTTCACCCTCTGAAACCTGCAGAAAGGAACAGTAAAGACAAGAGCATACTCTAAGTTATTTTAGCTTTAAAAATGCAATCTTTCTAAGCTTGATATTCTTTCAGATTACACAGCCAATTAAAGAAGGCTACACCCACTCATGTGGTAGAGGACACAAGGTGCCTCCATGTTAGGAAATCTGAGCATGCCCAGACAAGCGTCCTTACACAGGAAAGGAACTTCTTCTGAATTCAATTCTTCCCTTTTGTCTGAAATATGGTCCTTCTCATCTCTAGACAGAACTATTGAGTTTCTATATTCAAAGCAATACCCCTTTAAGGAGTTCTGTGCTGACTGAGAATTATGCTGGATTTTGACATCTTTGATATGCCTTTTCCTTTTTTTCCTTTAAGTGACTTTCCCAAGGTCACACAGAAGTAAGTGTTAAGCAGCTGAGGCTGGATTTGAACTCAGTTCCTCCTGACTCCAGAGCCAGTGCTCTATTCACTGCACCACCTAGCCACCCCATTGATCTGCCTTTTCAATGTTAAATTTTCAAGGTTAAAATTGAAATATGCAGAAAACACACACACACATAGAAATGTTTCTCTAGATCTATTATGGGAGGAACTTTCCTGTTCAACATTTCTTTGTATTGTGAATTTGTTTTGTCTGTCCCATAAATGCACACATACCAATTCAATATGTATATAGATGTATTTTAAATATATGCACATATTAACAAAGACCACTAGTAAACATTAACAATTAAGGAAATCAAAGAGAAAAACAAAAAAAAAATATCCAATAGACAGCTTCAACATTCATCATAGGAAAGAGCTGGAAACAAAGAAAGTGTCTATTGATTGAGGAATGTCTGTTAAACAAAAATAAAAAGAAAATGCTTTCCCCTTCACTGAGGCTATTTGATTGTGTAGTTCCCTGATTCCAAGTCACAAGTTCATTTTTGTTTTCTTTAGCAATGACTCAAATTATATTGTTTAGCTGGCTAGTCCCATCCTCTTGAAAACACATTTTTAGGAAATGAACCTTACAAAGGCTGAAGTGTGGGACCGGGTATTCAGCACTATTTGAAGAGAGACCATATTAGACATATATAGTTATTTAAATGTTATCTTCCCCATTAGAAAGTAAGTTCCTTGAGGGCAGGGGAATATTTTTCATCTTTCCTTACAATAATGAATAGACAGTGTATACAGTGATCTTGTGGTATGGTATAATCACTTATTAAATACTTCCAGACTAATTGAATTTTTTAAAGATATTCTATTTTTTATCCTAATAAATATTTTCACAATGAGGCTTTCTAATGTCACATTATAAACAGTTAATAAGAAGGTATGTTATACTTTGAAAATATAAAATATTAACTAAAGTTGACAAAAATATTCTTCAACTGTAAGAATTCTAAAGTCTTAAGCATTCTACAAATAAAAACACCTTTTATGAACCTTTTGCAATTCATAAATCATTTAATACTAACAATATTCCACTTGTATAATGTACATAGTGTTTTAAAATGATAAATAAAAGAAAATATGAATGGCTCCTTGACATTGGGGGAAGAGATGGAAAAGGCTGAATGCAATTTGTCCTTTAACTCAAACCTTACAATAGTATTTCTTCTAGAATGTATTCTTTAAGAGTAGAGATCCCTCAACAAAGTAGTTGGGTTCAACTTGGACATTTAGAAGTCTACTTGGCAGCACTCTAAAGTGATTGCCATGGTAACATTCACCTTTTTGCCATGATCTCTTCTCTTGAGTCTAGTGGGATTCTCTGCAGAGAGAAGTATAATCAGTAAAAATGACCTATCAAACCTTTTCTTCATGTCATTCTCAGGTTCTGGATTTCTCAAAAGAACTAGGAAAATGAAAAAAATAGTTTTGTCTCACATGCACACATACATGTACACCTATACATGCATATATACACACTCACAAGTTAGGTCCCTTGCTAAAAAAATATTTTTAAATAGTAAATCATATCCATTCATACCCCTCAGTGTACTTTCTTTTCTATCACTAATGCCCATGACAATGTTGATACGTTACAAGAATATATTAAGTCAACCTGCAGTGTTTCCACACAAACAATGAGTAAGCAACTTCATACTTTCAAAATAAACTCACAAAAGCACTTTGTTCTTCCAGAAGGACAGGTAAAACTATTTTCTTCCAAGTTACACTTGTTTTCAAGACATTTCTGGTTAGATATTTTTATATAAAAGCAAATTTAATCTTGCTTCCTTTTCTACATAGATCAACTTTACTCCCTACAATGCAAATTTAATTATGAGTTTGTTTACTTTTTCATCTTTAGAGATGTTTTGGATTTCCCTTTTATGTTGATACACTTCTCTTTGCCCATTTATGATGGGCTTTGCTAGATTAAAACTGGGGAGTATAGGGTTTCCCGAGAGGACTTATGTTGAGTTCAATAAATACACTTATATGCTACAGATTATTGATTTACACCACACAACATTGGAAGATTGTTCTTGTTAAAAGTAGTGTGAGAACCATTCTATTTTTTTGTATTAATGACAGTACCCTTGTGAAGTAGCACAAATCAGAAATTTAAATCCTGACAGTAGGTAATATCACTACTCTCAATATTTTTCCCCTAAATTTTTTATCTTCATCTAGAATGTATAAAAACAAGGACAAAGATTAGAATCTAAATTTTAGAGGAGAGTAGATGCTATGGATTGTGTGAATAATTCATAAATCATATTAGTAAGACTTTTATAGGCTACCATTCCTTTTACTTTTATAAAGCATATATGAGGCAACATGAACTGATGGTTAGAGATCTGGCCTACAGTCAGGGTCACATGGGTTCAAGTCAGCCTCTGACATACTGTCTATTTAACCAAGGGCCAATCACTTAGTCAAGTGCTTTAAAGAAGAGGCTACTTTATACTAAGTGACTTGCGGCTGAGAACCATTGTGTGTAGGAACTTAACCTAGGTCTTCCTGCTTTCAAGGCCAACTCTTTACACACCTATAATATTATATCAACTTCTTCTTTGGAAATATCAAAATGAAAATATTTAAACCTGCTACTCAGGTCAAGAAACTAACTAAATCTACCTGCCATGCTGTTATATATATGCACCATAGCTTTTCAGTTAAATCAATTACCATACCTATAATCATATCAATTTTGTCCTTTCTAATAAAAACTATCTGAAGGAGTCATGGCTTTATCAAAATGGGAAACTCTCAGCATGAGAATTCCTTCCTTCTATTCAACTGAAAAAAATTTCATAAGTATGTGCAAGTTACAGTGTTAGGAGTCAAGGGGAAAAGACACAAATGAAATAATCATTCTACATTTACCCCCCCCCCCATACACACACCACTTTGGTTCTTACCTATAATTTCATTAGTGTATACATATCTACAACTCTTAAATAAAGCCTTAGAGATTTGCAATATTCTCCAAACTTCTCTCAAGTATATTTTCCTAGTTGGCCTATCTCAAGTGGGTCAGTTTCAATGCCATATCATCTGCCATTGGTTAACTCTTCTATAGCCAAACATTTGATAATCTAAAGGGGTATAGATCCTTTGAAAGTGATACATTAGTGACTAGTCTAGAGTCATTCAGTCAGAGTGTGTCAAAAGGATCTTTCTGACTCTTAGGTTCTGCTGTCTATTATGATATCCTGCCTTTACATTATATTACATTACATTACAAACAGTGCAGCTAGGTGGCACAGTGGATAGAACGTTGGGCTTGGAATCAGTTACTCATCTTTCTGAGTTCAAATCTGGTCTCAGATGCTGGCTAAGTAATCCTGGACAAGCCACTTAACAGTGTTGGCTTCAGTTTCCTCATCTGTAAAATGAGCAGAAGAAGTAAATGGCAATCCATTCCAGTATCTTTGCTAAGAAAAACCACAATGGGATCATGAAGAGTTGTACACAATTGAAAAGACTGAACAATAACATTACATACATTTGGTCTCATCCCATCTCATCCCATCCCATCCCATTCCATTCCATCCCATCCCATCCCATCCCATCTCATCCCATCCTGTCCCGTCCCATCCCATCCCATCCCATCCCATCCCATCCCATCTCATCTCATCTCATCTCATCTCATCCCATCCCATCCCATCCCATCCCATCCCATCCCATCCCATCTCATCTCATCTCATCTCATCTCATCATATCATATTATGTTATATTATATTATACAGCTAGGTGACGTGGTGGATCTGTCATTGGCCTGGAATTAGGAATAAGTGAGTTCAAATCTGGTCTCAGAGACTTACTAGCCATGTGAACCTGGGCAAATCACTACACTTCAATTTCTTCAACTGCCAAGTAGGGATAAAAAGAGCACCTCTCTTTCAGAGTTGTTGTGAGAATCAAACAAAATAATATCTTCAAAGTGCTCAGCACTTGGCACATGGTAAATATTACGTGAATGTTAATTTCTTCTACTGCATTCCATTATATGTACGCTCTTTGCATTATTTTACATCCTTATGATCTGGGAGTTGTCTGAGGCACAATGAGTTTAAGTGACTTATCCACAGTCACAACAAATTAGACATGAGAAATAAACCAGATGTTCCTGATTCCAGGCTCATCCCTCTATCCCTCATACCTCAATGCCTTTATATTCATATTTGAAAATGATATTTTTATTGATAGTGTAAGTGCCTCAACATACTTAAATTATTACTCTACTAAATGTCACCATTATTTAAAGGAAACTTGAGGTTAAACCCATATTGCAGTTTGACAGTTTGAGGAACAGGGAAAAACCACAAAAGGTCTATTGTTAACACAAAGATCTTTTGTCTGATTGTCTTGAACTAAATTAATGCAGCTGAAGTCATTTTTTGAAAACTTGCAGGCTTAGTCATGGTTGCTCAGAAATTCTTTTCTATTTTCAACTTGCCTGTCATGAACTATTTATCTATTTGCTTGAAAGCTGGACTGTTCCCATCATAACCAGATAAAATAATATTGTCCTCCAGGATTTGTGATCAATATCTCTATGAACCTCTGGTGGTGGTGGGGACATTGGGTACATAGATTTTATCTGATGATTCTGAGCATGAGTTGAGGTCTGAAAGTTTAGCCACCATGCTTCTGGATGCAACACATTCATCTTTTGATATTTAGAAAAAAAATCAAGAAGACAAATATGAATGAATCTTACTAGTAAACCATTACTAGACTCAGAAACAAATCACTAAGAATTGATTTTCAGTGGCCATTGAAGGGCACAATTTGGCATTACATAATAATATTTACGTAGTCTGAGCATTCTTTTCTAAAATACCCTCCAGGACATTTTTCTAGTTGGCTCTTCTGAAATGATTCCATTTCAATGGTATGCCATCTGCCATCAGTTGACTGTTCTGCTGAAGCCAAACATTTGATAACCTAAAGGGGTATAGAAGGTTTGAAATTCCCTATTCTCCCCTTTCATGCCAGCGAACTTGAAATGTGTAGGAGCATTTGTTTTCCCACCCAGAAATGCTCGAGAATAGTAAAGATAGAATCCTTAATTGATCATGCAGAACTTTGACTTTTCTTTGTAGTTGTCCCATTTTTCTGACTGATTTTCAAAAAAAAAAAATCTGATGCTAGTTTTATACCTAATGGGTACCAGAGAGAATAAACATCTAGAAGTATTAAGCAGAATGAAATGAGATAAACTATTGAAAATGCTTTGCAAATCTTAAAAGACTATATAAATGCTATTACTGTTTTTCAAGAAATTTTTCAAGAAATATAGTGTGAATTGCTGAAAAATGTAAAAGCATTTCCATTGGAATGAAAAGCAGAGGTCACCTCAGCTTGCTTTCAGGGTCACTCACTTTCAGAACAACAGAAGGTTATTTTCAGGCTGACTAGTCACCATTTTAGTGGGGGCTCCTTCTAATTCCTTGTAAACCTGGCTACCCTTCTAGCAGATTTATTCAGTCTGTCTGATATTAATTTCAATTAAGGTCTTGCTTCCCTCTAAAGGACTAGGGATAAAAATAATGGTGGGTATTTTATGAAAGGAAACTGGCTGTTTTCTTTTTGAGATTGTAAAAATAGGAATCATTACTATCCTGATCTGGGAATGTTAGTGAATAGTAAATTCTCTAAAGCATATTGTTGCTTCTCTCAATACTAGCTTGAAGAATTCTACCTCTTTTGGGCCTTCAACTACATAATCAATGAGGGACAAAAAGAGAAAGGTCATTATTCAGGGAATTTAAGTAAAACAAAATGAAATGAAAACAAATACATGCTAATGAAATGTGGGGATGCATGGCCCAAAGTCTTCAGGTTGCTTTAATGAATTAAATATCTCACTAAAATGAGGTTCAGTGAGAGACCCAAAGTAATGACTTTGGAATTGAAGACATGGGTGCAGATCTTATCTTTAATACTCATATCAGTGGCAATCATCATTGCCTATCAATAATAGCTCAGTCTGTGTAAATATTGTGTCCATTATCCAGCCTGTCTATTTGTCTTCTACATATAGGCTAAATTGATGTTGAATTTGTAGCAGTATAATGTGACAAGTTAAAGACTATGGCATCAAATTATCTGATTCAAATGTGACCTTTGAATTCATCAGTATGAACAAGATAGATGTCACTCAATGACTCTTAGCCTCAGTATCCTCACCTGTAAAAGGGAGCATTTGTATTAGATAGCTTCTGAGGGCCATTCCAACTCTAGCCCTATGATTCTGTCACTGATCCCAGATTTTCTGTTTATTTCTCTTTCCCTAGAGCTTAGATATTCAACAGAGTGGATTGATGTAGCATCTATACAACCTCTCTGGCCTTCAGTTTCTTCATTGCTCTAAGATCTCTTCTTCCTTTAGATCCAGGATCCTACAGTCCTCTGGGACATTGGTTAGGCCTATGTAGTTTAATTTCTTCATTTTATAGCATTCATTTTAGGCAGAGTCCTAGAGTTATGAAATGACCAGGTTACTCAGCTATTATCAGGGCTGGTGAAATTGAAACTGAGAATTCTTATCTCAGGGCTAGCACTTTTTTCATTTTTGTCCCTACATTTGTGTAGATCCAACTAAAAAGCTGAAAAGAATTGAAAACCTTGCAATGTGGATACTTTATTGTTTGTTATTTGAACTAAACATAGTCTCTGGGTATGTGATCTTTACTGCTTCTAAGGGCTGTAGGAGAATAGATTAAATGCTCTCTCTCTCTGTCTCTCTCTCTCTCTGTCTCTCTCTGTCTCTCTATCTCTCTCTCCATCTTTCTCTCTCTATATATATATACATATGTGTACATATGTGTATATATGTATATATATGTGTGTGTATAAAATATATACACATATCTGAATGCATGCTCAAATGTGACAAAACAATAATATATAATGTAATATAATATAGCACAAAAATGTAATAATGGACCAGAAGTTCTTGATTATTTTTTGTGTCATAGAAGCTTCAGAAATCTAGGTAAATCTGTGGATTGCTTCTCAGAAGAATGTTTGTAAATATATAAGTAATAGAAAATATTACAAAGGAAACCAATTAGATTGAAATATACTTATCAAAATATTTTAAACAGGCCCATCCATCCATAAGAATGTCTGTAACTAATATTAAATAAATTTAAAGAGAAAGCATTATTCCTAGAAAAACTATCCAAATGCAAACGTTAGGATTTTTCATATTTACTATGATAATCACATTGAGAGGATTCAATCTAACACAAATTTCTCAAATACCCAGTATTCTCAGAGCTTAATTGTATTTTGCTCAAGCCTAAGACAAATAAAATATAACCTACATTCATGGAGATTAAAATCTAGAGACATCAGGAGTTGAGAAGACAAAAATATTAATAATTATAGTCCAGGTAGTAAAGGAGTACATGAGAGAGAAGCAGAGCATTTTGCAAGGCCCAAGGAGGAAAGAACCTTCAGTACCATGTGGAAAGAACTTAGTAGAAAGCTACATATTGACATAAAAATAGAATCTTTTTCCTTACTTAATTCTAAGATAGATTCACTTTTCTATTTTCACTTTAGTGTCAAAACTCTTTCACTTGGACACTGATTGAATTAAACTTGGACAAATAGGCCCTGAATAGTTCTATCAGGAAGCTAAATAATGTAATTACCCAGTTTGGGTAGGAGGCCATGCCTTTGATATATTTGGAAGGAAGTCTAACTATTTATTTTCAAGATAGATGGTGTCCATGGAAATGATATTAATTATACACAGGAAAACATTGCTACTTTGTTATAGATGAATAAGGATAAATCACTCAACTGGGTTTAAATTCAGTAGGACAGCTTTATGTCAGGGTTTCTGGTGGACAAGTCTAATATTCATGCAGTAAGCTAGTCACATTGTAAAACATTGTCTTCTCCCATTCAATAATGTCTTAAGAGCACAATTGGACCTGTAAGGAGTACAAATCCACAAAATAATGAGCCACATAACAATAAAGTTCTGCCGCTATAATTGTTTGTACCTTTGCCTACCTTTGATTACATTTGAATTGACTTCATGCAGCCTTTCTCATTTACCATCTAAAAACATCCTTTTTATTGATTATGAGACACTTGATATTACCCACATTCTAGAAATAGTAGGGGAAAATAATGAAGAACAAATTATGTTGTTTATA
>CM053597.1:194425345-194456706 GCA_028646575.1 Pseudocheirus occidentalis | reverse complement strand
TAAGAGCTCACCACGTGTAAATATTGTGTCCATTATGCAGCCTGGCTATTTATCTTCCACATATAAGCTCAATTGTTAATAATTTTGTAGCAGCCATGGTGGAAAGAGTAAGAGGTTCTAGAGTCAAAGGATCTTACTAAAATCCCACCTTTGAATTCATCAGTGTGACCAAGATAGATGGCACTTAACTACGCTTAGCCTCAGTATCCTGACCTATAAAAAAGAGAGGTTGTACTAGAGTACCTCTGAGGTCCATTACACCTCTATGATACTGTCAACAACACCAGATTTTTCTGTTTATTACTCTTTCTCAGGAGCTTGGATATTCAACAGAATGGATTGATGTGGCATATTTTGTTTCTAGACAACAAAGACATAATTTCATGGGTCATCATTAGACAACAATGACATAAAGAAGGGGAAAATACCCATCAGTTAGTCAACATGCAATTACTAAGCAATTAATGAGAGTCAGGAATTGTGCTGAGCAGTAGAGATACAAAGAAAGGTTTTCAGCTAGTTCATCTTTTAATGGGAGGAACAACATGCAGATAACTAGACAGATAAAAGATATACATTGTAAATGGAAGACAATTGCAGAGGAAAGGGGCTAAAGGAGAGAAAGACCTTAAGGGAAAAAATGAGGCTTGAGGAGAATCGTGAAGAAAGCTAAGGAAAGTAGTACAGGTATTTGCAAAGCACCTACTATGTGCCAGGTACTGTGGCTAAGAGCTGGGAATATGAAGAAAGGAGTAAGATAATCCCAGGTCTCAAGGAGTTCCCCATTTCAAGAAGGAGCAAGAAGTAAGAAGAGAGAACATTCTAGGGACAGAGGACAGAACATATTCAAACTTGGAGTTGGGAGATAAAGTATTTCACAGAAACTAGACCAACTTACCTAGATCATTAAGTTTATGAACAGGTGAAAAGTATGAGATGTTTAGAAAGGTAGAAGGGGGACAGATTGTAAAAATGCTTTAAAGACCAGAGGCTTTTATATTTAATCCAGAAGATAGTAGGAAGCCACTCAAATTCATTGAGTAAAGGAGTAACATGATCACACTTACACTTTAGCAAAATCACTTTGGCAAGTAAATTGAAGACGGATTTTAGTTGGGAGGGAATTGGAACAGGGAAACTATCCAGAAAGCTGTTGCAATAGTCCAGAAATAAAGCAATTGGTGGGAATTGTGGAGGCTGAGTAGAGAGAATGGGAAATATATAAGAGGTATTGTGATTCCAGAAATAGGAAGATGCTTTAAGTGATTGGAGGTATTTACTATGAGTATGTGTGGGGAGCTGAGGATAACACTGAGGTTATGAGCTTTAGGGACTGGAAAAATGGTGGTACCATCCTCAGTAGTTAGGAAAACTTGGGAGGAAGAGGCTGTTTCTGGGAAAAAGATTGTGTGTTCAGTTTTGGAAAAGTTGAATTTTGGTAATTTTATTTGTTGTTCAGTCTTTTCAGTCATTTCTGACTCTTTCTGACCCTATTTGTGATTTTCTTGGCAAAGATACTGGAATGGTTTGTCATTTCCTTCTCCGCCTCATTTTACTGATGAGGAAACAGCGGCAAAGAGGCTTAAGTGACTTGCCCAGGGCCACATAGCTAGCATGTTTCTGAAGCCAGATTTGAACTCAGGAAGATGAGACTTCCTGACTCTAGGTCTGGCATTTTATTCACTGTGCCACTTAGCTGTCTCAAGAGATGCCTATAGGATATTCAATTTTAGATGTATAAAAGGAAGCTGGCAATATAAGAGTGCAACTCTTAATCCATAGATCTAGAAATCACTAGAGTAGAGATGATAGTTGGACTCAGGGGAATCAGTGAGATCACCTTAAATCTGTGATCCCATGACACAAATTGCCTGTTTATTGCTGTATAGATAAAAGAGTTCCAAATATATAATATATATATATATGTGTGTGTGTGTGTGTGTGTGTGTGTGTTTGTGTGTGTGTATTTAGCATATAGCATTCATCAGTTAAAGAACCTTTAAATACACAAGAAATATAATTTCATCAATTATTGCAAGGTAGTACTAAAACAGAAATGGAGAAAATGTATCCTTTTCAACTTGTAATTTTGAAAACAGAAATGTGGTAAGTTTAAGGATGTGTTTCATGCTAGATAGATTGATATTTTGATGATGCATCTTTATTCATATACATACTCCCTCTGATCATGTAGATTGTAATTGATCCCCATAATTTGTTATGTTCTAGGACTATTTTATAGAAGTATCAAGGTATCCTGAAGATAACACAGGAGGCAGCATGTGCCAGGTAAATTGAACAACCACTACCACTTCAAACACCACCTCCTTTCAGACTTCAAATAAGATAACCCAGGATGCTTAACCCAACAGGTGTGGAGAAAGGGACAACCATTCCCACCAATTGCCACCTATGGAGAAGACAAGCAAGCTTAGAAGCATGGTACCTTTGAGTAGAGATAGGAAGCAACATGGACCAGACAAGTCAAACCACCACTTCCCCTACTATCTTTTCTCATAGACTAAGGTATAGTCTAGAACCATAGAATCTTGGGAATGGTGGTGCCCTCCAGATGACTGGTTTTGCTTCCAGACCAAATGTCACACTCATCATCCCAGGAAACATCCTGCCCCTCTTCTGGAGTTGTTCTCTGACAACTGCTTCTGCAAGTGCTCCTCTTCTTTTTCTCCAGAAAATAAAGTTCTTTTCACCAATGTCCCCATGGTCCCATTTAATGATTCAAAATTGGTAATTGCTACAGTTTAACTGGTAAAAATGACATATAAATTAGAAATAGATTAAAAATTATACAATAAAAATTGAACAAAAATCATGCATTATCATTTTATTTTTTCCCCAAACATAAAGATAATAGGATCTTTCCATCTGACTTGCAACTAAAAGTTTTCACATGCATTATCTCCCCGTCAGAATGTGAACTAAGAGAAGGAATTGTCTTACTTTTTCACATGTATTCTCAGTGCTTATCATATGGTTTGCATTCAATAAATGTATTTCACTTGATTTATTTCTTCATTACATTCTCAGAGGGTTCATATAACATGTGGAGAGGCTTTCTTGAGCTCTCAACATTGCATGAGTATCAATAGAACAGCCTGACTGTCCATTGTTTATCCCTTGTTTTTTTATCCTTTTACTGTATGAAATATATATATTTGATCATATGTCTCCCTGATAGCCTTTAGGCTACTTAATTTGTGGAATCCTTTGTTGATACTATGTTGCAGTCTATGCACACTCCCCATGCTTCTCTATATCAGTTGGTTAAATGTATTAAGCACCTGTTATGTGCCAGGCCAAGCATTGGGGATACAGAAGGAGGCAAAAGGCAGACCCTGGCTGTAAGGAAGTAAAAAGCTAATGAGAGAGCTGACTGCAAATAAATACATGCAAAAAATCATAATATCTATGTATGTAGATCTATATAGATCTATATCTATATGTGTGTATACACACATTATATATATATAGTATATGTGTGTATATATATACATATGTGTGTGTATATTAATCTATCTATCTATGCATCTATTTATCAAAAAAGAGGAAAGCACTAAAAGTAAAAAAGGTATTTGGGAAGGTTTTGCAGATGGTAGGATTTTAGCTGGGATTTAAAGTAAGCCAGGGAGGTCAGTAGTCACAGCATGGGAGACAACCAGAGAAAATGCCTGAAGCTGAGAAATGGAGTGTCTTTTAACTGGCAACTTTAATTCTTCAGAGATTAGGGTATTATTTCATGAGTCATAGCCATAAAATATCAGCAGATGAATGTTGATTTTTTTCTTACTACATGATTAAAAAAAACTTTAATGCCAAGGTATTAATTTACAGTAAGAAATCTAGCTTCCAAGTAGACAGTGTATTTGTGTTGGCAGCTCACTATATTCTCTTTCCGATGGGGATGCTTACTTGAGAAACCAACAAAAAATGAAGTTGTTTGCTAAATACGGAACTGAAGAAATAGTATCAAAATTGAAGCAAAGAGCCAGTGAATGATGTCATGTGAGTAATAGCTGAAGGAACCAGGAATGGAGAAGAAAAGATATCCTAGGGTTGTGCTTGACAAGAAGAACTCCTGTGTGGAAACATTTATATAGACTCTTGGGTAGCTTGAAAAACAAAACAGGGATCAAACTATGGAAGTCACAGGGAGGCTGATTTTTTTAAGTAACATAATTTTCTAACAATTATAGATATCCACAAATCACGTAGGCTACAATGAATGTTAATTTTTGAAAATGCGACTTTTGTTTCAGAGAGAATCTTGCTGAGGTAACTAAAAGCAATGGATAATTCCCCAAAGCAAACCAGCCTAATCTTCTCTTTTCAATCAAATCTGGCCCTTTTTATATTCCATTTATAATGTCTTTCCAAGGTAAAGTCACTGATGGAATATCATACTCTGAATAATAAGCATCCTTTAGTCATTTGATTTTTCTTTATGGAGAATTAGCCTATTTGGGGGGAATGATTATTGGTGTCATTAGGAGACCTTGTAAATATTCAGGGTCCAATGTAACAAAGCATTTTTATTTAGGAACAGGAGCATCCTGAGGATCTAATTCTCTTTAGAGAACCACTCTCTGCCTTCAGCTCCACAGTAGAGATGCCCCAAGGAAGTAGCCAATATTTTTGATGAACATAAATATGTTTGTTGTATGACATGCAAAATATCAGTGATCAGAGTATGTTTGCAGATATGCACTAGATAAATTTGTTGGAGAGTCGCTTTCTATGTTATACTGTCAGTCAAACATTGAGTCAGTCAGTTTTTATTGAGACTTAATGAACTTACTTTAATAAAAGGTGCTCCAAAATCTTAGTTTAAGTTTATTAAATCTTAAAATTATGCTGACACACCATGCATATGTTTGTGTGTGTGCATTTGTGTACATGTTTGTGTGTGTGTGTGTGCACAGAGCTCTGTCCCAGTTGTGGGTTCCCTGAAAGTTCAAGGTCAACTTTACATTAATATTCATTCAAAAAAACATGAGCCCCCATCTGCTTCTATCAGACCAATAAGATAATATCATTCAAAACAAATAAATTAGTTTAAATAACATATCAATGAAAAGAAATATTCAGTTCCCCTTTACCCTCACTTATACTGCTATAACCTTCCACAGTTTCACAAGTCATCAAATGATGATAGATGAAGGAATACACACGAAGAAAGTCACATATGTTCAGGGAACACATGTGAGAGGCACACACCTAAGATACATATATTCCTAAATCAGCATAAGCTCCCAGAGCACTGCCCCAGCTCCAACTCAGTTCTGCATAAATCATTGCTGCTTGCTTTTCCTCTCCTAGGATGCTCATCTTGGGATATCATCAAACTATAGTTTATGATGTTGTAAAAGGACTGTCTTCTATTATCTCTTCTCTCTGTTCTGATAACACTTTCTGATCTATCTGATCTATCTATCTATCTATCTGATCTATCATCTATCTGATCTATCATCTATTGACCTGTCATCTTCTGACCTATCATCTTCTGACCTATCTCCTTGGACTTCTCTTCTGATCCTCTGCTACACTCTGCTAACATCTTCTTGTCTTTCACCAATTGGAGCTTTTATCAAGCCTCTTTCTATAAAGACAGCTCTTTTAGATGGAGTATCAAACATTTTTGAACCTCTTTTAGGTATTTAGACCCCATATTCCTGTCCAACCATCTACAAAATAAAGAAAAAAAACCCTTCAGTTTTAGATTTAAGTCTGCATTTGAATGACTTCATTTCTACCTTCTGTTCTTTCTCCTTGAGCTCAGTTTTTTTCTTTTATTTAAGGTGCCAGAACTCTTTCCAAGCATTATCATGGTCTGGTCATTATCATGCAAATCATGTCAAGAGTTGCACTTTAAAAACTTTGTGGAACAATGGACAATATATAGCTACCAACTTTTTGCTTTGCATTCTTTAACAAAATTATATTGTAAGCATGTACATATGTATTATATGTATTTAAATAAGTAAATAAATACTACCAAAGATTTAAATCTATAAACTCATGTAAACATATGTGTGTATAATACATATGTGCATGATATACTTTACTTTATATATGTATATATGGACATGTGCATAGATACATATGTATATGTATGTGGCATGTTTACATAAATGCAAGTAGGATATATATATATATATATATATATATATATATATATATATATATACACACGTACACACACATATATATTGAATGGGACCAATGATGGACCATATGTCAGTTTTCAGAGGCAGCCTAGATAAATGTGGTGAGGTTAATCATTAAGTCGAATTAAGACTGATAAATCTGAAAGGATGTCTACCAAAAGACAATACAGATGTGATTTTATTTGGTACCTACACTGAAAACCACATACACAGAGATCATTAAATAGAGAAATATGATGGCATGTCAGGGTAGACTGCACAATTAAGGTAGAGCCTTTGCTGTTGCCTCATATAACACCTAAAAGAATTTTAGAGAACTAGTCCACCCCCCACCCCCTTTCAGATACACAGAGAACAGTACTATTGATTTAAATCTGGAAGATATTTTAGTGATTTATCCAATTTCCTTACTACTCATATGATAATTTTTACACACGAGATCCAAAGGAGCGAAATAACATACCCAAGGATACAAATTTTATAAAAAATACCAGCCAGGCTTGAATATGGGTCTTCAGATTTCAGAGCCAGTGGTCTTTCTATTCTATCACACTGTCGATTATTTTATTATTCTCTGTTTTTTTGTATTTATTTTATATTGAATTAAAACTACTAGGGATATATTCTTAATTAAATAACTTGCAGCTGATTTAAAAATTTCATTTCTTTGCTTTCTTTCTTTAGAATTTATGAATCTTTAAATTTAGAAACCAGGCAGGATCTTGTCATTGATTTAAATTCCCATAGGGAATGTATTTCACATTAGTGCCCAATTATGATCCCAATAATCAATAATCAATAATCAATTGTTATTAAGTGTCTTCAGTTATCACATGGCATCATTAGTTGACTTTGGGTGTCCTGTTGTTTGAATTTAATAATTTAGTTGAAAATAGATAGCATAGTAAAGGTGAAAGATCAGTGGCCTGAAGTCAGCAGACAGAAGTCCAAAAATTCAGGTTTCCCCACTTATTACTTGTATGACTTCAAGCAAAGAATTTAACTTACCTGAGACTTGGTTTATTTGTAAATTGAAAGTGTTGTGCAAGATGGTTTCTAAGGTTCCTTCTACTACTAATTTGTGATCACGTTTGCCCTTTAAGTTGTGAAATGATGGAATAATTGTTGCTTCTGAGACCTAGACTGAAAATTCCAAGTCAGACATCATAGACTTTATTCCCCATGTAGTACAAATAAAGTAAAAAAAAAAGCTAGACTATTTTGCACTTATGTAATGTTGTTTCTTATCAAAGGACTTATCAATTGGCTCACATGGAAAAATCTCTGTGAATCTTCACCAGACTTGCTTCTCCAGATTAGGGAAACAACAGGAAAAAGTATAAGAGGATAGGATGTGATATGTAAAAGTAGCACAAAATAGAATCTAGCTCATTCTCTACATCCTATGAGTTTCTGGGTCCAGTTCACTGGCCATCTTCATGCCTGCACTGTTGTGGTGTGATCAGCCAGAGAAATGTGGCTATTCAACAACACCGACTATATCTTATAACTTTATATTTCAAAATCACTATATGAATGTCAGATATTATCAGGATTTTGTAATTTCATTATTTACAATCTTTTAGCATCACTGGGAAAATTCTTTGGTTTTGTGTGAATGACACCTTGCATAATGAGACTAATATGTAAATAATATATTAATTTTGCACCCAAATTTTGAAATTTTGAATTTTGAAATATAATTAAATGAAATTTAAAATTCAAATTTTAATTTTTGAAAATTCATTGCCAAATCACTCGTTTGTCCTACAAACAAAAGGTAGATTACACAAAAGGCCTTATCTCTTCCTAAAATATTAATTTAATGACACTTAAATTAAGAATCCTAATTATCACTTAAATCGGTAGACCTGACAATAGCTTTCTAATGAGTTGTGTAAGTGGTTTGAAAAATTTAAGAAACTGTGTAAATTATTATTTAAATGAGGATCAATAATTGTGTACTCTGTTGGCCATCAGTGGGTATAGGAGCTGTATAAAGTTGAGTAAGCCCTTTCTTTTTCCTACAGCAATTTCTTCCACTCATCATCAAATATCTGGACCACAAGACCATAAAATTTGATGCAGCAGAATCCCTAAGGGGCGGCTAGGTGGCGCAGCGAATAGAGCACTGGCCCTGGAGTCAGGAGTACCTGAGTTCAAATCTGGCCTCAGACACTTAACACAAAAAGCTAGCCATGTGACCTTGGGCAAGTCACTTAACCCCAACTGCCCTCCAAAAAAACCCAAAAAAATCCCAGAATTCCTATGTATATCTGAAATATGAGTATAGGTGAGAATTCTCATTTCTTAAGAAATTTCAAGGAGGTAGTAGCATATTTTTGCTTCAAATGATCCTGGACTAGCCATCTGAAGACCAGGTTCAGAGTCTAACTCTGAAATTTGTCAATTTATGTCATTTGGGTCATCACTTAAACTCTCTTGAACCTTTGCTTCTTAAACTGTAAGACTGGCTGATAATACTTCTACTTACCTACCTCATTAGATTTTCCCTTTTTTTCTTTTATACAAAACACATAATTTCATCAGTACATATAACTCCCCATGCAGAAATTCCTTCTACAATGCATATTGACACAAGCTCTGAAACCTACAGTCTTAGAAAACTGCCTGAGGAGTTTTAAGTGTTACTTAAACACTTAAAACATTAAGTGTTTTCAGGGTCACACAGTCAGTATGTGTCAGTGGTAGGGACTTGAACTCAGGTCTTTATGACTCCATGGCAGGATCTCTCCTCCATGACTTATTACCCACCATCACCATGATTACAGGGTAAGAGTATTCACAATTTGCAAAATTGCCTTTTAATGATATGGTTCTTCTTTGTTGGAATCCATTTCCTATTAACCTATTCTTCCTGGTGATTTGAAAAAAAATACTGAGATTCTCATTTAAAAAATAAAACCTACCAATATACTTCATATCCCTGAGGACCATCATTAAACCATTCCTCAATTCTCTCTCCCCCAGTTAAGAAATTCTTATCATTTTGTCTTTTCCTCAGAGGTCTTGAATTTCAGTCCTTTCATCATCAACTTTGGCCAAATCGATTCCACATATTAAATTGCCAATAATTTATTAATTGGGCACTCAATGGGTGTACAGCACTTTACTAGAAATCTTTCATCCATATTCCTGTGATCTCAGACAAGAGCATTACATACGCTATCTTAAAAGTAGAGTCAACCAATACATTTAATCAGGTTAAAAAAAAACAACAATTGTCACAAGTGGTGATTTCTAGGTCTGAGCAGCTCTGTCATTTCACTAAGAACTGATGATTTACTTTTGAAGATTATTAATGCCCTTTGTTGCTCATCAATCTTTCTTTAGTCTATATTCTCTTTGACCATCTGACCAGACTACTTAGCAACTTTACAAGAGATTAAAAAGGGACGTGGGCTAGAGATGCAAATCTATCAGCATCTACACTTACATGCTGTCTTGAACATGATTAGCTTGACATATTTTGTTGTTTTTGCTTTTGGACTTCTAGCTGGCTAGTCCATTATTAATCAATTTGTACAATGCTTTGGACAGGTCCTGAAGATGGCCAGTGAACTGGACCCAGAAACACATAGGAGGTAGAGAATGGGCTAGATTCAATTTTGTGCTACTTTTACATATTACATTCTGTCCTCTCCCACAAAACTCATTCTGTTTTGTTTGTCCCCATGGACAAACTTGAGCCTGTTCCCACATGCCTGGGCCCATTATCTCAGAATTTTGACTCACCACCCTCCATTCATCATCCTTCAGTGCTGGAGAGGCTAGAAACATTCTGGCAGTTCCTGGAACCCTAGCCACTTGAGGGATAGAGATAAAGAAGTGATGCATGAAATAAGAAAGCAGGGAAGCATCCCATAGGAGTAGCCTCCTGTAAATTTGCAAGTTAGGTGCCTCATGTAACAAACTACTTGAAGTTTCCCATAAGAAAGTATGATGTAAGTGCTTCAGCCACAGTATATAAATGGTAACCCTCAGATGCTTAATTGGGATTTGGTTAGCACCCATGCAATAAATGTATGAATGCTTTCAATCACTGCCTGGCCCACATTCATTTCACATTTCTCTGGCTGATCACACCACAACAGTGCAGGCATGAAGATGGCCAGTGAACTGGACCCAGAAACTCATAGGATGTAGAGAATGAGCTAGATTCTATTTTGTGCTACTTTTACATATCACATCCCATCCTCTTATACAAAACACATTTTGATTTTTTTGCCCACCCCAAGATCTTTATATAGTTGCAAATCATCAAAGACCCTAGGGGTAATTATAGCTAATGTTTATATATTTGCTTTTAAAGTTTTCAAAATACTTAGAATGTCTCATTTGATCTTTGCCACAAGGCTATTAGATGTGTATTATTATTATCACCATTTGCCCTATCAGGAATTGGAGTACCAGAGATATGAAGTTGCCTACCGAGTTGACATAACTAGTATGTGCCTGATGCAGTTTTGAACTCAATCTTTCTAACTCCAAGTTCAATATTCCAACACTAATCACCAGGCAACAAACACTTAGTAAACAAGCAGCGTACTAAGTGGTGGGAATACAAAGAGAGGCAAAAGACAGCCCCTCTTCTCAAGTTGCTTATAGTCTAATGAGGGAGACAGCTAGCAAACAACTGTGGACTAAAAATGTGTAGACAGCATAATTGGAAATAATTAATGGGGATGACACTAAAATTAAAGGTGATCAGGGGAGGCTTCATGTAGAAGGTGGTACCTACTTATATAATAATGCTTTATATAGAAGTTGGAAAAGTTTTCAACTAGTGAGGTGAATCTTCAGTCATGACTTCTCTATTTTGTTTCAAATGCTAAATGTAATTTGAATAGACTTATCCATATTTAAATGCAAGAACCAAAATTAGCTTTCTCAAGCACTTTCAGAAGTGGGCATGGTTCAAATCTTAATTCTTTAAAGTACAAAAATGTATTCTAAATGCAAATAGGAAGTATCTTTGGATCATATTGATATCATCATTGTTCCCTCTCCTTAGAATGGAAAATAGAGAGCGGATTGTATCTCTGTGAAAGAAAAAAATCTTTCTAATTTGGCAGTGGTGATGGGGGATGAGAGGAAGGGTCTTTGATTCTGTTAGATTAAATTTCTCAACTTTTAGAAGTCAAAAGTCTTTATTTTCCTTATTAATGCAATTAATACTAGAAAAAATGTGAAATATTTGAGTCCTTCCTTTTTTCTATGTTAAATAAAATCTTTCTTAGGATAAGTGTAATAAAACTAATTATTTCCAATAGTAGTAGTCAAAGCATTAGATTTGGAAAGAGAATTGCTGACTTTGAATTCCATTTGTTGTACTTAAATGACCTTGATAGGCAATTTGACCACTTGGGGTCTCAGTTTCCTTCTCTATGAAATTCAAGTCATTGGCCACTTGATGGTTAAGGTTCCTTCTGAATACAAATCCTAGAATCACAGTTATTTCTAAAAATAATGTTGTTGATAAAGCTACACATACTGATGTTATCCTTTGGGTGAGTGGGTGTGATCAGGAAAATATACTTGTTCTAAGTCATTTGAGGTATATATATATATATATATGTATATATATTCTAGCATTATATATATATATTCTAGGATTATATATATATTCTAGGATTATATATATATTCTAGGATTATATATATATGGGAAAATGAATTGTTGATGCTCAATGTTCTCTGTAGTTCCTTTTAGCAGTTTGTAATTTTATGCTCTCTGTAAGATTACCTCCAAGTTACAATATAAATAGGGGCCCGTATGTGGTGCAGTGAATAGAGCACCAGCCATGGAGTCAGGACGACCTGAGTTCAAATTTGGTTTCAAACACTTAACACAAAAACTAGCTATATGACCTTGGGCAAGTCACTTAACTACAACTGCCCTCCAAAAAGGAAAAGAAAAAAAAAGTTACAACATACATATTTTATACGTTATTTGTAGTTTTCATGCTGCCTTCCTTATTAAAATTAAATCTCTTTGTAGCAAGGGACTATTCTAGTATTTCTTTTGTTCCCCAGGGATTAGGCATGTCTGGCCCATGGGAAGTGCTTAATAAAAACTTTTTGACTTGGGTTACCTTTAGACTTATTTGGGCCCAATAGGCCTTCAGATTTTTTGTTCTAGCTAATTTGAGACAGGAAATGATGAAGAAGAGAAAAGAGAGAGAAAAGAATTCAGATCTGTCATAACATCTCTTCTTCCTTGTTTAGATTCCTCCTCTAGTTGATTGAAGTTTGGGTTCCTCCTCTAATGATCATGGCCCAACTCAAAATTACAGTTTCATTGGGAGCATATATTGAAAATTCAAAGGTGTCATAGTAGTGGTAAGATCAAAAATAGGCAAGAAGAAGCCAGCAACACCTAAGTAATATGAGGGGAAGAGAATACTTGGAGTTAGGATGACTTGAGTAACCATGGCCAAATAACTTCAATTCTGTCTGCCTCCATTTCCCCATCTATCAAATAAAAGTGATCATAGTAGCACCTACCTAACTCCCAGGGTTGTCATCAGAATAAAATGAGATAATATATGTAAAGTATTATATAAATATCAGCTATTTGTGAAGAACATAGCAACCTAAAAGAGAGGAAAGAAGAACCCAAGGAACTGGTCAGCATTTCCTCTTCTTGATATCACTCACATCCTCTGTCTCTCCTTGTCTATCACTCTCTGTTTCTTTCTGCCTGTGTGCCTCTCTTACTTTCCTTTTCCTTCTCACTTTAACTCCCATGCAAAGATGTCATGGAATTTGATATTTCATGCATTTTTCATAGTATAATTTACATCCTATCTATTAATGTGTCTATCAATGTATTCCTTTAATCTATGTATCTAATATATCATCTATATTTCTAATTTATTTCTATCCCTTCTCTCTATATTTATGTCTCTGTCCTTTATCTATCTATTTATTATCCCTCCATGTCTGTCTCTCTGTCTGTCCATCTATCATCTATCTATCTATCTATCTATCTATCTATCTATCTATCTATCTATCTATCTATCTGTCTGTCTGTCTGTCTGTCTATCTGTCTCTCTGTCTCTGTCTCTATGTCTGTCTCTGTCTCTGTCTCTCTCTTTGTCTCTGTCTCTGTCTCTCTCTGTCTCTGTCTCTGTCTCTCTCTCTCTGTCTCTCTCTGTCTCTCTGTCTCTCTCTCTCCTTACCTCCCTACCTCTCTACATACCTCTCCATCTATCTGCCATTATGCCTTCATGATTCTTAACTGTTAGAAGAGAGGCAATGTGGAAAATAAGATAGAGAAACAACCTCAGAGTTAGAAAGAACTAAGTTTGGCTTGCTCCTCTAATGTATGTTGGCTATGTGAAGTCACTTTGCCTTGTGAAATCACATTTCCACCACCTAAGCAAAATTCCAATATTATAACTTACAGAATTGTCAGGAGTTTCTTGCATAAATGAAATCACAGATTACAATTCCACCCCACCCCATAAAAAACAACAAAATAACAGTAAAATTTCTCCCTCAATACCCAGTAACTACATTTCACTTAACGAAATAATAGTTTCATTTCATGAGATCCTGGAAGAGATGTTAGAGACCATCAGGCAATCCTCTATTTATAGATGAAGATACTAATGCCAAATAAAGTTAAAATGTTAAGGTAGCTGTAATGGCAATGGAATTTGGAGATGCCCTTGTATTGGCTTGGCTTTTGGTTTGAGTGTTAAAACCTAGAGCTTGTGAATCCAACTTGTGGTATGGACTTGTTGACATGAAGAGGGAGGGCTGAACTGTGAGGAGACATGAATTGAGAGAGATGCCCAAGTGGAGAGAAGGCCAGAAGGACTTTTGGGAGAGCAGTATCCCATATTGTGAAGCCTGAGTTGCTGAGACAAAGACTACTGAGAGTTCATTGGAGCTGCTCAGGACTTTTGAGAACTACCACCTGGAGCTGCCAAGAAATGAGGAGGTATGGCAGTGATGCCAGTATTTTGACTGTCTGTTTTGATGTTGTTTTGCCAGATTCACCTGATAGTGAAGGACAGTGCTGCTGTTATAGAGGTCCTGGAACCTGACTGTTGGTTCAGAAGCCCTGAAAGAGGATTTTCTTGTTGTATGTTCACGGAAATCATGGGAGGGGACCTTGCTGATGTTTTCAGGGGTTCTGGGACAGTTCTACAGGCAGAGTGTGACTTGAGGAGGACATTTTGTTGAACTGAGATTCCTGAGGGCTTGCCTCCAGTAAAGATGGGCCTTTCCTTGGGTTTTCAATGCTGAGATGTTATCATGACCTTGTTATGGTTAAAGGGTGGATGGCCTTTCCTGCTCTCCTGCTCCCTTTTGAGAAAGTGCTTGATGTTAATGGATGATATTGTAAATACTTTGAGTCCAGCGGTGGTAAACCTTTGGCCTTTTTGTGCTTTGTGATTGACCAAACGAATGTACTTTTTTTGTGATTTGAAACTAATCTCCATTTGAGAAGAACCTTTGACCAACTAAATTAATGTACTCTCTAGGGGAGGAGTAGTACCTGGAATGAATTGAGAACTTACTTGCTAAATGGATGAGTTATACTGTATTTTGACTCTCTCTGTTCTGTGAATGTTTGCTGAATAAATGGGGTTTGCTATGCTGGTAATCTGAACCTTGGAATTTGTCTTTGCTTGGCATTATAGTGGCTTACCTAAGATCCCCCCACTAGTGTGAAAGGCAGTATTTGAACTCATGCCCTCTTACTCCAAAGCTAGTAATCTTGTCACTATACTTTATCACCTTCCCCATTTATAACAATCATAAATCAATGTTAGTGGAATTAAAATAAACTCAATTCAGCAGATATATATGTAGCCCTACTAGGTGGAGGACACTGTGCTTGATTCTACAGAAACAAAAAACAACAATGAAATTATTCTTGCCAATGAGGATGTCATATTTTACAAATATGAATTTGAATGACTAAAAACATTTTAGGAATAAAATGATTCTCCATTCACAGAAACATCCTTATCTTGACTAAAACGGATTGTCTTATGATTGTAGAAAAGTACGTGGGATAACAGTGCATGCTGTTTCACATGCTGTGAACTTTGAGTTGTGTGGAGGTTGTCAAGATGTTGCAAAGTGTTTGCCATTTTTATGAAGTGTTTGTTGCTTGCGCACCTGTAACACACATTTAATTAGCAATTTGCATTAGCTGATTAATTCTGGTAAGCTTATCGCATTGACATTCATGTTTAAGTCAAAATTTCAATCCCATATTTTAAAGTGGTTACTTTTATATTACTTTAAAATTAATCGCAAAGTTGAGATGAGTAATTTCATGGCTTCTCTTTATAAACTTATGAAATAATTGGAATTATAGAATCATATCACTAAGATTTCAATAGCTTCAATTTTGAATATTAAAAAAAGAGTTCTTCAGATTTATATTTTCATTCTTATGTTAATTTAGAAAACAGGTAGTTCATTTGCTTATGTTATTTAATTAAAATTCTCATTCCAAATCTTTACATTTCATGAATCATCTATTTGGCTTATCATTGAATCCCTGTGGATTCATGACATCCTGTCACATCCATCTGCTGGAATGCCTGAGGCAAAATTGCATGAATCTACTAACCTTCTGATATCTTAATTAAAAATATCCAATTTGTATTTTCACTCCATATTCTCAAACTATTTGATGTGTACTATAATCCCATCATACAAATATTATGCTAATGATAAAGCCCTCAGAGAAAGGTATTATAGAAATTTAAAATAATTCCATAATCTATTGAAAATCAATAAATATCATAGCTATTTTTACCAAATTTGAAAACAAAGTATTTTTAAAAATATTGTGAGATTGAATATCTAACATAAAATTTCCATTCCATTAAAGTTTAATAAAATCATCATTCCTGCATATTTAAGCATGATATGTGGAAGGTGGGATAAAGGCTTAACTTTTCATTAATAAAAATGAATATTGGGACCAAAATATATATTTTATGCAACTAATATTTGCCTCAGTTCTCTTTATGAAGAGAATTATTTGGCTTAAAATTTAAAAATCTAGTAATTCTCCCTAAAATTTCTTTTTTTCTTTGATAAGCAATTCAGTTCACAAGGACCATTATTTATTGAACCTTTAGCACATTGTACAGCCATCCTGTTCAGTGAGAGCTACAGACCAGAACTTTGGCCTAGGACAAAACCTTCCAAATTTAAGTATAAGCATAACAAATATAAGACAAGGTACACAGGTAGATCATAGTTTCAGTTAAAACAGTTCAATGTCTGGTTTGTCTGGGTTGATAAAGCCCTTTTTCTGCTTTCATCATGGTTTTGTTTATTTTAAGAATTATCTGATTACTACAATTTCAGTATTATATGTATACTGAGAAAATGGCACTCCAATTTTCCAATGACTACAACTGCTTTATAATTTATCATTTATAGAAATATTGTTTAGGTTCACAAATTACTTTTTTATTATATCTCATCCTTTACATAAATAAATTCATAATCTCTGTGATATTCAAATTCAAATAATAATTAAAGTCTAAATTTTCTTTCTTATAGTGAAGAGGACATAAAAAGATACATTCTGATCCCCTGATCTACCACCTCTATATTTTTAGGCTTTCTAGTTTGATTATTAGGATCCTGTGGCTAACTTATGATCAATTAAAATTCAAGCTCTTGGACAGCAGGTACAGTCACACAATAAAAACTATTTATTTCTTTTAATCCCCATATTTAAATTAGCATGATGAATAATATTTCTGTTGATTGTACATAGACTGTTAAAATAGACTAGTTATTTTATGAAAAACAGTAGGATCTATATTGGGGCAGATCATGTTGATGCCATCATCTTTTTCTCTTGGAAGTGAGCAAAAGAGTAAACCAATGTACAGTTTTAACCAATTATTTGTATCTAATTTTATATTAGCCGTTATGAATATCAGTAATCTACCTTTACATATCACTTTTAAATTTGCAAAGAGCTCTATAATGTGTTCCTTTGTAGGGGAGTATAGAGTAGTTTACCTGTCAAGTCTATAGATAAGAAAAGAATTCATGACCAAACAAGAGAAAACATAGCAGGTAGTAAAATGGATCATTTTGATTATACTATGTTAAAAAGCTTGTCAATGAACAAAATTAATTTAGTCAAGATTAGAAAGAAAGAAGAAAACTGGGGAAAATACAGCAAGTTTCTCTAATAAAGATGTTCTTTCTCAAATATATGGAGACTTGAGCCCAATTTATAAAAGTAAAAAAGAGCCATTCTCTAATTAATAAATGGTCAATTGACATAAACAGGACATTTTCAGAGGAAGAAAGCTATCTATCAAAGCTATTTAATGTCATATGAAATGCTCTAAATTACTAATTATTAGAGAAATGAAAATTAAAACAACTCTGAAGTAACATCTCACACCTATCACATTGACTAATATTAAAGAAAAGGAAAAATGACAAATCTTGGAGGAGTGTGAAAAAATTTGGAACATTAATGCATTGTAGATGAAGTTGTGAACTCATCCAATCATTTTGGAAAGCAGTGTGGAACTATGTCAAAGGCTTTTATAACTCTACATACCATTTGACCCAGGGTTGCCATTACTAAGACTGCATCCCAAAAGAGTTTTAAAAAAAAAGGAAAGGTCACACATGTACAACAATATTTATAGTAGCTCTTTTTTATGGCAAAGAACTGCAAATTGATGGGTTGCCCAATAATTGGGGAATGACTGAACAAGTTGTGATATATGATTCTGATGGAAAGCTATTGAACTGGAGAGCAAAATGCTTTCAGAATAACCAGGAAAACCTTACATGAACTGATGCAAAGTGAAGTGAGCAGAACCAGGAAAACCATCTACACAGTGAAAGCAATATTGTACTTTGATCAATTGTGAATGACTTAGTTTTTCTCAGAAATGTAATGATCTAAGACAGTTCTGAAAGACTTATGAAGAAAAATGTTCTCTACCTACAGAGAAAAACTGACAGAATCGGAATGAAGATCAAATGCACTTTTTTTTTTTTACTTGTTTTCTCATTTTTTTCCTGTGTTTTCTTTTAAAACACAACTAGTATGAAAATGTTTTGCATGACTGAATTTTCTAGCCAGTTTAAAATTGCTTGCTTTTTTTCAGTTGGTGTGGGAGATGGGTGGATTGATGGAGGGAATTTGGAACTCAAAATAGTTAAATATTGTTTTAGATATAATTGGAAAAATAAAATATAAAAAGCATTACAAAAAAAGTGTTCCTTTGATCTTCACAATGACACTGGAAGATAGATGTTTCAGTTATTATTTTACTTCTTGAACCTCAGAGACATGGATAACTTGCCCAAGATAACACAACCAATAAGATCCAGAGGGAGGATTGTAAGCCAGAGCTTCCTGTTTGAGTTGAACATCCTATTAGCAGTCCTCCAACATTTAGGTCTCATTACTGAAGACCACACAGAGTTTTTGTTTATGGAGTGATAGCTATTAATAGTCACCACATTAAGAATTATAACTGATAGTTTAAATTTTATTTTAAAATATATTTAAAATAACAATAACCCATTACATATTAACTTGAGTGACACATTTTAGGAAAAGTGACTATATTTCCAACTAAATAAATGAAAGATAAATTTTACATATTCTTGCAAATCTCCCAAATACCTGACTTAAGAGAAGATAGTAGTAATCTCTTATCTAATTCTGGATTAAATTTCCTGTGATTTGTCATTTTGTTTGAAGAATATGACGAAAATTGAGCGTCACACAGAGATATAGTTAGAAAGGGAAGGGGTATGTAATATGAAGTAATGTCTGAATATTAATAGGAAAATAGTTTGATCTGATGATCCCCCTGAATTGGTTTCCCCATAACAAGATATCCAAGGGCCATGTTTTGTGAATCACTTTACTAGCCTATTATTTCTCTTTGATTCAGTCTAAAAGGATAGTGAAGTAAGCCTGTTTAGGGGGACCTAGATTTTTAAAATGTAATGTCTAAAGATGTTGCAATTTAATAGACAAATCATTACATGTAAGACCATTGATGAATAAGAAAAATGTTTTTTGATAGTTTTGAACAATGATAAGTTGGGGAAATTAGTAACTGTCAAAAATTAATAATGACATTTTTTTTCTTTCCTTGAGTATCATTACATTGCAGAATCTCTGAAACCAAGTGTTTGTACTCCAAGAGAACTTAGAGGTCATCTGGACAGGCCACACAAGGCATACGTCATTGGTGAAATAAGCAAAATAACTTCTCTAGGATTACATAGAAAGTTATAGATGTAGCCAGAACTAAAACATGGTTATCTAGATTTTTAAGATTAAGATTCTATCCATTAAAGAAGGAAGATGTTGATGGAGTCTTTGTTAGGTAAATTGTAGATGCATAGTAAGATAAAGTGGTGGATTGACCATGCAGTGAGAGCAAAGGAAAATTGATGAGTAACCCAGATGATATTCTGGTAATCACAGTGTTGGAGGACCTAGGAGGAATCTTCAAAATATTGGAGAATGACACCCCTATGCCCCCACCACTGTGGTATTTATAGAATAAGCAAAGTGGCAAATACCCTTAAGCAATTTGGGTGGGGGAATGGAGGTAGAAGGTTGAGTATCTCCATCAGGATGAAGAGTAGGGAAATTTTGAAGTGATTTTCACTGAGTGTGAGATGTTTGCCTTTCTGTTATAATGAAGTGTCTTCTTTTGTACACATTTCATAGGTATCTTGAAGGAAATAATTGAACTTAGCCCAGAGAAGGGGAAATGATAATACTGATATAGTCCACATTTTGGTCACAAAACACTTCTAGCTTTGCATTAGTTCTGGCCATCACACATCTGGCCATCACAATACAAGTGATAAGTTTACAAGCATCCCAAGGAGAGAAAGCAATATGGGGAAATGCCTGGAATCAATGCCGAAGAAGAGTCAGTTGAAAAAAAAAGCCAGAGTGTTTAAGGAAAATTGGAGATTTTGATAGTACTTGATAATGGTGTTCAACTATTTGAAAGATTGTCAACAGAAAGAAATATTGGATTCATTCTGTTTTGTCCCAGAGAAGATCTAAGATCAGTGGATGTAACTTTCAAAATATCACTTTTAAGTTTGATTTAAGGGTAAAACAATGACAAGAAAAATAGCCAATGTCTAACACTTAGAGCTACCTGAAAACAGAATGTGCTATCTGAAGAGGAGGTAGGTTTCCATTCATTAGAGGTCTTCAAGAAAGAATTAGATGCTCACTAGTCTGGCACTAGGAATTCTTTTAGGAGGTATGGATTGAAGTTGATGGCTACTGGCACCTATATAACACAGTGGATAGAATGTTGAATTTGGAATAAAAAATTTGTTTAGTCATTAGTTGTGTCTGACCCTCTGAACCTCCATTTGGGATTTTCTTGGCAACGATGTTGGAGTGGGTTGCCATTTCATTTTCCAGCTCATTTTAGAGATGAGCAAACTGAGGTAAACAGGGTTAAGTGATTTTCCCACTTATAAGTGTCTAAGGCCAAATTTGACTCCTTAAAAATGGTTCTTCCTGACTTCAGGCCCAGTATTGTATCTGCTCTGATATCCAGCTACCCTTGGAATTCACCTAGCTGAATTAGGAAGACATGAGTTCAAATTTGGCCTTAGATACTTCCAAACTATATGCCAATAGACAAGTCATTTAACTTTGCTCAATTTCATTTTCCTCTCCTGTAAATTGCTAATTCTACCCCTATCTCAGAAAGTTGTACCAAATGAGGTAATATGCAAAATGCCTAGGGAATATTTAAATTCTATTTTAAAAAAACTTGCTATTATTATTACTTACATGTCTTTTAATCCTGAAATTCTGTGAACAATGTCTATTTTACAAGTTCATATGGAGTAATATAGGACAAAGAGGGCAACAGAGAGGAAGAAAATGAGGACTAGAGGTAACCCACTTCAGTCATCATTTCTATTCAATTTTATCGTCCTCCTCATAAGTAACTATTCATTTTTTCTTGCAGTTCTTCGAAGAAAACAGTATGGTGGTTCTAATTACATGGACACTGCATTAATATTCCCTCTGTTTAAAATGCATGCCTCTGGCTGTTTAAATAGCAGCATTCATTCAAACAAAACTGAGACTTTCTTGAGGTTTGATAGTTTGGGGGATCTTATGTTTTTTGTGAGGGAATTTGTGAAAGGGGGAGCAAGAATCTGAAAATGTCTGACAAGTAGTTGGAATGGAAGAGAAAGTAACAGCAACAGTAATTGTGGTCTTGGGGAAAAAAATCTACTAGTCTGAAATCTCCCAATGAAATTTCGTCTCAGATTCATCATGTCCAGGCTACTTATTATTATTATTATTATTTTTAAGAAAAACCCAGGCCAATTCAAGCACACAGCAGGACTGTTGTTGAATTAAGTGGTGGTTATTTATCTAACTGAAGATGAAAAGGCAATCGAGGTCTTACTGCTCTGAATACAGAATGGAGAAAAGGGAGCTCTGATGGCATCTTAGCAAGGACTCAAAAATCTGACTGACAAACACCTAATTCCCAAACCAAGTTTCAGTTTGGCATGGAGTATCAGGTCAAGTCCAACATCATTGAAAATAGACACAGTTACTTAAAGAAAGAAAAAATATTTAGAAGCAAAAGTAAATAGTTATTTGTAGAATATTGGATTTCAAAAAGAGCTTGGGTATTAACTTCAATTTTCTCATTTTGTGGATAAGAAAAAGCTCAAAGACCTAATTGAGTTGCTCAGATTCATACACTGAGTCAATGGTATCCAAACTACAGGAGTTTACCTTACACAAAAGGGGCTATGGATTTATCTCAAGGGCTGTGTGATGAAATAATTAGAAGATGGAAATATAACAATAACAACAATGAATATTATTAGTAGTAATTAGTGGTGATAATAAAAATAAAAATAGCATTTACAAAATACTTCAAGGTTGAAAGCAACTCTGATAGATTAACTCATTTAGTTCTTAAAATAACCTTAGAGGTGTATTATTATTTTCCTCGCTTTAAAAATGAGGGTGCTACATCCCCAGCCTGTATTGAATTGCTTGTCCTTCCAGTGGGGGTGGGTGACAAGGGAGGAATCAAAAGAATCTAGAATTTAAAGTTCTGCAAGACCTGCAACTAGGATTTAAGATATACAGGGGCTGGAATAGGGAGACCCTCCCTGCCCTACCAGAAAGTAAGAGAGCAGAGCAGGGGAGGGGCTTTACAGTGGAATTGGTCTTTTAGGGTTGGGGCAGGTGAAAGATTGGGAGAAAATTTGTAATTCAAAATTGTCATGAAAATAAATGATGTAAACAAGAAAACAAATTTTAAAAATGAGGGTGCTAAGCCTGGGGGATTTAAAAGTGACTTACCAAAAGCCATGCAGCAAATAAGTATAGGAATTATATTCTGAGCTCATCCTTCCTGACCTGAAGTCCAGCATTATTTCTTACCTAGCTGCCACACTTGCTCCTCTCATATACACTTTGATAAAAGGAAAGTTCCCATAGGTCAGTCATAAATATGTATACATGTATACATATGTATATGTATATGTGTACACATGTATACACACATACACATGCACACACACACACACACACACACACACATATATATATATATATATATATATATATATACTTAATAAATATTTCATGGAAAGCTAGGTGATTTAGTGGAGAGAACACCAAACCTGGAGTCAGAAAGACTGATCTTTCTAAATTAGTGACGTAATGACCTCAGTCACTTACTAGAAGTGTGACCCTGGGTCTGTAAAATGATTTAGTGAAAGAAATGACAAATTACTTCGATATTTTTGGCAAAAAAAACAAAGAAAAAAAACAAAAGACAAAAAAACCCTAATTCAAATGGAGTCACAAAGAACTGAACGTATATATATTTTTAATGGCTGTGCAACGTAAATGTTTAGTAAACTTTTCAGTGTTGTAAGAAACTCTCTGAAACCTTTAAGATGTAGAGAAGATGCTGATGTTGTTCAAGTAAGAGTTTTCTCACCTGGAGTTTCACGTACCAATGACATCACAAGTCCATTCCATTTCCCTATTCCTAATTGATTGCTAAGTCAATGATTAGTTATGGACTTTGTGTATCAAGGGTCAAAAATTCAACATAAGGAAATCAGTATGAGGCAAAATTGGTTAGAAAAGGGTTTATGCATGTCGTAAATGGGTTGTTAGTCTATGAAGTAAGGAAATAATTTAGATTGGGAAGAGGAAAGAGGCAGTTTATACAGCGTGAGGGCTCTTATACGAAGATCAAAAGCAGCTGGAATTGAGAAGTTTTGTACTGGAGTAGTAAGAGATGAGCAGGAAAGTAAGAATACAAGTTGAAGGAAGTCCTTGAGTTTCCTATCTGCAAAGATTTTATTTGGTTTATTGCATTTTAAAAGTCACTGAAGATTTCTGAACCATTCAAGTCTGCCAGGCATGTAGAGCAATTGAAGGAAATCATTATGAAATACATTTAGAAAAGGAAGATTGTGGTTCAGATTGTGAAGCATCATAGATACCAACCTAAAAGTTTTTTTTTTATTTTAGCTAAATGTCATGATAGATGGAACACTGGGCCTGGACTCAGAAAAAAAATAAGTTCAAATCTGGTCTCAGATATTTACTAGATGTGTGACTCTGGGCAAATCACTTAACCCCTTTCTGCCTCAGTTTCCACAACTATAAAATTAAACCTATATCCTAGCGTCATTGTGAGGATGAAGTGAAATAGCATTTAATCTTTCCTTCCTTCCTTCCTTCCTTCCTTCCTTCCTTCCTTCCTTCCTTCCTTCCTTCCTTCCTTCCTTCCTTCCTTCTTTCCTCCTAAAGTGAGACACTGAAGACTTTAAAGTTGACAAGAGACATAATCAGACCCATGCTTTAGCAAGACTATTGTGGCATATGTCAAGGATTGATTGAAGACATGGACACTGGAAGCAAGGGGATGAGTTATAAAGTGATTTAATTTGATTGTACCAATCAGTCATCTCAATAACTGTCAACCTATGAAGTAGCATCAGAGTAATAATTTGCTCAAGAGGCATGAGAATGTCAAAGAAGTACAGAGGGACTATGTGCTTTAAGAATATTGAGTTTCCAATAAATATTTGTCAATAGTATCACAGATCAGGAACAACTGATTACCAAATCTTGTTGCTTTTACCTTCACAACATCAAATTTATACACACATACACACATACTACACAGATATGCATACACATATCTATAGGTGCATATGCATGCATACATGTGTGTCTGCACAATGTATATATGTGTAAGTGTATGTACACATATTGTGTCTTTACATGTATGTGTATACGCATATATGTATATATGTTTGTTTGGGTCATTTTGGGGGAGGATACATTTTTTTGTTCAGATTGAATGTAAATATTAATTGTTTCTGTTTGGGGCAGAAACCTTAAGGGTATTCCCTCCCGGATTGTTTGATTTCTTTTTTAATTAGGTTAAATGGTCCATTCCTTGACTTGTTTCTTACCTAGCCTTAGTCATGGAATTGACATTTGCCTGAATCAAAGTGAAAATTCAGAAAGACCTTAGCTTTCAAAGACCAAGGTCTCCCATTATATTGAAGATTACCTTCAGTTTTCCAGATTTATATCTTGGCACTGAACTCAAATGGCTGTTGAGAAGAAAGTGAGGTTGGTGACATTGCACAGCCCTCCCTCACTTAAATCCAATTGACATGCAAGTCATGGCATCAAAGTCCTCTTCCAGAATGAAGGACAGACAGCGACAACAGTATTATTTTTTTTTTGCTTTTTTTTTTTTTTGGAGGGCAGTTGGGGTTAAGTGACTTGCCCAAAGTCACACGGCTAGTCAGTGTGTCAAGTGTCTGAGGCCGGATTTGAACTCAGGTCGTCCTGACTCCAGGGCCGGTGCTCTACTCACTGCGCCACCTAGCTGCCCCCAACAGTATTATTTTTACCACATCATCACTAAATTCCCTTTTGGATGAGTAATCATTGTCAAATAGATTGGGGTTTGTTAGTGGCAGTGTTTAAAATTCCAGAATTTTAGGGTTACTGAATGATAGAACCATAAAGGAAGAAATAAAAGTTTCCCCTTTTGGGGAACCTAACTCCTCAATTCAGTGAGAGTTAGCATGATGATCAGTGATTAGGGGTGCTAGAGAATGAAAGGTTAATTTAAATTAATAAAATAACATTGTCATTTATAACACATATATATGAATATATAAAATGTGCATATACATATATCACACAAAATGCAATATATTATGCATATATTATATATGCATAACATGCACATATATGTAATTTATGCATATGTCTATACAGATACATCTATGTATAGTATTTAGGTAACCTTTGTATCACAATCACTAACGTAACTCAAAGAATATAGTTGCAAACTGAAAGACTTCTAATTTCACTAGCTCCTTGTGGCCCTATCATTTGCATAATCCAAAGAATACAGCTGTACATTGGAATAATTTTAATTTCATTATCTCCTTGCCTACTACAAAACTTATACTCAAATGTAAATCTCTGACACTCCTTCACCCAGTCCCACCAAGTCCAAACTGTCTTCAACTTCTCTTATAAGTGTGCAATGCACATTTGGAGACGTCCTTGATTCTTCACTAGCCTTCTCCCCTTATGTCCAGTCTGTAGCTGAGTACTATCAATTCTTTTTTCTTATTCCACCCATCTAGTCTGTTCTTTCCACTCATTCATCACCTAGTAAATAGTCTCGTCTCCGCTTCCTTACATTATTTCAGAAGCATTTCAGATAAGGAATTCTCCAGAAAACCTGAGTTATGTTAAAATGTCTTTCATGGTTTCCAATATGTAGTGACTTCTGCCTTAATTCAGATATTTGAACTCACTTATTTGTCTTATATATTGTATGAGCCCATATGCTACACCATTGGGAGATACCCATTGTGCCATATGCAATTACTGAGCTGGTTCTTAGACAGGGAGTTGAATTCCATGTGAGAAGTACTACTCCAGCCTAGCTCCTAGGTCTCCTTTACACACATGAATGTGATGAGTTCCCCTTCCAGCTGGTTCACTTATTTGGAATGTGTTCAAAATCTTCTTGGGCTCTTTGAATATAAGATCTCTCTCAATTCATTAAAAATAAATCAACAAATATTTATTAATCACTGGGAATGTGAGTTTAAAGAATTAAACATGCCCCACTCTACTTGAGTTCACCTTTTAATTGGGTACACAAATAAATATATAAGCATAAATATAAAAGAAATAAATACAAATATATACAGAGGACTTCAAGTTCATTTAAGAGTTTAGAGCAACAGAAAATTCTTCATCCAGAAGACAGGGGGTACTTGAACATCTTATTAAAGGAAGAAAGGGACTTATTTTATTTTTGGTAAGTCTTCAACAAAATTAGTTCTGCTGCCGTGTTGAGATTCCCATTGCTATATTTTCTTACAACCATTAGACTTATGTGCCTCATGGTTTATTTGTTTCAGCAGAAAGGATCAGGGGAACTCCAGGGTACAGGCTATGCTATTTGTCAGAGCAAAACAGAGGGGAAGGGAATCACAGTCCAAGGATGGTACATGCCTACTCTATTGTTAAACGTCAGGGCTCCATGCCTAACCACAATCAGAGGAAATAATCACCCTATGGTAGGGTTTCTTAACTTTGTGATTATGTAATAAACTCCTTTGGTAGTCTGGTGAATCCTATATATCCCTTCTCAGGAATAATAATAATAATATGTATATATATATAATATATATATACACATACATATTTGTGTGTATGTATGTATGCATGTATGTATGTGTACAAATGTATATTTAAATACAAAAATATCAATACATAGCATTTAAAGCAAACCAATTGTACTGATATACAGTTATCCTTTTCACATCATGACTTTCCCCATCATGGTTTCAGTATAATAGAGGTCAGCATATGAAATTAAATGTGAATTTGGGGGGTAGTTTTTTGGAAGCCACAGGTGAGACACAAAGGCCAGCTGATGACACAGAAAAAAAGAAATTTTATTTAACATTGACCTACACATAGCCTATTACCAAATACTTAATCCAAAATTTAGAATATAAACATACCTGTAAACATACCATAAAAGAAAAAAATAGACTTATTTTCTGGCATTAAGGGAGGACCAAAAATTTTCACATGGATTTCCCAGAGTGTAGTGGTGCTGTCCCTATAACCCCTGTTGTGTGGAAGGGATAACTGCACAGTTAAAAATGGGACCCAGATTAGGGATGCGTGGTCTACATGCAGATAGCCAGAGCAGAATAAGAATTGAAGCTGGATCAGCGAGAAGGAAGGGCTACTGATCCAAATTCCTGCTTTCAACTTGACTGACAGTCTGCTCCAAGTAGTGGCTAAAAGCAGACAACTGAAAGAAGATGTTCAGTTGGTGAGAGATTAGAAAGTAATATGTAGCAAGGCATGTGAAATATTTCTCTAGAAGAAAACAGAAAGTGAGTCTGGTAGGGCAATGGAAGAAGAAATCTAAGCCAGACAGGCTCAAGGGAGAAACATCACTGGGTTTAGCTATTCTGCACCAGAAAAAAAAATACATCTCTCTTCTCTCTAAAGGGGAAAAATTTTCAAATTTACCTCAGGGTTTGTTTAGATCTTCTTTGTAAGGTAGAAGTAGTGGGGATATTGAGAAGTTGTCACTTGAGTCATTTGCCTGTTAATGGACTCAGAACTGTTTAGTCATAGAGAATGGGACAAAGATGTATTTACTATATAAATGCCAACTATGTCTCAGGCAATGTACTAAACATTTTTTACAAATATTTTCTTATTTGATGTAATGGTAATGTAATTTGAATTTGCAGACCCTTTTTTTAATTGGCAAGTAAGCAGGAACTTATTATCTTGTTTCAAGTTAAGCAAAGGTAGCAGGGACTTAGTACTTAGTAATAGATCAAGCCTCTGTTGGGGAAACAGAAGGTATGAACTCCTGTCTCCTGTTACTGACATAACTGGCTGAAACAGGAAGCTAATGCTGTGTATATATAAGAAAAAAACCTAGAGAGGAGGGTCAGAATTCTTGGGACAGGAATGTGGAGGCCAAGCAGCTACTGGTGAGAATTGATATGAAAAAAATGAGAATTAGTAACTGAAACGGATCTTCTTGAAGCAGACTCCATGGAGGCAGAAGCTGTTGCCACCCAGGAGGCTGAAGAGGAGCCAGGGAGCCATGGAGGCTGAAAAGAAAAATCCTGACCCCACCACCAGCCCCAGGCTGGAGATAATTATTTTGATTTTGAAAATATGGGTGGAGTGACTTTGATTTTGGGAGCCAGATGAGATTTTTCTGGATCTGAGGGCCAGCAAAACTGCCTAAGGACAGAGGAAGCATGACTTGCATTCAAGGACTTTGTTTGTGCCTTGTTTGAGCCTTGAATTCCAGGGAATAGAAATTGTGGAGGATTTGAGATGGACTGGACCCTGTGAACTTCAGTGTGCCACAGGAATTACATGGAGAGCCGGACAACGACCTGGGAGCTGTGTGTCTTTGAACCCAGGTGATTGTTTGGTGGATTCAGGTAGGAGCTGGGACCATGGAAGGAGATCCAGGGAATCTGAGAAACCACCCTGAGTCAAGCTAAAAGATTTTACTTGGATACTGTATACTCAATAAGGAATCATAAATTTACTAGTGGCCTAATGGTGGAGGATCTGTGTTTTTTCTAATGATTGTACGTAGTGATTAAAGATACTTAGTAATTGATTGCTGAAAAAGTGACTGATAGAGTTAAGTTAGTTGCCCCATGAGTGGAAGACTTTGACTATTGTACTCTGAGAAGACGGAATGTCTGAGTAAGGAGGCAAATCTCCTTAGTGAAGATTGAAAGTACTAAATGATTTGACTTTGTCGAAAACTATTGTGACCACTTTGGTGAAAACTATGTGGCCATCTTGTTGATAAGTTGTTGTGAATACTATATTGTGATTTTCTGTGATAAGTTATAATATTGTGAATGCTGTACATTGTTTTTCTGTGAATGTTTTGCTTTGCTTTGTTATGGAATAAATAGAGTGTTCACTGTATTATGTAATCACTGTATTATGTAATCAGAACCTTAAAAGTTGTTCACAGTTGCATTATTCTGGAAAGCTGCTAGTGCATGACATCACATTTGATCATCACAACGACCCTTCCAGATAGGTGTTATTAATTACCATCAATTTTCCAACTGTGTAAACAGACAGATAGAGTCTAAGTTACTTGACCAGGGTCACATACTCAGTAATTGTGTAAAACTAAATTTTAGCTCAAATTTTTCTGACTATCTGCCTGGCTTTCTATCCACTAAGACACCAGGTGCTTCAGATAGGAGGAATGAGTCCCTGATTGTTATACAGTCACCTAGACAGTGTATTTTTTTCTTCAGTAATGAAACATCTCTAATGGCTTTTGAGCCTCCCCTTCTTGTTCTTCCTGAATTTGTCCAATCACTGAGGAAAATAGAAAGAAACAAGCAGGAAAAAAATTGCTAGCTATCTCTCCTTCTGTCCTTCCATTCTCAAAATTTAAAGTATTAAGTACCAAAACATAAATAAAAATAAGTGAATTAGAAGAGGGGACTCAAACTTGGAAACTCAAAAGAAATTCAGATAAGATTTTGTTCTATGTGGATTTCCAAATTGTGATGGGAATGACTTATAACTTTCTATATGCTGAAATATCCCTAGATGTTCTCAGTTTCATCTTTCTTCAATCCTAAAGTTCTTAAACTGTGAACCTTATATCTTCCATTGCCATGATGTTCTCTGTGAATCCTATCCTTAATCCTTCCACAATTTACACATAATCTTCTGATTAGTTGCCCTTCCTTTACTCTCATTTCCACTTAATTTTCATAAGTTACTGAAATAATTTTCCAAAAACAGAGTTCTGATCATGTGTCTCTTCTGCCCATGAAACTTTAATGACTATAAGTCATAAAGTTGAGATATAATCTTAACTAGATAAAACACAATTTCCTCAGTTTGGCGTGTAAAACATGTCACAATTTGCCTCCAAATTCATTTCCCAGGTTTATACTACATTATTTGACTTTACACTTTTTATATTCCATGCAATCTAGCCTACTAGCTGTTCCCAAAATTTCATATCTTGCCTCCATACTTTTGTACAAGCTTTGCCTTATGTCTGGAATACCCACCCTCTGACATTTGGTCATCCTCAAGAAGGAAGTATATTTTATGTGCTCCATTATTTCATGTGTGATTCTAGAAAATCTTTTTCCCAATTCCCTTCATTTTTAGTTCCTGATTTCTCCTTAAGTTATCACCTATTAGCTATTGTTTTATAAGTTTCATCTCTCAGTTATGAATGTTTGTGCCCAATCCGAGGTGGAACCTTTCAAGCTTATATTGGTAAGATCAACCACTGCTGCACATGCTGTAGATTGACCCCAACATCATGATGTTATTTTGGTCTTCTTGGAGCATGAAGGATAATCAATAACAATGACATCTTTCAGTAGAATGTTATTGAGGACAACAGGCAAATGGGACTCAGTCCCTGATGGTGTAAAGCCAATCAGCAGTAGATTACTGAGAGAATGCTACTGTGAACAGCTTTTAAGATTCGGAATACACAGTATTAGTGAACACTTTTTTCCATTACAAAATCAGATTCAGTACAATGTTCACAGTTTCAACAACTCACAATATTATATACAATCTTCAGAACAAGGAAAGTCTCAATATTATATCTTATTACAGAAAGGAACAATGAACAAGAGAAGAATCAGCTGGTTTCCTTAAGGGAGAAACCTCAGGATTCAGGAGCTGAAAGCTGGCAGGTTCTTGTCCAGTCCTCAAAGGAAAAACAGCTCCCAGGGTCCTTGTCCTCTGCAAACATTAGTTTCATCCAAGAGGCAGCCTTTTTTTCATTTTGACTCTGGGTGGTCTTTCTGATTCCCTGGATCCTCTTCCCTGGTCCCAGATCCCTCCTGAATCTGCCAAACAATCACCTAGATTCAGGAGCTGAAAGCTGGCAGGCTCTTGTCCAGTCCTCAGAGATGAACAGTTCCCAGGTCATTGTCCAGTCCTCAGGGCAATCCCCGGCACACACTGAAGTTCACCAGGTTCAGCACACTTCAAACCCTTCAGGACTTC
>CM053597.1:194398486-194424845 GCA_028646575.1 Pseudocheirus occidentalis | reverse complement strand
TCAAGGCAATCCCTGGCACACACTGAAGTTCACAAGGTTCAGCACACCTCAAACCCTTCAGGACTTTTCTTGCCTGGAACTCAAGGATCAGCCAGGCCACCAACACACAAAGTCCCATCCTGTTCATGTCTTCAGTCAGCCACTAGAATCCACAAAATCTGTCTGTCTCTAAAATTCTCCTGCTTATAAACACTGGCCTTCTCCCAAGTCAACATGGTTCAGGGGAGTGTCTCATCCAATGGCATTCTTACATGTCAACAGGAAAATTCACACCTTTTCACCCGGGGAATTCATACCTTTTCACCAATGGACAGAGTTCTATACTTAACTCTAGGTTACTAGGATCTACTTAACATCTGATCAGACAAATTAATCACCATTACAGTGTGTATGTGCACTCACATATGAATACATTACACATATACAAATATATGTATATATGATAGCTTTTACAGATTTATATCCGACACCTCTTTGAATGATCAACTAGGGGCAAGAGAGACCAAATAAAAAGAAATTTATTAGGAAGCTGATTCAATAATCCATTTGAAAGGTTATGAGAGCCTAAAGTAGGTTATAAGCCAGGAAAAGAGACAGAAGAGGATCAATATAAAATCTAGTGAATATAAGATTAAAACAATATTGGGCAAATAGTTGTAGATGGACAAGTGAAAAATAGCAGAGTTAAGTTTGTCAACAAGGTCATGAACCTAGATGGCTCTACATAAACAGAGGAAATAGGAAATGAGATATATTTATGAAAGACATATAATGACAGTAATTGGATCAGACATCAAAGGAAAGATGCATCAATGTACTATTGGTGGAACTCTAAACTGGGACAAACATTCTTGAAAGCAATTTGGAATTATAACACCAAAGTCTCTATATTGTACTTACTCTTTGATTCAATAATACTAATATTGAGGGGGGCAGAGCCAAGATGGCAAAGTAAAGTCATGAACTTGCTTGAGCTCTGTTCCAATCACTTCTAATATGTGTTAAAATATGACTCTAAAGAAATTTTAGAGCTACAAAATGCACAAAGTAACAGACAGAAACAAATCTTGCACTGAAGGCAGCCTGGCAGGCAAAAAGAAAGGGTCTATCATACCAAGTTGGGAGTGATCACAGTCCCACATGAACCTTGCCAGGCCAGCCCAGTGAGAGCAAACTTCAGGAGAATGAATCACTGGTGTCTCTGGTGGTTTCCAGACTTCTCAGTCCATAAACACCAAAGAGAAAGTAAAGGAAGGGACAATATCTAAAAAATAGAATTAAGAGGGAAGAGAGGACTACATTGGGAGGAAAAAAGGAGAGCTAGATTAGGGTAAATCATCTCATATAAAGGAGGCAAGAGAAAAATGTTTCTATGGAGGTGAAGAACAGGAAGGTGAAAGGGAATAGGCCAACCTTACTCTCACTGAATTTGGCTTAAGGAGGGAATAACATAGACATTCAATTGGGTATCTTACACTACAGGAAAGTACTGGGGAAGGTGATAAGAGCGGGAATGATAGAAGGAAAGGCAGATTGGGGAAGAGGGTAGTTAGAATTAAACACTTTTGAAAATGAACAGTGTTAAAGGAGAAAATAGAATAAATGGGGGGCAGGATAGGATGGAGGGAAATATAGTTACTCTTTCATGATATAACTACTATGGAAATGTTTTGTGTAATTACACATGTGCAACTTATATTGAATTGCATGTCCTCCCGGTGGGGATAGTTGAGGAGGAAAGAAGGTAAAGAATCTAGAAATCAAAATTTTAAAAAGAAATTTTAAAAACATGTTCTTTTACATGCAACTGGGAAATAAGATATACAGGTACTGGGGTTTATAAATCCATCTTGTCTTATTAGCAAGTTAGAGAGAATGGGGGAGGATATAAGAGAGAATAGATTTGGGGAAGGGATATTCAGTAGGTTCACTATCTTGGGGTGGGGGTAGGGGAAAGATGGGGGGGGGAAAATTTGTGACTCAAAATCTTGTGGAAATAAATTTTGCAAACTAAAAAATAACTAACTAACTAAATAAATAAATAGGATAAAATACTAATATTGAGCATATATCCATATTTTTAAAAAGTTAAGAAACAGGGAGAGGAACTATATGTACAAATATGTGTGTGTGTGTTAGCTTTTTTGTTGTAGCAAAGAATTTGAAGTGAAACAAGTATCCATTGATTTGGGGAACTGTTAAGAAATTATGATATATATATATAGAATAGAATTGTATTCTACTATATAAAATGACATCAAAGATATACCCAGAGAACATAGGAATGAATTGCCTGAATTGAGACTGAAGGGGGAAAAAAGATCTAGGAAAATAATTCGTACAATTACTCCAGCTTTCTCAAGTAAAACAATTGAAAAGGAAGAATCATGTCAACGGAAGAGTTAACTAATCACATGTCTAGAGAACTGATAATAAATTATTTTTCCGACCTCTTAGCACGGAAGCAATAGGATAGAGATGCAAAATAATTTGCATATGCTATGACTGATCTATTCTATGTCATATTGATGTTTTCTGTGATTATGCTTAATTTGTTACAAGGACCTTTAAAAAATTTAATTACTGGGAGTTGAGGAAAAGAGGTGTTGTTAAAGGATTGTAATAGTGATACTAAAGTAAAAGAAAGAATAGAATATGACCTCATTCAAAAAATGGATTAGAATAGAGGGAAATGCAAAGTCATCACAGACCTACAGAGCAGGTTTGAAACTACGACATTCAATTTGAAATATGAAAAAAACCTCAACTAAGAAATCATGTATAGGGGAGAATAAAATTTCCTATTCAATATTCTTTTTTTCTGTTCTTCATTGGGGAGGTAAATAAGCTTTATTAATATTTATCAAATTTATATCAATAAAAAGAAAAATTTTGAAAATCAGCAAAAGTATTAATACCTTGAAATGTATGATTTTATTGTTTGATTTTTTTTCAGTTATTTGAATCAATGAAGGTTTTGTTTTTTCTTCCTTGTAACACTGGAATAAGATTAGCCTTTATCCCATAATTATGCCATAATGGTAAGACATTTTAATTCAAATGCAACCTGCATCAGATATTAAATTGTATCATCTGGTGACATATTTCAATGCCTAGTTATTCCCCAAATGCCTACAGGGAAACGCTCGCTAAACTAATCTATATCTCACCCAGTTGAAATATTTTCCTGTCAGAGGAAATGAAGAAAAAATCAGTTTATATGCAAGATCTTTATACTAGGCAGTAGAGCTGCAGAACAAGGGATGTTAGTCTGACAGAACAATGGCCAATATTAGTATGTAGTTTAGACTAAATATGTATTTTAACATTTTTTCCCATTATCCTTAATCACATGTTCCTGAAATGTATCTTCTGAAGTGCTTTTGCCAATGATAAAAGACATACTGCCTAGAAGTCCATCTCATATACACTTGCATTGGGCCTTCTACTTTCTTTCTGTTTTTGTTTGTTCAGTGATATGATTTCATTGGCATACAAACTACCAATATGGAAACTCTTTCTACGAATACATATCTACAAGTTGTCACTAATTTATTGTCCTAATTATTTTTTTCCAAGACCCTGAAAGATCAGATGTCTTGCCCAAAATGTGTTATCCAGGTAATGTCTATCAGGACTTAGATCCAGGTCTTCCTGACTCCAAGGTTGGCCCTGTGTCCCCTACACCATGTTTTCTACCTTGTAGATAGATTGTGAAGAAAAGTCTTTATAAAAATCTTGACCAGCCTATAGAATATTTTCCAACTCTCTTTATGAAATTCAGTGAGGATTAGATCCTAGAGAAGAATTGCAAATCAAGATTAATACTGTAGGCCAGATGAGAGGAACCTGCAGCCCTGAGGCCACATGTGGGATTCTAGGCCCTCAAATGCAGCCCTTTGACTGAATCTGAACTTCCCAGAACAAATCTCCTTAATAAAAGTATTTTTTCTTTAAAACTTGAACTTATTAGAAAGTCTGAACCTAAGGATGTAGAATGTGGCCTTGAGGCTTCAGGTTCCTCACCGTTGCTGTAGGCCATATATTTCGTTTTCCATTTTAATTTTTACTTGCTTACATCTTTATTTCTTTAAGGTCTAGGCCAGGTGCAATTCCTTTACAATCCTGGGCATGAGTACTATGTTAATTTGCATCACAACTTCTGCAACAAACTATGAAAAACAATTCACAGGTTCCTATTTTTCAGCAGTTGTCTGGTTAACATATATTTACATATATTGCTGCTAAAGAATTCACGTGTTCCCAACCAAGTCTCCTAAATGAGTTGAATTAAATATGTTGAAAAGATCAGCCTTTCAAAGGCAATTTGTTTCCTCATACCCAGTGCAAGAATAAGACTTTCTAGACAGGGAATAATGAGCATCCAGTCCTAGCTCCAAAGGAAGTCTACCAAGACCTGTGCTTGACCTTAGGTTTCCATGCTACTGGACTATCCGACCAGCTTCTTGTGTCCTCTCTCCCCAGCTACACCCTTAACTTTGTATATATCATGCATATACCTATATATGTACAATTTAAACCACCTATTATAGTGGAATCTACTTAAAGACATGACATTCAATGTACTGGAGCATTTTGATGGTAAAATTTTCAGTGTTAGCATTTACACATTTAGAGTCATCAAATGTTATGTCAGGGGTTGATTTATTGTTTTGTTAATTGTCTAGAATTAAGAAATGTGTGGATGGAGAAAATTTTAATAGTGTAGATTAAATTGAAAAGTGCTTATGCATAACATTTTTGGATGGTTGGGAGAGCTGGTTGTTAAACAGAAATTAGTGTACCTATGCTATAGTAAATACTTAAGTGGTTTTCCATTAATGGGCAGGAATCAAGTGGCCAAAGATGGTCTGGTTTAAATAGCCTGCATCAATTAAGTATTTGAATACAAAACAAAAATAGACAGATAAAGTTAGAAATTGCTACCTCAATAAAAATCAGACATATGGAATATAATCATGTTTAGAATATACTGCAGGTGGGAGGGGGGCTAAATTCTTGTGGGGAGATGTCAGAAAAAAATGATCCAAGTATAGGACCCTAAGCAGGCATCTGGAGGGAGAAATTGTTTTTATTAATTGTTGCCTGTTGAAAATACCAGGTCTATATCCTGCATCCTCAGGGCCCACACAATTTGAGTGTTAAGAAGAGAAGTTGTTGTTTCTGAAGTAATTATAACAAGGGTGTAAATTTCTGTAGGTGGGAGACAATTTATTCTATGGAAAGATTTTTGAAAAGAACCTTATGATAAAGCTAAACCAGATCTAGTGACTTCTGACATAATAAACATTTCCCCTTTTTGCATCATGTCCTGGACAAAAGCGGAGAAATGCACATGTCCTCTAAGAACAGTCAAGCATTCACTCTTCCATCTATGCCAGAGAATTTATTTATATCTCTCTCTTTTATTTTTTTTGGAGTCACACAATTGAGGGCATTTATTTATCCTATCAAATGTACACAGAACTGCAGCTGCTACCACTGCCATACACCCCTTGTAATAAAGTCTAAGCAATTTCTAACAGTTGCTTTTATGACTTGGGTGATTTACTTGTTTAATATCTTTAAAATAATGAAATATTAATAAATAGGCTGCAGTACCTTTAATATAAAGGGATGACAACTATATAAATAACACTTAGCAAGTGAACATAAAATAATTTAATCTCACTCTTGGTCAATTAGCCCTCCTCAATCCAGACGGTGTGGGGAAGGGCAGGACCAGAAGGGCATAACCTTCAGTCTATTTTCCTGGGTCCACTTCTAACCTTTGTCTCTGCAACTCTTTTAACTTGTATCTATCCCATCAATAGCAATGCCCTGGAATGAGGAAATAAAAATGGATCCTTGTTTCTCTGCCCCATCAATCAAGATGAGTAAGTAGTACAGAAGACTGAGAAAAAATAGCCTGTTTTCCCAGATTCTGACCTCTACTTTAATCATTTAGTCGAAATAGCAAGGAAGTTGCTTGGGTAAAACAATTTCTTAGCGACACCAGCAGCACTCTTACACACACACACACACACACACACACACACACACACTTTTCATGACAAATATTTACATAATAACATTCCTGCTGAATGTAATTTCTCTAATGTTCATGTATTTAGATGTATGTCATCAATTCAAAGCACTACACAAATGCTTCTTTCGAATACTAAGACAACTATCAGAGTCATGGAGGGGGGGAAAAGGATTCTATAAATGAGAAAACTGAGTCTGAGAAAATTTAAGCAAGTTACCCAGGGTAACAGAGCTAGTTTCTTTGCAAGTATTAGAATTTATATCATCCTGACTCTAAGTTTGACATTTAGTTTACTATGCTATGAAAGGTAATGCCATACAAGCATGCATCACCAACATCAACTTCATACATAAAGGATCACACATTGAATTAATGATATAATTATTAAGTAAGTCATTTGAAGAGATTTTTCTTCTTCCTTCCCTTCTTTTCCTTTCATTTCCTTTCTATCTTTTTCTTTTTCAAAATGGAAACATGTTCTTTAGTTTAATGATCATACTATAAAAAAGTTAGAAGAGAAATAGATCATATACCTGTCAGAGCTATAGATAAGAGATGAATTCTTTTTTTTAATTAACTCGGGTTGACATGGCACAGAATTATCTGAACTATTCACTTCAGAATACATTGTTTCTTTCTTAGATAAGCATAAAAACTGCTAGTTATTTTTATGATGATTAAGGACTAAGAGGGAAACTGCAATCCCCCACTATGTTAAACTTAGATGCTTTGAAAGATTCATGACCTCAAGAACATAGGTTCTCCCCATGTGATGAAGATCATAATTGATCACATATCTATTCATCAACTACTATTTATTAAGGGCTTACCATATTGCGGGAGCCATTTTCATCTTGTGTGATTCTTCTCTTTGTACTCACATACAAAATCTTTAAAGTATCTACTCATTGCCCTAGAAGTTTCCTCTGTTTCTTTGTTTTAACATCTTATAGACATAAGTTCAGAAACTGATTTCCTCATCCCCATTAGTGTCTAGAAATAATTTAAGAGGAAACAGGTACACACATTATATGGAAATCAATTCTAATCCCATCTCAGAAATTTGCTAGCTATGTTAACTCTAGGCAAGTCACTTCACTGCTTTCAAATTCAATTTCTTCACATGCAAAATGGACTTATAATGACGTATGCCTCCCAGGACCTTTCTGTTAAAAGAAAGGACACACTAAGTACTTTTTCAAAAAATCAAAGCAATGTATAAATGCTAACATTTGTTATCGTCATCTTCATCATCATCATCATCATTGTCATCATCATCATTATAATGTAGTCAGTCCATCTCTTTCCCTGATCATTTCCTTCCTAGATGGTATCTTTTATGATATACCTCTTATCCAAAGAGACTATATCATTGATGAAGAAAAATACTGACTCCATTGAACATAGCCTCATAATGGTATGGAAGCCATCTTGAATTCTTGAAGGTCAGTGGTACATAAATTCCAATTGATCCTACAAATATTATAATATTGTGATTATAGAGATAAAATGAATGAACTGAAGGCCTGTGGTTTGAAGGGTAATGTAGACAAATTTGGAGAAGTCTGATATATGATACAGGATGAAAGGGAGTAAGAGTAACAGTAATTTATAGATATGGTACAACAACTCTGATGAAATAATAAGCCCTTAAAATCTTTTGCAGGAGACACTGGGGGGTGAAGATGGACAAGGGAGAGAGACCTGTAACAGGAAAGAATGAAGCAGGGAGGCAGAGACCTGTAGTGTGGAGAGACAGGGCGGGTGGAAGAGACCAAGATCTTGGGAAAGAGAGACTAGGAAAGAGAGAGACAGAGATCTGGGATAGAGGAGAGAGACCCCTGGAGAGAAGAGAGACTGAGTGGGAGGGGAGATAGAGACCTTGGAGGAGAGAGGTAAAAACTCCCACGACTGAGGGAGAATTGGGGAGGGAGGAAACAAAGAGACTCTACGGAGAGGAAGACAGACTGTAGAAAAGAATGAAAGACCTTTGAGAAGAGATACCATAGCCAGCTTTCCCCTTCTGCATCTGCTCCAGGTATTTTGGGGTGAACTTCCCATTCACAAAGGCTTTTGTTCCACATGAACTGCCCTTCTGTTGCAACCTTGTTTTCTTTCATTGAATTGATTAGCAAAGTTTGCAGTTTCCCAGTGGTAATAATGCTTGTTCATATGTAAGGGGTTTGCCTGAAGAAAAAAAAAATCTGGAGGGAAAAATTACCCTTGAAAGTAGACCCCTGCTGAAGAGAATCTTCTCCCAGTTACCCAGGTCCAGGATGACTGAAGAGTGCTAGAGGCTCTTAGACCTAGGCCCCCACCTCCCAGAATACCAGGAGAGAATTCTGTAAGTGAAGGTACAAAACCAAGCATGGACTTGCAAGGGGTCCAAACTCCAAGATAACTTCCTGCAGCATGCAAGAGACATATTCAGAAAACCGTTGAGGCAGTTTTGCTACAAGAAACTCCTGGGCCCAGGAGGCCCTAAGCTGTCTTCAGCAATTTTGTGATCATTGGGTTAGGCCTGAGATCCATACCAAGAAGCAAATCTTGGAACTGCTTGTGCTGGAGCAGTTTCTGGCTATTTTGCCTGAGGAGCTCCAGAGCTGGGTTCGGGGATCATCATCCCAAGAATGAAGAGGAAGCCATGACTGTGCTGGAGGACTTGGAAAGAGAACTTGATGAACCCAGACAGAAGGTGGGAAAAAAGGATGATTTAAAAAAAAATTTTATCACGGCCCTTTCTAAAAACTTATAGCACTGTCACTTCCCAATGTTTCGCCCTTACCTCACAGAGAACTCTCTCTTATAAGGAAGCATAGTTTTTAAACAAGCAAACATATTGGCCATGTTTGACAATGTGACCTCATTCCACTCATATTCAATCATCTCTTTTTTTAAAATAAATTCTATCAGTATATTTTATTTTTACATAAACTACAAAATATAAAATAAAAATTTTTGCATATATGAAATACAAAAAAGGATAATTCTGTATTTTGGATGCTTTTTAAAAATTCTATTGCTTGAATTATTGATAACAATCTTATAAATATGACATGTGGTTTTTGTCAGCATGAAGAACTCCACCAACGTAGACTGAAATCCATCTTTCATTTAATTATTTGAAGTTTCTTAAGGTACATGAAGGTCAAGTGACTTGCCTAGGGGCACACAACTGGTACATTTTAGTGGCAAGGTGTGAATCCTGATTTACTGACTCCACAATTTCACTCTTTCCACTATATTTAGTAATAAATAGTTATTTTATATCAACAAGACTCAGCACGGTATTCTAAGGAAATGATTACTGAATAATAAAAATGGTCTTTAATAATCAATGTATTTTTCTTTGAATCAAAACTTCAGTAACTCAGTTGAAGGTTTTGGACATGAAACCAAAATGAAATGGTATTAGTCTCTAATGGGTACAATTTTCAACATTCTAAATTTAATATTCTTAGTCCTTATTCTTTTGACTTACTCAAGCTAAATGTAGAGAGGAATAATAAGGTTCATTTCTTTCAAGTTAAAAATATATTAACTATCTACATGTATTCATTGTGAATGGGTTTGAGATAGAGTTGAGGAATAATCAGAATAATCTGAAGGAGATCAGTAGTAAAATATTTCCACTAATCTTTTCCGGATTGTCGATTTTGATGGAAGGAAGTCCATCAGCACAACAGTATTTGAATTCATTTCATTTTTAACTATCCTTTTCTTCATGCAAATGTTAGCTGCCCCCAAGTGTTCTTAGCTATCCTTAGACAGAGAAGGGCAAGTTTCTTGTTCATTTTAAAGGTTTAAGTAATGGAATATACCATATCATTTTTTATTAACTTATTTATTTTCTTGTTTACATCAATCATTTCCACAAGATGTTGAGTTATAAATTTCTCATCTTCCCTCCACCCACCACCCCAAAATAGCTATCACACTGTGTAAATCCTCCCCCAATCTGCTCTCTCCTATGTCCTCCCCCATGACCCCTCTGACTTTCTGGTAGGACAAGATGGATCTCCCTATATATATATATGCATATATTTCACATTTGGTTATATAACTTTAAATACTAGATTCTTTCCCTTCTCCCTTATCACCCACCCCCACTGGAAAGGCAAGCAATTCAATACAGCTGTACATGTGTAGTTATGCAGAGCATCTCCACAATGGACATATTGTGAGAGACTGATTACATGTCCTGCCTTCCTATCCTGTCCCCCCCTTGTTCTATTCACTATCCTTTCCCTGTCCCTTTACAAAAGAGTTTGCTTCCAGCAACCCTCCCCCCAATCCCACTCTACCCTACCCTCCATCATCCTACATATAATCCCCATCCCCCTTCCCTCCTGTGTGGCAAGATACCCACTTTAGAGTTTATATCATTCCTTCCCTAAGCCAGATTCAATGAGAGTAAGGTTGACCCTTTCCCTTTTGCCTTCTTGTTCTTCCCCTCCATTGTAACACCTATCCCTTGCCTCTTCCATATGAGATGATTAATCCCATTCAGTCTCTCCCTATCTCTACTCATTCTATGCCTCTCCCACCTCAGAATTTCACCTTTGAAAGTATTGACCCTTCCTATTCATTTGAACCTGTGCCCTCTATGTACACATATATATGCATACCAAGATATGTATTCATACACACTCACACACATATTTACACACACACACATACACACACACTCCTACATAGACATATGTGTATGTATACATATATATATACATTTGTATTCCTTTCCCCTATCCTCACACTGAGAAAACTTTCCTAAGTTACAATTATCATTTTTCCATGTTGTCAGGTAAATTGTTCAACTGTGATAAGTTCCTTATGATTTCTTTCCCATGTCCACCTTTTCATGGTTCTTGTATTTGAATGTCAAATTTTCTTTTCAGTCCTGTTTTTTTCAGCAAGAATTCTTGAAGGTTCTCCACCTCATTGAATGACCATATTCTGCCCCCCCCCCCGGAACATTATACTCAATTTTGCTGAGTAGGTGATTATTGGTTTTAATCCCAGGTCCCTTGATCTCCAGAATATCATATTCCAGGCCCTTTGATCCCTTAATGTAGGATAATCCTTGATTATCCTAATTGTTTCCACAATATTCAAATCGTTTCTTCTTGGCAGCTAGTAATATTTTGTCTTTGATTTGGGGGCTGCCAAAACTGGCTATAATATTCCTAGGAGTTTTCTTTTTTGAGATATTTTTCAAAAGGTGATCAGTGAAATCTTTCAAGTTCTATTTTGCCCTCTGGTTCTAAAATATCAGGGAAATTTTCCTTGAGAATTTCTTGAAGGAGGGTTTCTGGATTCTTTTTTTGATTATGATTTCCAAGTTGTTCAATAATTTATAAATTGTTTCTCCTGGATCTATTTTCCAGGTCAGTATTTTTTTTCCAATGGGATATTTCACATTGTCTTCTATTGTTTCATTTGTGTGGATCTGTTTAATAGTATCTTGATTTCTCATAAAGTCATTTGCTTCTATTTGTTTCCCTCAAATTCTGAAGGAATTATTCTCTCCAGAAAGCTTTTGAGATTCTTTTTTCATCTGGCAAATTCAACTTTTTAAGGCATTCTTGTCCTCATTGGCTTTTTGGGCCTCCTTTGCCATTTGAGTTAGTTTGTTTTTAAGGTGTTATATTCTTCAGTCAGGTTGCTAACTGTATTTTCATGATTTTCTTGCATCATTATCATTTCTCTCCCTAATTTTTCCTCCACTTTTCTTATTTGTTTTTCAAATTCCTTTTTGAGCTCCTTTATGACCTCTAGGCCTAGAGAGATTAGTATCTCCTGGATCTTTGTACACATTTCGAGTGTACAAAGTTATCTTTATTCTGCCTTATGTTCCCTTATCTCTCTGGATTCTGTGTATGAAAGATCGATTATCTGAGGTATGATTTATTGAAATTAGTAAACGTACACTAATGTGTTAATGTATTAGGGAATGAGCTGTTTTGCAGCACCAATAAGCCTCAAGGAAGAAAACATTGCCTAGCAGGCTACTTTGTGCCACATTTGGTACCCAATAAATGTTTGTCAATTTGCTTTGGTTTGTTTTGCTTTTTTTATCTCCTTCTAGTCATTCATGGTGATCTTCAGCAGATGAATCTTTTACCACACCTCAATTGAAACACTGATGGAATAGGGAAAATAAATTGTGAATTCCCATGAAAAATTACTTGAAAACTAATTGGTATTAATCCCAGATCACCCATAAATATTCAAGTGATTATCTAAACAGGTCACTAGTTGAAATAATATGAAGAAATCTAAAAAGAAATATTTTTAAAGCATCCCTTAATCTAGCCCAAATGTGCAAGAAGTCAGTCAAAAACCATTGAAGCCAGAATTCAGGTTAACAGACAAGAAGCTCCCAATGCTTCCTTCACCATGTAAACAATCCAGGAAGGACTGACCATCACAACAGGCTCCTGATTAGGAATGTTCTAGAAGGGACAAAATATAATAGAAGTTATCTAGCCAAGTGGGAAGGGGATATCTGAAGAGAATTGCACAACTGTTCATTCATGAAAACAAGCAAAAACAAACAAACCAAAAAAAAAGACCCTATAGTAACAAACAGAATGGAAAGATGGGGCATGTCCTGGACCTGGCATAAAATCCCAAATTAGGTACAAAATCTAGATATAGGAATGAAAAAAGGAAAAGACGCTGAACGCTATCATGTAATATCATGGGTCAAAAAGTAAACATAATGTAAATCAAGAAGACAATAACTCCCAAGCTACAAGGTGTTTCAGAGATGAAAATGGTTAATTAACAAAGACTATTGTAAGATTAATTAAGAAGGACTGCATGGTGGCATAGAAGCAGCAAGGTTTTGCAGCTAGCACATAGCCACCTCAAATACCCATAAAATATGACTAAACAAATTTAAGGGCTCTTAAACTCACACAAAAATACAGAAAAAAAACATCTCCCATTGAAGGCAACTTGGCACTAAGGGCCCATCACAGCAGGCTGAGAGTGGAAACCAGCCCAGCCTGAAACCATGGCTTGGCCTTGGGGTGGCTGGTACAAGCAGCAGCTGGTTCCTTTAGGACAGTGAATAAGAGGCCGCTGTGGCAGTTTCCAGAATTGTGAAGCCATAAAAAAGGACTAAGTGAAAGGTCAGTGAAATTCAGCTAAATTTGGGGGAGAAAAGTAGTCTGGCCAAACTGACCAGGCCAAACCCCAGGATTTGGGACAGAGCTTTCCTCCGTGGAAGCAGAGTTCCAAAGAGCTAAAAAAAAACACAACACACAAGTAATTCACTGGCAACATGAGCAGGAAAAGAAAGCAAAGAAATAATGGCAATGAAACTCTAGAATCCTTTTTGGGGGACAAAAGGGCCAAAGCATAGAACAGGAGGAAGACAACACAGTCAGAACTCCCACACCAAAGCTTCCAAGAAACATGAAGACTGCCTAAAAACTATAGATCGGTTTAAGAAGGATTTTGACAACCAAATAAGAGAAATGGAGGAAAAATTGGGAAGAGAAATGAGAATGATGCAAGAAAATCATGGAAGGAGAGTCAACAATCTGACTGAAGAAAATAACACCTTAAAAAATCGATTAACTCAAACGGCTAAAGAATCTCCAAAAGCCAATGAGGAGAAGAATGTTTTAAAAACTCGAATTTTCCAGATGGAAAAGGATCTTAAAAGCTCACTGAGGAGAACAATTCTTTCAAAATTAGAGTGGAGCAAATGGAAGCAAATGACTTTATGAGAAATCAAGATACTATAAAACAGATACAAACACAGGAAAAAATATAAGGCAATGTGAAATAACTCCTTGAAAAAACCACTGACCTGGAAAATAGATCCGGGAGAGACAAATTAAAAATTATTGGACTACCTGAAAGCCACGATAAAAAAAGAACTTAGAAAGCATCCTTCAAAAAATTCTGAAGGAAATTTGCACTAATATTTTAGAACCAGAGGTCAAAATAGAAGCTGAAAGAATTCACCAATCACCTCTTGAAAAAGATTCCCAAAAGGAAACTCCAAGGAATGTTATAGCCATGTTCCAGAGTCCCCTGATAAAGGAGAAAATATTACAGGCTGCCAAGAGGAACCAATTTGAATACTGTGCAAACACAATTAGGATAATCCAGGGTCTGTCAGCTTCTACATTGAAGGATCAAAGAGCCTGTAAAATGATATTCCAGAGATCAATGGAGCTATGATTAAAACCAAGAATCACTTACCCAGCACAATTGAGTATAAGGTTCCAGGGGAAAATATGATCATTCACTGAGGTGGAGGACTTTCAAACATTCTTGCTGAAAAAAACGGAACTGAAAAAGAAAAGTTGACACTCAAATACAAGAAGCATGAGAAGGTAAACATGAAAAAGAAACCATAACGAACTTATCAAAGTTCAACTATTTACATGACAACATGGAAAAAAAATTGCAACTTATGAAACTTTTCTTAGTATGAGGATGGGTGAAGGGAATAAAAATGTATATATACATATTAATATTTGTCTCTGCAGGAGGGTTTATATATGAGTATGATTACAAATCTGAGTATGTGTATAGTGTGTGTACATAGAGCGCACAGGATCAATTGAATAGGAAGGGATGACACTTTAAAAGGTGAAATTCTGAGGTGGGAGAGGAATAGAATGAGAGGAGCCAGGGAGAGACAGCATGGAGTTAATCATCCCACATAGAAGAGGCAAGGGAAAACTGTTAGAATGGAGGGGAAAAACAGGAAGGCAAAAGTGAAGGGCTCAACTTTTATCTCACTTAATTTGGCTTAGGGAAAGAATGACAAAAACTCTAAATTGGGTATCTTGCCACACAGGACAGTAGGAGGGATGGGGATGAAATGTGGGATGAAGGTGGGGAGGGCAGGGTTGGGGGAGGTTTGTTCGAAGAACGCACTTCAGTAAAGGGACAGGGAAAGGGTAAAGAATAGAACAAAGTGGGGAATGGGAAGGCAGGACATATAATAAGTCTCTCGCAATATGATCACTGTGGAGATGTTCTGCATAATTACATATGTACAGCCTGCATTGAACTGCTAATCTTTCCAGTGGGGGTGGGTGGCAAGGGAGGAAGGGAAAGAATCTAGAATTTAAAGCTCCATAATCAAATGTTAAAAGTATATGTATGCATATATATATATATATATATATATATACTTGATGATGATGATGATGATGATGATGATGATGATTATTACCTACATACAACTGGGAATTAAGATATACAGGAACTGGGAAATGAAGAACCATCCTGCCCTACAGGAAAGTCAGAGGGGTGATGGGGGAGGATGTAGGAGAGTGCAGATTGAGGGAGGAGCTATACAGTGGGATGGCTGTTTTGAGGTGTTGGGTAGGGGAAAGAGGGGGTGAAAATTTGTAACCCAGAATCTCTCAGAATCTCATGGAAGTGAGTGATGTAAACAAGAAAATAAATAAATTATTTTTTATTGAAAAAAGAATAATTCAACTAGCAAAACAGTAAAATCATAAAAGAAATTAACAAGGACTATTGTAAGGTTAAATGGAAATGATGAATCAAAATAATACCCTTGCATAAATTAATAAAATCACATGTATGCACATTTGCAAATGTGTGTCTATTTATAAATGTGTGCATGCACAAATGCATACATAGAGAAGAAGAGATTTAATGGAATAAAAGAATTTTAAGTATATCTAATGAAAATAGCAAGCTGCTTAAAAACTGAAATGTAAATACAGTAGTCACAAGAAACCTAAAAGATAAATAGCAGTGATAAATTTATGGGACTGAATGATGAAGTCCATTTATACACTAATAAGTAGAGATGAGATGACGCAATTTACACTTTTAAATGCCTATATCATGTACCCCAAAGAGGAAAGTCAATAAGACTGAACAAGGTAGAGAGCATTCATTCTTGTATAAAGAAAAGAAAGGGAAGGAAGAAAACAAGGAATGCACTAAGAAATGAGGGAGGAGGTAGACTTTGCTATTTCTCATAATTAAGGTATGCAAGAAGAATATATAGATATGGAGACAAGTATGTGGTAAGCAGACAGCACAAGAAACCTCTCTCTTATCTAATTGGACAAAAAAAGTGTTGAATATATACACAGTTTTTGTAGTAACACATTAAACTTAATAGGGAAATTGTTGGGGACACATTAAGGAAAGAAAAGGGTTTAAGAGGAAAAATAGAGTCGTGAAATAAATAATAACAAGAACTACAGTTTCACCAACATAGGGAACTCCCAGGTTTAAAGACAATTCTTAAAAGGTAACTTCTGAAGGGGTGATTAAAGGCAAAGAATCTTTAAAAACCAAAGACTGGGCAAAGAGAAGAAATTAAGGGATTAAGAGAGAAGGCAAATAACTTCAATTATTGATCACTAGCATTGATCCCTTTCCTACTCTTTTTTTAAAATAATTTTATTTATTTTTTTGTTTTCATCATTCATTTTCACAAGATTTTGAGTTACAAATTTTCTCCCTGTCTTTCCCATACCCACAACCCCACAACAGCAATCCCACTGTAAAAGACCTCCCTGAATCTACTCTCTCCTATGTCCTCCTCCATCACCCCCTCTAACTTTCTAGTAGGGTAAGTTGGGTCTCCCTACCCCAGTGCCTGTATATCTTAATTCCCAGTTGCATGTAGTTAATACTAACAAACAAACAAACAAACAAACAAATAAATGAATAAATAAATAGATGAATGAATATATATATATATATACATATATATTAACATTTGATTGTAAAACTTTAAATTCTAGATTTTTTTTGTTCTTCCCTTGTCACTCACCCCCACTGAAAGGGCAAGCAATTCCATACATGCTGTACATGTGTAATTATGTGGAACATCTCCACAGGGGACATATTGTGAGAGACTGATTATATGTACCTCCTTCCTATCCCATCCCCCACCTTGTTATATTCTCTACCCTGTCCCTGATCTGTTACAGAAGTGTGTGCTTCCAGCAGCCCCCCCCCCATCCTCCCCTCCCCTCCATCATTCCATCTTTCATCCCCATCCCCTCTACTGTCCTGTGTGGTAAGATATCCAGTTTAGAGTTCATATCAATCCTTCCCTAGGCCAAATTCAATGAGAGTAAAGTTGACCCTTTCCCTTTTGCACTCAGATATATATTCATATGCATATGTACCCTCCTATATAGACATATGTGTATGTATGCATATAAAAATAAATATAGATGTATGTATGTATGAATGTATGTATGTATGTATACATACACATGTGTATTCCCTTTGCCTATCCTCATAATGAGAAAAGTTTCATAAGTTACTACTGTCATATTTCCATATTGGCATGTAAATAGTTCAACTTTGATAAGTTCCTTATTATTCCTTTCCCATGTTTACCTACTCATGCTTTTTGTGATTGAATATCAAATTTTCTGTTCAGTTCTGGTTTTTTCAGCAAGAATGCTTGAAAATCCTCCACTTCACTGAATGACCATATTTTCTCTGGAACATTATATTCAATTTTGCTGGGTAGGTGATTCTTGGTTTTAATCCTAGCTCTTGTGATCTCTGGAATATCATATTCCAGACTCTTTGATCCCTCAATGTAGAAGCTGCCAGGTCCTGGGTTATCCTAATTGTGTTTTCATAGTATTCAGATTGGTTCTTCTTGTCAGCCTATAGTATTTTCTCCTTGATTTAGGGACCCTGCAACCTGGCTAAAACATTTCTAGGAGTTTTCTTTTGGGCATGTTCAAGAGGTGATCTGATTGATGAATTCTTTCAAGTTCTATTTTACCCTCTTGTTCTAAAATATCAGGGCAATTTTCCTTGAGAATTTTTGAAGAATGCTTTCCAAGTTTTTTTTTTTGATCATGGCTTTCAGGTAGTCCAATAATTTTTAAATTGTCTCTCCTCAATCTATTTCCCAGGTCACTGGTCTTTTCAAGGAGATATTTCACATTGTCTTCTATTTTTCATTTGTTTGGGTCTGTTTAATATTATCTTGATTTCTCACAAAGACATTTGCTTCCCTTTGATCCACTCTAATTCTGAAGAATTATTCACTTCAGAGAGCTTTTGAGATTATTTTCCATCTGGAAAAATCCAACTTTTCAAGGCATTTTTCTCTTCATTGGCTTTTTGGGCCTCTTTAGCCATTTGAATTAATCTATTTTTAAGGTTTGATTTTCTTCTGTTAGGTTATTGACTCTCTTTTCATGATTTTCTAATATCATTCTCAATTCTCTTCCCAATTTTTCTCCACTTCTTTTATCTGGTTTTCAAAATCCTTCTTAAGATGCTCTATGTCTTGTAACCAGTCTACATTTTTCTTGGAAGCTTTTGGTGAGGGAGTTCTTACTGTGTTGTCTTCCTCCTATTCCATGCTTTTCTCCTTTTTGTCCCCCCAAAAAAGGAATCTAAAGTTGGATTGCTGCTTTCTTAGCCTGCTCATGGTGCCTGTCAATTACTTGACTTTTGGGGCCCATAGAACCCTGCTTTTAGAAGGGAGAACTTTATCTAAAATAGCTGGGGGTTTTGCAGCTGCTGGAACTCTTAGGAGGCTTCCATCTCTGCAACCTCCTCCAGCTTTGGCTCACTGGTCATGGACCTCATGTCTACCACCCAAGACCACAATCCTTCTCCAGGCAGGTCAAGGCAAGAGCACTTAACATCTGTTTTATTGCTTGGATGCCCTGCAATCTGCAGGCTGCAAGCTTTTAAATAGCCAAGTGGAGGCAGCTGCATGGCCGCCCCTTCCACTGCTTACTTGCCCAGGGAAAAGATGACCAGACCCACTTCTTTCCCAAAATTTAGCTGGGTTCCATTCACCTTTCACTTTGTCCTTGACTCTTATGGGTTGATAATTCTGGAAACTCCCACAGCTTCAGGTGATCCACTTTCTGGAGCACTCAAGCCAAGGCTGGTCCTGGCCACCCTGGGGCTAAAACCAGAGTGCGGGTCATCTCCATTCCAAGGACTGCAGTGGACCTTTCCTATCTGCCTGCTGGGCTACCTTCAGTGAGAGCTTTGTTTCTCTGTAATTTTATGAATTCTGGAGCTCTAAAATTTGTTTAGAGTAATATTTTATAGGTATTTGAGGTGGTTATGGGAAGAGCTCCACAAGTTCTCATGCTTCTATGCAGCCATCTTGACTCTGCCCCCTGCTCCTAAACTCAAGACATTTTTTAAAAATACAATTAAAGTGATTTATTAAGACGATTAATCTTCCCATGGTAGTTGGTGGGGAAGGGGGGAAGAGGAGAGTTCAGAATGTAGTACAAAATTTATTGCACAACTAGGTCTTTCCACTCATCACTATTGGATTCCTTTGGTTAAGTAATTTATTCCCATTTTAACAAAGTCAATAGTATTAGGGTAATGTTCCTACAATGCTGTGTTCTGGTTTTTGTTTTAAGTGACCTGTGTGAGTCATAGGATAAGAGATTAAAAAGCAAAATGGACCACATCAATCAACTTAAGTCAAATCTCCTATTTAACAAATAAGTGATGAAGGCTTGGAAATATTTCACAGAGTTTATTAAATAGCAGAATTGTCACCTAAACTCATCCTCTCTTTCCTAACTGAAAATGAAGCAAATAAACAAAAAATCTCACTTTCCAAATCAAAACATGGCCTCATGAAACCATGACCCCTGGTTTTGACATACGGAGGAATGTTATGCAAAATTCTTCCAAAATCAAAATTCACTTGCTACATCAGTCTATCAGAACCAATTTATTCACTTACTTCAGGAACAGCTGTGATATTTGAAGTGATTCTGAAATACTATGGACTTCTGATATATTGTAATATCTATGAAAATTGGCATGCTTACTTAAACTTAAAAAAAATCTCAGTGTCTCAACTAGAACTTCATACAGAGTAAGTATTCAATAGACAGGTTTTGAATAAATTAATTGTACTTTCTCTTACTGACAATTGTTTGTGTACTCTGGAGACATATATTAATATGAATATCAGTCTAAACAAAATGTAATTAGAAAGGTAAATCTGCTGGAAAGAAATATAGTCTATTCCCAAGCCAAATATAAGTGTTTTTTTTTATTATTTGTACTCTTGCTCCTGTTTATCAACAGGGTGTTTTCTGTGCATTTCTTCAATATCTGAGCATTGAGAATCAGGGGAGTATTTTGGTCACAGTATTTTGAGTTATGAGCCTTAAGTTCATTTTTTATAATTTTGTGACCTGATTTTTCCTTTGATGTTGATAGCAAGAATTTTTTTTAATGAACTCATTCAATCATTTTAGGAAGAAACTATAAAAATACCCATCATTAATCTCAATAGCATTGGCACAATGAAGAACAAAATTTGGGCCTACATTCTGTCTATGGACACTAAAGTCAACCTATGACATTTATTAGTCTTATAAGAAACAGTTATCAGTCAGTTACCTTGAAAATGTAATATCTTTGAAGGAAAAAAAAGAGAAAGAGATTTCATTTTTAAAAGTTTTCCCAGAACAGTATTGCATAAGACTGGAATGGCCTATCAAGGTCAGAGTCCCAGCCTACAGGGTTCTGATTTTATTCCACACACAATGCAAAATCAGGGAAGTGACATGAATATAATGTGACATAAGAAGATTAATCTGACAGTTTTGTAAAGTGAATAGATTGAAGAGGGAAAGCCAAAAAGTAGGAAGAATGGTATTGCAACACTCTATGTATATGGTAATGAAGACCTCATCAGGGATGGTGGCCAGGAGAATAAAAAGAAATGGATAAGAGGTAATTTGTAGATAAAACCTACTAAGTTTTGTAAATGATTGTGGGACGTGAAGGGAAGGAATGTGTAAATTTTGATCCCTGGATTTTGAACCTCAGTGACAGGAACAATGCTTGATAACCATTAGGAGAAAAAATAGCCAAAAATCTTAAGTCAGGAAGAGGACATTGTTTCATGGAGAGAGCAATGTACAGTGCTCATGACTTCCATTTTTTAAGTATTGAGTTTGATTTGCTGTTGGGATATCCAGATGGAAATGTCTATTTGGCAAATACAAATACAAGAGTGGAACTAATAAAGAAGAATGAGCCTCAGAATATAGCAATGTGTTATCATCGTAGAAGTGAAATTTTAAGTCTTGAAACTGCATGAGATTGTAGAGAGAAAAGTGGAGAGACAGAAAAGGACAGAATGATGAGAAGGATATTTAAGCAGTAGAACATAGAAAAAAAGAATGAGACAGATAAATGACCCTGGGAATTTCTTATCTAATAAAAATTTTTTTTCTCATGTGGAAAGGGAAGAAGTACTAGATCCAGAATCCGAAGGAAAGGGCTTAATATCCTTTCTTTGTTACTTAAAATGTGGATAAACTTGGGCAAGCCTATTAACCTCACTGTTTCCTCAAGTGTAAAGTATAGTACACAGTTCCCATGAGATTCTTATTCAGATGGTGCTATGTAAGCAACTATTGAGTTTAAATGTTCTTAACAAAGATGAACCATGATGATGGTTGTCTTTTGTTGTTCCTGCTACTGCAAAGACTTTTTTGTGTGTTATTGTTATAGTTTTGTCTTTTTGTACCCAGAACCTGGCAAGGTACCTGGAACATAGTTGATGATTAATCATGCTCATTAATTGACAGAAAGGAGGTAGACAATAAAAACAAAGAAGAAAGAGAAGTCAAAGAAACAGAGAAACCATTTTACTGATTTGCCAGTAGTCATGATGGTAAGGCATAGTTAGAAATGGGACTAGAAACTAAACCCAGTATTCTTTCAACTAATAGAGGATATAAGAATGACAAAATTAGTTTTCCTCATGTGGGAATTAATTACATATTATGATGATGGTAGCAATGGCTTAAAATGTTTTTATGAAGCAAAGTGCTTTATATTAATTAAAATTACATACATTTAAAGTTTTCAAAGAGTTTTAACTACATGATCTTATTTGAACATCATAATGATCTTGTGATGTAGGTGATATTGTCCCCATCTTAAGAATTAACCATGATAAAATATAATTTTAGGTATAAAATGTTATGGGGAAATGAAAGATTTAAAAAATGATTTGTTTATTTACTTTAAGTTTACAAGATTCAGTTGCACAATAACTTAAGTTTCATTTTTTCCCCTCTCCCTTCACCCCTCCTCCCTTCCCACAGCTGCATGCAATCAAGTATAGGATCTGCAGATACTTTCACATTGGACATTAGTCTGGTTCTATAAAAGGATTGTAACGAATGGAGTGAACGGTGGGAAAAAAGAAAAAAAAAACATCAAACACAGAAAAGAATGATAGCATGTATTGCTTCAGTCTCCATTTAAACTCTGGTCTTTCTAGATCTTTCTATGAATGTAGGTATCTCCTTCCATCCTGAGACTAGTAGAGTTGTCTTATAACTGTGTTGCTGAGAAGAGTCCAGTTTATCAAAGCTGGTCATCCAATGTACAATTTGTTTATGATTCAGTGCATTTTTTTCTTGGTTCTGCTCTTCACACATAGCATCACTTTGCATAAACCTATCCAGGCGAATATGAAGACCATCTCCTCACCATTTCATATAGTACAAGAGTATTCCATTACATTTATATAATACAATTTGCTTAGACTTTCCCAAATTGATAGGCATCCCCTTTATTTCCAGTGTTTTGCTACCATAAAGAGAGCTGCTATAAATATTTTTGTGCATATGGGTCATCCTCCCACTTCTATGATCTCTTTGGGATACAACCACAGAAGTGGTATTACTAAGTCAAAAGGAATGAAATTATTTATAGCACTTTGGGCGTAGTTCTAGATTATTCACCAAAATGGTTGTATAAGTTCATAGCTCAACCAACAGTGCATTAGTGTTCCAATTTTTTCACATTCTCTCCAACATTTGTCATTTTCCTATTTTGTCATCTTAGTCACTCTGACTGGTGAGATGTGGTACCTCAAAGTTGTTTTGATTTGTATTTCTTGGATCAATAGTGATTTGGAGCATTTTAATATGCTTATAAATATCTTTAATTTCTACCTCTGAAAATCACCTGTTCAAATCTTTTGACCATTTATCAATTGGGGAATGACTTGTATTCTTAGATATTTTACTTAATTTCCTGTATATTTTAGAAATGAGACCTTTATCAGAGACACTGGTTGTAAAATTCTTTCCCAATTTCCCACTTCCCTCTTAATCTTGCTTACATTGGTTGTGTTTGTGCAGAAACTTTTCAATTTAATTTAATCAAGATTATCCATTTTGGGGGGTGGTGGGAGGAGACAAGATGATGATGTAGAAGCAGCAAAGTTTCACAGCTCCCACATAGCCACCTTAAATACCCATAAAACATGACTCTAAACAAATTCTAGGGCTCCAAAACTCACAAAAATACAGGAAATACATCTCTTGCTGAAGGTATCTTGGCACGAAACACCCATCATAGCAGGGTGGGAGCTAAAACCACCACATCCAGAAACAGCAGTATGACCCCAAGGCAGTGAGGAGGATCGGCAGCCCCTGTGGCAGTTTCCAAATTAATCAAACCAGGAGAAATAAAGAATAAATAAAAGGTCAGTGGAATTCAGCTTGATTTGAGGGAGAAAAGGTGTCTGGCCAAACTGCCCCCAGGGCAAGGAAGCAGTGGAAGTGGCACAAGTGGCACAAGTAGCAGCCACTTCCAAACCAGCTCATTCAGAGCTCTGAGCCTGCAGATTGCAGGGGAGCCAAGGGGATTGATCAGAGACCAAGGGCTCTTGTGGTAGCAGTCTGGATCCAGATTGTGGTCTTGGGAGGTGGTCCTGATGTGTGCTTTCAGCAAGCCAAACTGGTGGGGGCTGCAGCCCAATAGCTCAGGCAGCTGTGAAAATCCCAGCGATTTGGGACAGAGCTTTCCCCCATGGAAGCAGAGTACAAAGCTAAAACATCAAGCATTTAAGTGACTGGACAATATGAACAGGAAAAGGGAGCAAAGTAAGAACAGCAATCAAACTCTAGAATCAGTTTTTGGGGACAAAAAAGAATAAAGCATGGAATGGGAGGAAGACAACAGAGTCAGAACTCCTGCACCAAATGCATACAAGAAACATGAAGATTGCCTACAAGCCATAGATCGACTTAAAAAGGACTTTGAAAATCAAATATGGGAAGTGGAGGAAAAATGGGAAAGAGAAATGAGAATGATGCAAGAAAATCATGAAAAGAGAGTCAAAAACCTGACTGAAGTAAATAACACCTTAAAGAACAAATTAACTCAAATGGTAAAAAAGGCCCAAAAAGCCAATGAGGAGAAGAATGCCTTAAAAAATTGAATTTGTCAGATGTAGAAAGAATCCCAAAAGCATTTTGAAGAGAATAATTCCTTCAGAATTAGAGTGGAGCAAAGGGAAGCAAATGACTTTATAAGAAATCAAGATACTATTAAACAGATACAGCAAATGAAAACATAGAAGGCAATGTGAAATTTCTCCTTAAAAAACCACTGATCTGGAAAATAGATCCAGGAGAGACAATTTAAAAAATATTGGACTACCAGAAAGCCATGATCAAAAAAATAACTTAGAAAGCATCCTTCAAGAAATTCTCAGGTAAAATTGCCCTGATATTTTAAAATCAGAGAGCAAAATAGAACTTGAAAGAACTCAGCCATTACCTTTGGAAAAGATCTGCAAAGGAAAACTCCTAGGAATGACATAGCAAGGTTCAGGAACCCTCAAGTCAAGGAGAAAATAATACAGACCAACAAGAGAAAACAATTTGAATACTATAGAAACATTATTATGATAACCCAGGATCTGGCAGTTTCTATACTGAGGGATTAAAGGGCCTGGAATATGATATTCTGGAGATCAAGAGGGCTAGGATTGAATCCAAGAATCACCTTCCCAGCAAAACTGAGTATACTGTTCCAGGGGAAAATATGGTCATTCAGTGAGGTCGATGACTTTCAAGCATTCTTGCTGAAAAAACCTGAACTGAACAGAAAATTTGACATTCAATCACAAGAAGCATGAGTAGATAAACATGAGAAAGAAATCATAAGGAACTTGTCAAAGCTGAGCATTCTAAATATGGAAAAATAATAATAGTAACTTTTGAAACTTTTCTTAGTATGAGGATACGTGAAGGGAATACAAATGTATATACATGGGAGAGGACTAGAATGAGAAGAGACAGGGAGAGACAAAATGGGGTTAATCATCCCATATAGAAGAAGCAAGGGATAACTATTACAACTTTACTTTACTATCATTGAATTTGGCTAAAGGAAGGAATAACATAAACTCTTAACTGGTTATCTTTCTACACAGGAGAGTAGGGGGGATGGGGATGAGAGGTGGGGTAATGGAGAGTAGGGAAGGGTCTGGGGGAGGGTTGCTGGAAGCACACACTTCAGTAAAGGGACAGAGACAGGGTAGAGAATAGAACAAGGGAGGGTGGTGGGATAGGAAGGAGGGACACATAATCAACCATTCACAATATGTCCACTGTGGAGATGTCCTACATAATTACACATGTATAGCATATTTTGAATTGTCTGTCCTTCCAGTGGAGGTGGGTGATGAGGGAGGAACCAAAAGGTTCTAGAATTTAAAGTTCTACAATCAAATATTAAATTATGTGTGTGTGCATATATATGCGTGTATGTGTATATATATATACATAAATGCTTATGCATACATATGTGTATATATGTATATATAAATGCATACATATATATATATATATATATATATATAAAATTATTATTAACTACAGTCAACTGGGAATTAAGATATACAGGCACTGGGACAGGGAGACCCACCCTGCCCTACCAGAAAGTTAGAGGGGCATTGGAGGAGGACAGAAAAGAGAGCAGATGAGAGGAAGGGTTTTACAGCTGAATTGCTGTTTGGGGGTTGGGGGTTGTGGGTAGCAGAAAGACAGGGAGAAAATTTGTAACTCAAAATTTCATGATAATGAATGAATAAACAAGAAAATAAATAAAGATAGCTCGCTGAACTGGAAAATAGATCTAGGATAGACAATTTAAAAATTATTGGACTATGTGAAAGCCAAGATCAGAAAAAAGAACCTAGAAAACATCCTTAAGGAAATTGTCAAGGAAAATTGCCTTGATGTTTTATTTTATTTTTCTTAATTTTAATTTATTTTCTTGATTAGATCATTCATTTCCACAAAGTTTTAAGTTATGAATTTTCTTCCCTTCTTTCCCCTAACCCCAAGCCCAAAACAGTGATCCCACTGTAAAGCCCCTCCTACAATCTGTTCTCTTTTATGTCCTCCTCCAACACCCCTCTTACTTTCTAGTGGGGCAGTGAGAGTCTCCCTACCCCAGTCTCTGTATGTCTCATTTCCCAGTTGCATGTGG
>CM053597.1:194380854-194397986 GCA_028646575.1 Pseudocheirus occidentalis | reverse complement strand
GGAAGGAAGGAAGGAAGGAAGGAAGGAAGGAAGGAAGGAAGGAAGGAAGGAAGGAAAGAAGGAAGGAAGGAAGGAAAGAAGGAAGGAAGGAAGGAAGGGAGAGAGGGAAGAAGGAAGATGTAGCATCATGTGTGAAAAATGGTATAACTGAATAGCGGAGTGCATGGATGGGAGCAATAGGCAAGAAGACTAAAAAGATATGAAGAGGCTAGGTTATTTGAGATAAGTCATAAATGACAAAATAATAATAATAATAAGTTCATAGTTGTCCCTAAATTTGATAGGGAGACACTGAGTTTTATTGAGTAAGAGGTGAAATGGTCAAGATAATTTCTTTCAAAAGCAACAGGCAAACTGAGGTACAAAAGGCACATATTCAGCCCAATTCTGCTACCTTCATCTTAAACCACTGGTACAAGCCCAAGAGTATTCTTCCATTTAATTCTAAAGCAGAAGATTTCATATTTATGTATATATTCATTACCTATTCTCAGTATATTTAGTAGCAAATCATTAAAGAGCAGAGTGAAAGGGGTTCATGGAACTTTCCTATGTGCCATATTTACCAGCAGTGAATGCAATGCTTGGCACTGACTTTCCAGCTCAGCCAGTTACAACATTTTCTAACTGCAAAGCAGAATGGGTTACCTCAGGATGATGTGGGTGCCACCTCTAAAAAGACCTTTAAATGAAGACTGCAAAATTATGTTGTGGGAATTTTATAAGGAATGTTCTGAGATGGGTGTGAATTGCACAAGAGCTGAGATCCCTTCAAATTCTGAGATTCTTTAATTCTATAATTTTACTTCAGTTTCAATGACCAAAACCAAGACAAAGTCAACACACATACACATAAGCATACACACACAGAGAGGTGTGTGTGTGAGAGAGAGACAGAGACAGAGAGAGAGAGACAAAGACAGAGAGAGAGGGAGATAGAGAGAGAGAGAGAGAGAGAGAGAGAGAGAGAGAGAGAGAGAGAGAGAGGAGAAAAAGCGAGAGGAGAGAGAGAAAGGGAGGGAGGGAAGGAGGAAGGGAAGAAGGGAGGGAAGGAGGAAGGGAAGAAGGGAGGGAGGGAGGGGGAGACAGAGACAGAGAGAGACAGAAAGAGTTCAGAACCTCATAGAGTGCTTCCCAAAGAGCCAAGAGGTTAAATGACCTGCTCAAATCACTCAGACAGTATGCAACAAAATCACAATTTGAAAACTGGTCTCCATAACAGAGATCAGCTATCTGTCCTATATGCTACATTTCTACTCCACTGTTGTTATGAAATCACTATATATCCACTTTACAATAAGCAAAGTGATTGACAATGTACAAGGCAGATCTAAATTTTATCATTTAGAACTTCAAATGTAGGTCTGAATCAGCTGCCAAATTGTCATTCCAATAATACTAAAAGTTACCTTCTCTGAGGGGGCTTCAATCAATAAATCTTAAAACTTCTCCAATGTTTCTTCTGGTTAATTGTCAAAAATTAACAATTCTATACTATGTTTATTGTATCAAACCTCAGTTTTATATGGTTTGGAAAATACTGGACATCTGAAGTCACCAATATTCTCTGACAAGATTTCCTCTTCATTTCCCTTTCCACTGATGATATCACCAGACTTTCATCCACTGAAACTTGAATCCTCTTAACTTTCCACCTTGCTTCACCTATCACATCCAATAACCTGCCAGGTACTTTTGATTCTAACTCTGTAATGTCTGGTATGCATGTGCCATTTATTCAGACACCATCATACCTAAGAACCAGCCTTCTTCTGAAGCTTTTAAAAGTTATTATTATTATTATATATTACAATATTTAAAGACATTATTGACATTTTAATATTTATAAAATATTTGTAATTAGAAATATAATTATAAAACAATATTTAATAGATATTTAAAACATTTATAAATAATAAATAGAATATATTTATAGACAATAAATATGTAAATTGATAACATTTCTTTTAATGTGCAAAAGTAAGGTATTTTAAAGTTTTATTGATGTGTTTTATTTTATTTTGTTTTACATTGCAAATATTTACAAATTACTCCTACTTCATAAGAGGTCTTTTCCAATAAAGGAAAACAGTTAAGTAAAACTAACAATAGAGTAATCTCATCTGATAGTGCATGCAACATTCCATATCTGTGGCACTCCTCCCACCTCTCTATTTTTTAAATTAACATAAATCTATTTTTCTCCATCCCACACCCACCCAATTTAAAAAAAGAAAAATAAAACTCTTGTAAAATATTCATGACCAAGCAAAATGAATTCCTTCAATTACTATATACAAATATGCACACACACATATGGATATGTCTCCTCTGCAACCTAAATCTGTCGTGTCTAAATTGTTCTTCTCATCCCCAGTCTGTCCCTTCTTGGATCTCTTGCATCAAGTTTGTGTTTTTTTTGGCTTTGTCTTTTCCTAACATATTCACTTACAATATACAAACTTGTAGTATAGTTTTTGGTTTTTTGTTTGTTCATTTGGTTGGGGTATGTGTGTATCTGTGTGTGTCTGTGTCTATGTCTATGTCTGTGTCTGTGTCTGTGTCTTATTGATCCTCATCAGGTTGTGCTCCTGAAGGTCAGATTCATAACTTGGTTACTGTTGCATTTCCTTTAATGACTAGCATAAAATAGGTATTTCAACGTTTGTTGAAATTTGTTCCATTGCTTAACACACATTTGTTGTTCATTCATGTTTCAGTCATGTCCAGCTCTTCATAACCCCATTTGGGCTTTTCTTGGCAAAGATATTGCAGGGGGTTGGATGTCCTTCTCTAACTCATTTTTTTTTCAAATTTTACAGATAAGGAACCGAGGCAGACAAGGTTAAGAGAATTGTCCAGGACCACACAGCTACAAAGTGTCTGAGGCCATATTTGATCTCAGGCAGATTAGTCTTCCTGATTCCCAGCCCAGTGTTCTATCCACTGTACCACCCAGCTGTCCCTCAGAATACATAGAAAGTGCTTAATAAATCCATATTGCTTGACTGATAAAGTAGGTATGCCCATGTTGATTCAGAGTAAAAACCTTTTTCTATTTCACCCTGCTCACATTATTCCTTTTCTCTGTGTTCTTTTTTCACCTGAACTCCTGTAGTATCTTATTTGTAAATTCTCTATTGCAGGGCAGCTAGATGGTGCAGTGAATAGAGCACCAACCCCGGAGTCAGAAGGACCTGAGTTCAAATCTGACATCAGATACTTAATACTACTAATAAATAACTAGGGCAAGTTATTTAACCCCAATTGCCCCTCCAAAAAGAAAAAAAAATTCTCTATTGCACTGGTTTTATAATACTGCACATCGGATGAATCTGTGTTTTTATCCTATCCTCCAGTTAGCCTGTAGCATCCAGGAGACTAGGGATTATATACCATCAAAATTTGTAAATTAAAAACAAGTTCCTTACCACAGTGCTCTATTTAAATAGACATGAGTATCTACTGAAAGAATATGAAGTGGAATAAAAAGTTTCATAAGCCCTCTGTTCTTAATTCTCATTCTAGAACTCTATTACCTTTTTTTTCCCTCCAAACCCAATGTAAGCAGCTGTTATATCCTGAGACAACCACTGGAGTCTAAAAACTCCTCTATCTGCTACTTGCTAGCTCCATAATCTTGAATAGTCCCTCAATTGTTCTGACTCTTAATTTCCTCATCTGTATAATGGTAACATTTACATCATCAATTTCACCAAGCTGTTATAAGCATCAGAGGAGACGAAGTCTGTCAAGTGCTCAGCAGCCATAGAGTTCTATAAAAATATCAGCTACAATTATGGGCAAAACAAAGTGAAAACTGAGCAGAAAATAAATAAATTTCAGTCAGTAGGAGTAATCCAGTTTCCCTAGCTTCTTTTTTCTTCATATCAGGACTAGGGCAAGAATTTTGCAAATAACACCATGAATTTGTTACTTTATTTTGCATTTGTGTCCAGTGGCCTCAGTGTGACCCAGTGGATAGAGAGATAGCCCTAACACTGGCAAACCCAAGTTCGAGTCTTCTTTCCAGCTCATCCTTGCATTATGACCCTGGGTAAATCACTTAACTTTTAAGTGTTCTAGATAGCTCCCTTCAACTCTAAGTTATAGACAAGTTGTTAACCTGGATCAAGGAGGGAGTACCCTATATCAGAAAATCCTTATTTCAATTCCTATCCCTATGTAGACAAAGTTTAAATGACCTGTTTACATCTATGTGTGTGTGTGTGTGTGTGTGTGTGTGTATATATATAGTGTTATTGTTGTTCAATAATGTCTAATACTTTGTGACTCTATTTGTGTTTGTCTTGGCAAAAATACTGGAATGGTTTGCTATTTTTTTTTCCTCCAGTTCATTTTACAGATAAGAAAACTAAGGGAAATAGTGTTAAGTGATTTGTCCAGGGTCACGTAGCTAATAAGTGTCTGAGGCCAGATTTAGAATTAGGAAGATTCATTTTCCTGTATACAACTGCATATACAGAGAGATATGTCTATACACATATGTGTACGTGTATATTATACATATATATGCATGTGTGTATATATGTATGTATGTATGTATACATATGTTTATGTTCCTAACTAAACACATATTGCTATTCTATTAGCTTAACTCAATGGCAAACAAAGTTAACTTCTGTCTAATGGGCCTGTTGTCCTGATACCTTCAAAGAGAAGAATTCTCCATTAAGTTCCACTCTTTGCTTTTCTGTTTAATTCACTTGTTAAGTCTCTCCCAAGGGCAAATGAGAGCTGTGACTTGTGAAATTTTCTCTGGAATGGGTAGGGAGGGCTCCTTTGGTGCTCAGCTGCTTCTGTCTTTCTTCCTCCCTAGTCTTCTTTTTAACAAATTTTCTGTCTGGAATATAAGGTTTCCATGAGAACAATTTATGTGGGCACATCAAGAGTTCAGGAGGTTTTTCTAGTTCATCATCAATTATAAGGATTAATCAGCAGCACTTCCCCAGAGACACGCTGCATTTAGGAACAGTAACCAAATAGAAAAACCGAAAACACAGATCAACAGTGGGGAAGAGTAGGGTTAAACCCCTACAGAAAAGCCACAGCTGAAAATATATTTCTACTAAGGTGGTCTTTTTCAACCTTCCTAATGCCATGACCCTTTAATAGTGGCATGTGGGCATGTCTGCATGTGGGCGGACCAGCCTGTGCACCTATAGAGGAGGTTCCTAAGACCATTGGAAATATGTGTTTTCTGATGGTCTTAGGTAATCCCTGAGGCCCCTGTGAAAGGGTCGTTCAACCCCAAAGGGGTTCCAACCCGCAGGGTGAGAACCACTGTGCTAAGGGATGGAGCAAAAGGCCTGCCTGATTTCATCTCCAGAATGTATGGCTCTATATCAGTAACCATACCATCATGGTTATCAACGATGTTGCGATCTTTCTTGTACAGTTCTTTTATAAATTCATGCCACCTTTTCTTAATTTCTTCTACTTCTGTTAAATTTCTACCATTTTTATCTTTAATCTTGCATGAAACTTCCCCTCGATATCTCTAATTTTCTTGAGGAAATGCCTTGTCTTTCCCATCCCATTGTTTTCTTCTATTTCTTTGAATTGCTCATTTAAGACAACCTCATCTCTCCTTGCTATTCTCTGGAATTCTGCATTTAGTTGGCTATATAGTTCCCTTTCCCCTTTCCCTTTCCCTTTCTTCTTTCCTCAGATACTTTTAGAGCCTCAGTCAGACAGCCATTTTGCTTTCTTGCTCTTCTTTGTTTTAATGTTTTTTGTTGCTGCCTCTTAGACAATATTGTGAAACTGTGTTCATAATTCTTCCAGCACATCATATCTAATCCTTTAAATCTATTTATCACTTTCATTTTATAGGCAATCAAATCAGTCAATATTAAAAGACTATTCCCTAGAAGGTCAGACACTAAAATTGAAACTTAAATACTTTAGACACATAATGAGAAGAAAGGGCTTACCGGGTAAAAGCAAACATGATGCTGAGAAAGATTGAAGGAAAAAGGAATGGCAGGGGGTGAGATGGAGAGATAGCCTTATGGAAAGAATGAACATGAATTTGGACATACTTTAAAAGACAGTGAAAGGGGCAGCTAGGTGGCGCAGTGAATAAAGGACCGGCCCTGGAGTCAGGAGGACCTGAGTTCAAATCCAGCCTCAGACACTTAAAACAAAAACTAGCCGTGTGACCTTGGGCAAGTCACTTAACCCCCAACTGCCCACCAAAAAGCAAAAAAAAAAAGACAGTGAAAGATAGAAAGGTCTGGCATGCTATGGTCCATGGGGTTACAAAACAACTGAACAACAACAACATGGGACCTGCTTCCAAACTAGTCTGGGAAAACACTGCAGTGCTATAGGACAAAGTGGACCCAAGGAGAAAGTGATAAGTTAAATGATAGAACAGGGTTATGCTATACAGCTCAAGCCATATTTGGAAAAACTGCAAGGAAATGGAACTGTTTGTTCTCAAAGTCTACTTTGGGAAAGAAGCGCATATATACATCCATTGGTTAAAAGAGTAGCCCACAATGTCAGCACCCTAGGGGAAAGTCCACATCTCTCTATCCTAGTTGTATCTCTGTACATATGCTTTCGTTCTTTTAAAAATGTAACAGCTGGCTATCTCTAAAAAAATCTCTAGTTCTTCATAATATAAAAAGTACTCTGAAAAGCTATGTTATTTCACAATGAAGGGCTCATAAGACATCAAAAAAATCCCTGTAAAGAAGGCAGATCATGTCTCATTATCCCCATTTCATAAATAACAGAGGGACAAGGACAGAGAACTCCTCCAAGACTACAGAGATATGGACAAAGACAGAACTAGATTTCACATCTAAGGATATCCAATTGAGTGTCTATAAATAAAGGTCTATTGTCTAGTCACCAAGACTATGGTATTGGATATGACCACTTGCGCAGACACAATCCAGTCCAAACCATATCTGGCCAACACATACCCACATACCCACAACCTTTTCTAAATGACTTTAGTGAAGGGGAGACCCCTATGCCATGAGATAACCTATTAGAAAACTTCACAAAATAACAGAATTTAAGAATTAGGGAAGACAATGACCATCTACTACAACCCATAATAAAGGAAGCCTCACTGTACAGGTAAACCTTAGAGATACTGAGGGTTCAGTTCCAGAATACCACAATGAAGAGCGTCACATGAATTTTTTGCCTTTCCAGTGAATGTAAATATTATGTTTGCACTATACCATAGTCTATTAAGTGTGCAATAGCATCATGTTTAAAAATCAATGTTCATACTTTAAGTTTTAAAAATTCTTTATTGCTAAAAATGCTAATCATTATCTGAACCTTCAGCAAATCATAATAATTTTACTGATGGAAAGTCTTAGCTCGATGTTGATAGCTACTTACTGAATAAGGCGGTGTTTGAAAAATGTTGGGGTGGTAGTGGCAATTTATTAAAATGAGACAACAACGAAGTTTGACACATGGATTGACTCTTCCTTTGACTTGTACAATTAGAGGTTATAGTAGGATTATTAACTGACCTAATTCCAATAGTATTATTGTGTCTCAGGGTATACTGAGCCCTGAAGACAGGGAGAAAGATGGAGGAACAGTTGGTCAATGGAGCAGTCAGAACACACACAAAATTTACCAATGAAGTTCACATCTTACATGGGTTCAGTTTTTGGTGCACTAAAGCAATTACAATAGTAACATCAAAGATCACAGATCACCATAACATAAATAATAATAATGAAAGAGTTGGAAATATTGCATTTTTTAAAATATGACACAGAGACATGATGTAAACACATGCTGAAGGAAAAATGGTACCAATAAACTTGCTTTACACAGGGATGCCTCAAACCTTTCATTTTTTTGAAAAATGCAATATCTTTGAAGCTGAATAAATCAAATTTCAATAAAATGAGATGTCCCTGAAACACATGCTATCAGGAGTTATACATCCTCTATTCAAAGACTTCCAAGAACTGGGAAGCCACCACCTCTCAAAGTTAGCCATTCCACTTTTAGAGTCTCAAATGCTAGGGAATTTTCCTTAAATCAAGTCTAAATTAGCCTGTTTGAATCTTTCACCATTTGCCTCTGGTGCTTCAGCCTTCTGGGACCAAATAAAACAAGCCTAATTCTTCACACATTTGAAGATAGCTAATATTTCCCCTAAGTCTTCTTTTCTCAAGACAAATCATTTCCAGCTCCACCAACCAATCCTCACAAGTCATGAATTCAAGACCTTTCATCATCCTACTTGCTTTACTTAGAATACTCTCAAGACCCTTCTCAGTATACTTTCTCAATAGCCTGCTTAAACTATAGCATTCAGAACTAAATTCAGTATCCTACAAGAGTCTGATAAGGACAGAATACAGCCCAGTTCACACCTACCTCTTCTAAAAGACCTCCTAATCAATTAATCAATCAACAAATATTTATCAAGTGTCTATTATGTGCCAGGCCCAGCATTAAGCTCCTTTATATTCTACCTCCCCCCAACCCCAAAACACACACACACACACACACACACGCATGCATGCACATACAAGCATCATAAAAGGCTCATGGTGAATTCTAGAAAAAGGTTCATCTTGAGAACTAGTAGAATATGAAACTGGCCAGTTTACATTAAAGTTCAGTTCAATTCAATTCATCAGGCACTTTTTAGTTATATATTTTACAGTAACAGGGCTAGATGGTGAAGATTGAAAGACAAATGAGGGAAAAATAATCCCTGCTCTCAAGGGGAGGGCATTCAACTGGAATGAAGCAAAATGTGTTCAGATAAGTATACAAAGTAATTTCAGGCATTGCGCTAATATACTGAAGATAAGGAAAAGTCTTGTATAGGAGAGAGAATTGTAGCTGAGCCTTGAATGGATATCACATTGACCAGTAACATGTTAAATCAAGACTCAGGATATAAATAACTCCCCGGGAATGTCAGCTCTTTGGAGAAGCCATATTCATACTTTCAAGCCATTAGGTAATATTTAGTTCACAGAAGCAATCATGCTTACCTTAACCCTGGACAACTGTTTCTAAAGTAGAGCAGGCTGGATTATTGGAGGGGGAGAAAAATAGAACTATTGTTAATGAAGACTGGATGATCTTTAAAAGTCCCTCTGATCTCTAGATCTACAATTTGTTTTTAAGTGGTATCGCCATATTAAATAAGTAACTCAATCCTTTGAGTTATTATTTACTTGAGAGCTAAGTCAGGTTACAAGCAACCCAGTTGGTTACGTTCAAGTCCTGGCCTTCTTGAAGCACTGTCAGAGCTTACACTACAATGGTATAGCCTTCAAGAAGGCAGGGTTTTCTCTGCACCATTATCAGTCACTGCAAGAAGAACCTAGTGGAGGATACATGTAAAATGTTAGGTTATACTAATGGATGGTCTGTGGAGCTGGGGATAAACTAGCTTGAGAAATGACAAATTACATTGAGATGTCTGTCAGTACTGCAAAGAAGAACATTTGTGCTGAAGAATTTTTTTTTAATCTACTAAAGTTGATCTAAGAGGAAAATCATTCAAATTCACCTTCCTCTCTCACCATCTATCCTGCCTCACCTCCTCCCGTTGAGACATCATTCAGGACCTTCAATACAGATCCAGTTGAAGTTACCAGTTTTCTCATCATCCTGCCCTGGCCTGCGCCTGTGAAAGCCCCAGCTGCCTGTGCAGCTGTCCATCAGGCAGTCTGTGTGATGCCTTGATGAAGGCAATTTGTATTAGCAACTTTGCCATCTCATTCAGATACAGGAAAAAGGTAAGCATCTGCATCATCTCTTGCTGAAGGTCATACAGAAATGCTCCTGACACTGTGAACATGAAGGTTAGAGATGAAACTTCATTTGATTCTAATGCTGACAGATGGTGTTTACAAGGTTTCAACCCTGATTGACTTCTTTATAGCTTTATCATTTATCGCCTGTTCTCCTGTATCACATCAAAGGAATGAAGAATTTAGAAGCATTTGCTCAGTCATGGAATCACTAATACTTCCATTCCTATTCCATTGATGTTTTTTTTCTTAATTGTGCTCATTGAATAAGTAAATAAAATATAACAGCAAGAAGGACATAATCTTTTGAATTTGCTACACTCCTCTAAATAATCTTTAAGATGATATTTAGAAGCTACAATCTGGCAGTGTGGTATAAATAAGTGGACACTGAACACACTGGGAGTCAGGAGATGCTGATTCTCCTTCTAGCTCTTTGACTCATTAGTCCTGAACCTTTTGGAAATTTGCTTCATTTCTCTAGGTTTTAATATCCTCATGTGTAAATTTAGGGGGTGGGACTAAATGATCATTAATTTTTCTTCCAGACCTAATGTTTTAAATGGGAAAAAAAATGTGTGTCTGACCACCTTCAGCTTGAGCAAAATAAAATATAGGGGAAAATCTCACCTCATTTAAAAGATCTTAAATAACAGTTTTCCCACAAGGAAACCAAGGACACAATGAGGTAGGAAGAAAGCTAGAGCACACATAACTGGTATACAAAGAAGAAGACAGTATTTACTGCTTCTGCAGATAATGCAATCAGACCATATATTGAGAGTAGAGGGGTGGACAAGCGAGATTACTGGTATTAGTCATTTTTTCTGATGCTTTGATTCTATGGATACAGAATGGTTTTAGTGGAATCTTCCCCCACTAGAGCTCTGTATACAAAGACTAAAGAGCCACTTGTGGGAATATGATAAAGTGATTCATGTTCAGGAATGAGTTGGATTAGAGAGTTTCTAATCCAAGTTGGTCTCTGTTCCAATACTGCGATTTTGCAAACACCTTCAGGTCTACAAAATCTGTGAAGGCTGTAAGGTTTATAAGATTAGGTTATTTTCCAAAACACTACACCCAAAGATTGAACTTAATTTTACTTAAAAATTGTAACACATGTTTTGGTTTTTTTGAAAGACATTTTAGAGTGGAAATGCAAATGAAAATAACTTAATGTTTCCACTCATCAAATTGTCAGAAATGATTAAAACAATAAAACTAGAATTTATATAGCACAGTAAGGTTTTCAAAGTGCTACACAGATATTACTTCACTTAATCTTCCTATAACTTTCTGAGATAGGTGGTATTTTCATCCCCATCTTATAGATGAGGAAACGGGAGGGGGGAGGGGAGGAAGGATAAACGACTTGCCAGGATTATAAAATCAGTAAGTAGCTTAGGTATGATACAAACAATCCTAGATCTTCCTAGCTCCAACTTTAGTACTCTCTTGAGGGGAAAATCACCAAACTGTTGATAATCTTAGATTCCGTTATCTCAGTATTAGCAATATACCCAAAAGAGGTCAAAGACGGAAAGAAAAGTCAAGAATACATAGACAGATGGATAGACATACAGACAGACAGACAGACAGACAGACAGACAGACAGACAGACAGACAGACAGACAGATAGATAGATAGATAGATAGATAGATAGATAGATAGATAGATTAGATATGGATACGGATATGGATACGGATGTGGACATGGAGGTGGACGTGGATGTGGGTGTGTAGATGAAGATAGAGACAAATACAGATATAAAGAAAGGAAGGGAGAAGGAAAGAAAAGTGAATCCCCATCAACTGGGAAAGAGAAAAACAAAGAGTGTGGCATATAATTGTCTTTGAATTTCACTGCTTAAGAAAAGACTAATAACAGCTAGCATTTTATTGCACCTAAATGTTTACAAAGTACTTCATAAATACCATCTCATTTTATCTTTACAACAGTCCTGAGAGTTAGGCGCTATAAAGGAAGAAGTATATTAGAAAGGAACTGAGAATAAAAACAAAGGAACCAAGAAAAAAGACCAAGATAAATCAAGCTTCAACAGCAAAATCTACCCTTAATTTAAAGTTTTAACACAATTAACAGGAGCAAGAGAAAAATAAAGAAAAAAGAGAAGTTGTGTGAATTTTACAAATTGTCATGTGCCATTAACTGACTGTCTTATGTCTAAAGATTAAGTTCTCACACAGAATATTCCTATGAAAACACTTTGACCAGAAGTACTTTTGCATCTGTGAAGCTCTATACATCTCTTCTTTAGATCAAATCTTTTTAATTTTTTTTATTTGTTGCTACTAAGTTTTCTCCCTGCTTAACTAATTCATGTACACTTAGGTTTAAGAAATCTCAAAGAATTACCTCAATTAAATAATGATTTTGTAGTGTTGGTAAAACTGTCCAAAACTGTACCAGTTTTTTTTTACATCATTGACATTTAACCAAAAGAACTATGTTAACTTCAAAGAAAAACTAAGTAAATTCAATACCCCTTGTTTCTCAAGCCAGCATAAAAACATTCTCCTCCTAGATATGCAGCTGGTTTAAAGGATGGAGCTATAAATTTAAAACACCCCCAGAGATCCACCAAATGAATAACAACAAGGTTAAATATGTGGTAGTCAACTGGAAGGAATGAGAAATTACATTAAACTATGATAGATAATAGATGGATAATTTTGATGTCAGTACAGTGGGAAAGGAGCTACATTTGGAGCAAGAGGATGTTAAGTATATACACCAGCTCAACTAGTTACTAGCTACATGACTTTGGGTCTGTCATCTCACCTTTATTGGCTTCACTTTACTAGGCATAAAATGAGAGAGTTGTACTTCATGTTTTCTAGGGTCCTGTACATTTCTGAAACTGTATTGTCAGATAAAAAGTAGAAAAAGAGCAAGGTGTCATAGTGCCTATATGATTATAAGAATATTCCCTAGAAGTGTTATTTTAATAGAGAAAGAATGGAAATACTTTTTGTGCTGAACATTTGAGGAAGGGCTACACTAGTTTCAGTACATGAATGAATCAGAACATAATGATTTTGTAACAAATAACCAAAAATTAAGAATAAAAAGAGAAAACTTGAGTGAAGGCAGTTAAAGTAAAAGAACTAAAACAACAAATTATATAATGACTATAGTTGTCCAAATAAGAATAGTAGTTAAAAAAATGTGGAAAATATGCAGAAAGGAAGAACAAATTTCAGAAGTGGCCATTAAAATACAAAGGATGTCTCATCTGTAGTTACTTTGTTAAAATTTGTTGTTATTAGTCAGTCCTTTTAGTCATGTCTGACTCTTCATGATCCCATTTAGCAAATATATTTCTCCAGATCACTTTACAGATGAGGAAACTAAGGCAAACTTGTTAAATGACTTGCCCAGGATCACACAGGTAGTAAGTGTCTGAGGTCAGATTTGAACTCAGAAAGATGAGTTTTGCTGACCCCAGGCTTGGCACTCTACCCACTGGGCCACCTTACATGCATTTTAAAACAAACCATAAATATTGAGAGTTTGTCGGTTTGACATGTATTTTATCATGTTTGTGTATTCTGATATTTGTATTTATTGATAGATATCAAGTTTATAATGAAAATAATATTAAAAACTTTAAAACATCAAGCAGTGAAATAAGAAATACCCCACTCCCAAGAAAGTATAGCATGAAGGAACTGTAAAGTAATTTCCTTAATTTACTTGACTGTTAGACAGGAATGCACATCTGATATGGATTTAAAAAGTATAAATAATTCAGGATTCCATAACTTAAGAATATGAATGATGAAAAACACAACAATAAAAATGGATTAAATTGGACCTACAAATAAGGACTAAGCAAATTGGGACTTGGGGAAATGGAATAGAGGAAACTGTGTGGGTAAATTGACCTTGAGTTATATAGGCTCATTTTATGAGAACAGTGGCCAGAACCACATGGTCTATCTGTTCCTACGCTGTAAAAGAGAGAAAATGGTGACAATTTAAAGCAAAAAGGACTTGTTTCAATTCTAAGGAAAAGAAACCTAAAGTTAATCATATTTAGCTGTGTCACCACAGCTAAGGAGGTATTAGAATCAGTACTTTATTTACAGATTTAAATGCATGGTAGAATTTTTCATCAGCCTAGGGAATTTCAAATAAGATCCTTCCTAAAAACAGGAGGATGAATCATATGAATTTTCATGGTCCATTAGTCTTATGAAACTATGATTCTGACTTTCCAGCAAAATGAATGAGGAGTAAATGACAGGGAACGTTCTATGAATTTTAAACCAATTAGAAGAACTAAACCAGGCTGAGAGCAAAAATAACAGAGACAGAATAAGAGGATCATTCCAAAAAGGGTGTGGGGGGATAAGATACCATCTTTTTATTCTTGTCAAAAATCAAGTGAATTTCACCATAGGCTTGCAATTTGCCATGGCAGAATCCCTAATAGGAATTCCCAATGCCAATGAAATTAATCCTTCTTTTAAAAATGTGTTCAGGCTCAATGTCTAAAAGTCTAAAATCTGGTTTGGATTCACATAAAAAGCAAACATATTTCCTAAGAATGTATTATGCTACTGAGTTAGGCTGTAGCTTTTTTCTCTTTATCCTTTCTTCCTCTTTCCAAGTACCATCCTTTCTCTCTTTACCACTTCGTTTCCTTTCAACTATAGGATAAGAATCCTATTTCATTCTTTGTATCTTCTAATCTAGGTGACAGGGTCACAAATGATTTATTTTATCATACCATAGTGGAAAGAATATTGCAGTAGAAGTAAAAGAAAAAAAATGTCTTGGGTCTATTTTCTCTTTTGTAAAAAAATGTCCAAGATCCATTTTTAGCCCTAAAATTTTATAAAGTAATGACTAAATGATATGTGATGCTCCTCTGTACAAAATTTATCATTTATAAACTGGTGTGTTAATAACAACAAAAAAAACCACTAATGATGTAATGAATTATTTCTAAAATAACTTTTCTTAGAGGAGTAACTATTTCTCATACTTGAGACTCCTAGAAAAGTTACTTGCCACCCAACATAGTCTCTGAGTCTATCTGCTGTCAAAATAAAGGTCAAAATCTCCCATCAATGTGTTTAGTTTTTCTCTAGACAGTCGGAGGATACAATTCAATTAAAGTAAAGATATTAAATAAAATAACATAGTAGCATTTCCAACAGAACATTGTCCTCAATAAGCCTCAAACACATTTGCCAAAAATACCTTTATCTGATAACTCAGGTTATACACATACAGTCATGTAAAACATTTCCATGTTAGTCCTTTTGGTCAAGACTTGAATAAAAGAAAAAAAAAGAAAAATAATATGCTTTTGCAGGCATAGGGAATCTGAGGCCTAAAGAGTATATGTGGTCTTCTAGGTCCTTGGTTGCAACCTTCTGACTGAGTCCAAGTTTTATAGAGCAAATTATTTTATTAAGGGTATTTGTTCTATAAAATTTTTATTTAGTCAAAGGGCTGTGCTTGGTGACCGAGAGAACCAAATGTGGCCTCAAGGCTGCAGGTTACCCACCTTTGCTTCAGTCTGTATTCAATCAATATCTATTCTTTCTCTGAAGGCAGCTAGTATGTAGCAAGATTACTCCTTTAGGATTGTCTTGGATCATTGTATTGCTGAGGATGGCTAAGTCATTCACAGTTCTCCATTGAACAATATTGTTCTTACTGTGTATAATATTCTCCTGGCTCTGCATGTATCAGATCATGTAAGTCTTTCCAGGTTTTTCAAAAATCATCTTGCCATGTGACCTTGGGCAAGTCACTTAACCCCAACTGCCCTCCAAAAAGCAAAAAAAAAAAGGAGCCAAGCTGAGGTGAGCCGCAGCCAGTCTACAAGACAGAACATCTACAGCCTCCAGCAACTCCACATCTACCAAGGCATGAAAAGTAGGGATTAGAGAAAGGTGTGAAAAATAGGGATTAAAGAAAGGCAGCTGGCAGGTGGGGCTCATCCCATAGGCCTGCAGGCTGGAGCCGAAACCAGCCCAGCCTAAAACCGCCATGCAGCCAGGCTCCAGGGTAGTCCGGAGGAGCCCAGGCTCCCAAGCCTCAGTGTGAGTCTACTTCAGAGAAGATCTAAAGCACCTGGAGAAATCTTCACATCTACTAAGCCAGGATTAAAGGTCAGTGAAAGTGAGTGAAGCTTTCAAGCTGAATTTGGAGGAGGAAAAGCAGTTCAGCAAATTTACCCCCAGGGCAAGGAAGCAGTGGGGGAAGGGCAGAAACTGCTGTAACTGGCAACTGCCCCCACTGGGCCACTTCAGAGCCTCCAGCCTGTGGATCCCGCAGAGGGGCTGAGTTGCTTGATCAGGGCCAAGTGCTCTTGCACTGAGCAGCCTGGATCCAGATCATGGTCTTGGGTGGTGGTCCAGGGGAGCGCTTTCAGCAATCCAAAGCTGGGGGGGGGAGGCTGCAACACCCACCTATTAGCTCGGGCAGATGGGAAAACCCTAGCGATTTGGAACAGAGCTTCCCCCCTCCAGGAAGCAGAGTTTCACAAAGCTAAAAAAAAAAAACCAACCAATTAATTGACTGGCCAACATGAGGAAAAGGAAGCACAATAAGAAAAGCAATAAAACTCTAGAATTCTTTTTGGTGGACAAAAAGGATTAAAGCATGGAACAGGAAGAAGACAACACAGTCATTACTCCCACACCAACTGCGTCCAAGACACTTGAAGAATGCCTAGTAGCTATACATAATCTGAAAAAGAAATTTGAAAAACAAATAAGAGAAGCGGAGGAAAAATTGGGAAGAGAAATGAGAATGATGCGAGAAAACCATGAAAAGAGAGTCAACAACCTGACAGAAGAAAACAACACTTTAAAAAACAGATTAACTCAAATGCCAAAAGATGCCCAGAAAACCAATGAGGAGAAGGATGCCTTAAAAAGTCGAATTTTGCCAGATGGAAAAAGAATCACAAAAGCATTCTGAAGAGAATAATTCCTTCAGAATTAGAGTGGAGCAAGTGGAAGCTAATGACTTTATGAGAAACCAAGATACTATTAAACAGTTACAAAGAAATTAAAATATAGAAGGCAACGTGAAATATCTCCTTGAAAAAACCACTAACCTGGAAAATAGATTCAGGAGAGACAATTTGAAAATTATTGGTCTACCTGAAGCCCATGACCAGAAAAAGAGCTTAGAAAGCATCCTTCAAGAAATCCTCAAAGAAAATTGCCCTGATGTTTTAGAGTCAGAGGGCAAAATAGAACTTGAAAGAATTCACCAATCACCTCTTCAAAAAGATCCCCAAAAGAAAACTCCTAGAAATGTTATTGCCAGGTTCCAGAATACCCAGCT
>CM053597.1:194360070-194380354 GCA_028646575.1 Pseudocheirus occidentalis | reverse complement strand
AGATTGTGGGAGGGGTCTTACAGTGTGATCAATGTTCTGGGCTGGGGGGTAGGGACAAAAAGGGGAGAAAATTTGTAACTCAAAACCTTGTGGAAATGAATGATGTAACCAAGAAAATAAATTAAAATTAAGAAAAAAAAAAGATATATACAGTTTTCTTGACCTTGTACATAGTTCCTAAGTTTGTCTTGGCAGGTAGATTCCCAAGTATTTTATATTGTTTACAGTTATTTTAAATGGAAGTTCTCTTTCTCTTATTTTTTATTTTTGCTTTTTGGAGGGCATTTGAGGTTAAGTGACTTGCCCAAGGTCACATGGCTAGGGTTTTGTGTGTGTGTGTGTGTGTGTGTGTGTATGTTAAGTGTCTGAGGTCGGATTTGAACTCATGTCCTCCTGACTCCAGGGATGGTGCTCTATCCACTGTGCCACTTAACCGCCCCTCTCTTTCTATTTCTTGCTACTGGGCTTTGTTAGGCATGTAAATAAATGCTGATGATTTATGTGTGTTTATTTTATATCCTGCAACTTTGCCAAAGTTGCTAATTATTTTGAGTAGTTTTTGAGTTGATTTTCTAAGTAGACCATCTTATCATCTACAAAGAGTGATAGTTTTGTTTCCTCATTGCCTTTTCTAAGTCTTTTGATTTCTTTTTCTTCTCTTATTGCTATAGCTGACATTTCTAGTACTAAATTGAATGATAGTGGGGATAATGGGCATCCTTGCTTCACCCATAGTGTTATTTTGAAAGTTTCTAGCTTATCCCCATTACAGATAATGCTTGTTGATGGTCTTAGATAGATACTGCTTATGATTTGAAGGAACACTCCCTTTATTCCTATGCTCTTCATTGTTTTTCATAGGCATGGGTGCTGTATTTTGTCAAAGTTTTTTTCTGCCTCTATTGAGACAGTCATATGATTTCTGTTGGTTTTGTTATTGATGTGGTCAATTATGCTGATAGTTTTCCTAATTTTGAACCAGCCCTGCATTCCTGGCATAAATCCTACCTAGTCTTTAGTGTTTTACATGCAGAGACACACACAGACATCATATATGTGTATATAAACATACATACATATACACACATACACACAATTTTTAATCTTACTAATTCATTCTTTTACAATAAAATACTGCTTCGATGCTTAGTCTTGGTGTGGAATTTATGTGTGTTTTGAGTAGTAGACCTATATAAGATGTTCCCTACTAGAAGGGAGTGCTTGATGTAAGTAATTTGTACAATTACTTAAATGAATCATACATTTTCACTTACCTGGACATTGAAGGAGTTGGGATAGACACTGGAGATACAATGGTCTTTACGCAATTAGGTGGTATAGTGGAAATAGTGTTGGACTTGGAACCAGGAAGACCTGAGTTTGAATTCTGCCTTAATTACTTAATAGCTCTGAACAAGTTTACTTCCCCTAAACCTCATTCCCTAAGCCTCAAAAATGAGTTTCTGTATTTTAAACATGGAAATAATAATAGTTCCTTCCTTCTAGTGTCACGAGGACCAAACCAAATAATGCATGTAAATTACTTTGCAAATGATAAAGAATTTTATGAATTCTATCAAGACGATTATCGTTCTCTTTTCACAAATGACATACTCCTACCCTTAACGAGTTTGCTCCAGATTATCCAGATTATTATTATGTATGGGACAGTGTAGAAGAGTGGAAAAAGTGCTAGCTGATGTATTAGAGGACCTGGCTTCAGTTCCCAGTTCTCATACCACCTTATGCCTTTGGGAAAGAAAGTCACTTGCCTTCTCAGAGCCTCTTTTTCTTCATCTGTAAAATCAGAGCTTTGGATCTGTTGACTTTTAAATTCCCCTCTGCTTCTAAATCTGTGATCCTATTAGCATGTGCAATTTGTGTCCCATTGGCTTAAAAGCTCCCAGCAAGGATTGCCTCCTATTTTCACAGGATCCCTATGAAACAGGGGGAAATTGCATCTACCTTGCAGAAGGGGCGTGTTAGACATTTACAGATTCATGATGGTCTTGGGATCTTGGTATCTGGAATCTCACTGGATTGCTCTGTCCATCTCATCATACCATCCTTCTCAATACTTTGACTAGCCACTGATTTCCCATCAAGGGAACATAACTGATGTCATTGGCATTGACTGAATGTTGGCAGTCACCCATTTGGGACATGGAATATATTTTCTTTTTTTGGGGGGGGGGAGGGTAGTTGGGGTTAAGTGACTTGCCCAAGGTCACACGGCTAGTTTTTTGTGTTAAGTGTCTGAGGCCGGATTTGAACTCAGGTACTCCTGACTCCAGGGCTGGTGCTCTATTCACTGCGCCACCTAGCTGCCCCAGTGGAATATGTTTTCAATGAATTGGCAAACTGGAAGCTCTAGCATCATATGCTCTAATCTCAACTGCTGATTAGCAGAGTGATTTGGGGATAGTCACTTAGGATACTGTTTTTTCCTTTCTGTGCTCTATATAAAAGGTTAACCAAAGATCAAAGTAGATTTCAGAAACTTAATAGTGAATTTTACTGCGTTTTTTTTTTTACAAATGGGCTGATGGATGAAAGTCATTCATTTTATTTTGTCAACCTTAATGATAGAAAAATATCTTTAAGTATTTGCATATCAATTAACTATTGTTTCATAGAAGAATTAAAAGGCTAATGGGAAGATTTGTTTTTTTCTTTATGTTTGTGAACAATATTTGAATTACCTGTCAAATGCTAATTTTACTAATTCTGCATTCTGCTTTAGATAGAAAGTCAGAAATATTGGAGTGAATATTGGCTTATAATAAATCACGTCATAAGTAATAAAAAAGCAATAAAAATGTGTGCCTGAGCATAATACACAAAGTGATTAAATAAGTTTTCTCATGTAGAAAAGGAGAATTTAATTAACACCCTGTGAACCATTTTAAGGAATTATTTGTATCAAATGAGGAATGCTGGAAATAGCTACAGATGGACTAGTGATTGTGAAGATCTGATCTGAAAATGAATTGGAGCTATTTTGCTAATGGAGTTTGTAACACCAGATGTCAGATATTAGGTAAGACAAACAAAAATAATGTAAGGCAGGGAATTATACTATGTGTATGTGTGTGTATACATATACATATATATATATATATATATATACACATACACACATATATACACACATATATTCATATATATGTAATATGCCTACATTATATTATGCAATACATGTTATATTACTGCCTAGTATAATATAAAATATATAGTATAATTCCTTGTCTTATTTTATTTATTTATATGTGTATGTATGTGTATACATACATACATACATACATACAAATATGTGTGTGTGTGTATATATATATATATATATATATATATATATCTGTCTAACTAGCTAGCTAGCTATGGTTTCACCTTCTCTGGGCAGTTGATATAATCACTGAAAATAGTGAACAAATGACAGAACTAAAATCATTATTTATACTAGTGAGGAATAAAGATGAGTTTATACTTAGTGCTTAATAGTTGTGTCATTGTTCATGGACAAGTTACTTGACCTTTGTTATTGAGTTTCTTCACTTCTGAAAAAAAAGAGTTGGACTCTATGGCCAGAAAGATCCCACCAAGTTTTAAACCAATGAGTTTTTAATTATATGTGGTAGAATATCATGGAATTGTCAGAATGTATTATGTCCCCTTAATTGCTAAGCTAGTTCAACTGCCCTGGCTTACTGAATGTTTGAAAACACTTGATTAGTAAAAAAGAATCCAGTTCAAAACAAAACAAAATCCCAATTTTTCAAAGATATCAGAAATTTCCAGATGTTTATTTTCACTGTGGCTAGGAATCATTACTCATTTTGGGGAGAATCAGTTAATACTCCTGATCTAAAAGTAAATAAGAAAAGAGATAAGGATAGATGGGAAAAGAAATTAATCTGGAATCAACACATTATTCTTCCACTAAAATATATAAGAAAGAAAAGGTTCTTTGGGACAGGCCAGAGTTTCCAGCTGTGGAAAAGGAAATGAAGAGGTTACTGATACAGCTACTGATGCTGTCAATGATTGATGAGAAGTGATCATAGAGTATGAAACAAAGGACACTGACAGCTGTGGCTTCATAGCAGACCTGGGAAATGCCTCTTCAGGAATAAGTGGCCATAAACAAGGGCAAGAAAATGATGAAGGTCAAGAGATATTCGATGACAATAGCATCATTAGTGAAGAAGAGGATGAGAGAAATCCTTATCATAATAATGATACCAGAATGACAAGATTATAGTTCTAGAACTGGAAGGGACTGTAGGGACCATCTAGCCTACTCCATTAGTTTACAGATGAGGAAACTGAGGCCCAGGAAATTCAAGGGACTCCCTAATGTCACAGAGGTGAGATGTGAACCCAAGGCCTCTGACTCCCGAATTAGAAATAATTCCCCTGTATCCTACTAACCATCATTGGTGTTGAGGAAGACCTAGAGAGGGAAATGAAACTTAAGTTTAATCAATCTGATGAACAACACCAAGAAAATGAGCAAGCAATGAGATACTCATGAAAATATAGAAACAGATTGATATAATGACAGGTAACCTTCAAGAAAACCATGGGTGATCAAAACAAAAGGAGCACTTCATTATCAAAATGGAGGATGAGACATTCAAGATCTATTTTCAGATGGAGGGGAAAAAGCAAAACAAAACATCCCACCTCTGAGGGGGGAATATCTGGAATTGATATTGGATAAGTAAGGGGAACCTATATTCCAGATCATTGTTATCCTTATGCTAGCAAGTGGTCAACTAACTAGTCTTCCTGAAATGTACTGCTCATAAAGGATGGGGTGGTAGTGGTGGCAGAGGCATTGCACCTATCACTTCTGTGGCAGAGGTACAGGCTGTGACACAGGGTCACAGGTGTCATGGACATGAAGCTGAGTTAATCATTATTTTACATTCATAAGTATTATGTGATTTTATGGGCTTCCTAAAGACTTATAACTGAACATACCTCTCTCATGGACCTGCTAGAATTCATGACATTCTTAGCATTCATGGTGATCAACATCATCACAGTCAAAAATATTAGGTACATAAGAAAGATTGTCCATTTATCTGCATAAATAAAAGTCTTCATTATTGCCTATCTATTCTTATAGTTCCTTTACTGTAATGTATAGGACTCCTGGAATCTTTAGAACCCTACATGTGAAAGCAGGTAGATTATGGAGAATGGGGCCTGGTGCTCATTTGTAAGAAGGAAGACCAAAGGAAGCAACCAGGCAGTTGGGTGATGATGCTTCATGTGACTTCCCATCCAAAATAACCTGTCTAGATTAAATCTTTGCTTCTCTTGGATTTTTTGGAATTCCACAGAAACCCAAATTATAACCCGACCTTAAAGTTTTTATTTGTATTTACCCTCTTTCATACTCATCTTCATAACCCCTACACAGCCCTAGTGGTTGTCCTAATCCAGGGGAATATGAGACACAGTCTTGGAAATCAGAGTGATGTGCCTTCAATAGACAGAGAAGAATGGCAGAGTCAGTAGGAGAATTAAAGTAAGAGGACCCTGGGCAGCTGGAGACATAATCAAGATGATTGTATGTTTAGGGAATGTGTCAAAGTAGGTATGGTAGTACTGAAAAGGAAGAGGTGGAAGTTGCCCTCAATTTTGGAATCGGACAATCTAAGTTATAATCCTGGGTCTGCTACTTACTAAAATCATCTGATCTTGACTAAATCATATTTTGAATTGAATTTTGAATTTCTTTGAATTTGTGTAACCTGAGGAGTTGACCTAACTGATTTCCTACATCCCTTCTGGTTTTAATTGCTATGAAATGACATATGGATAAACAAAATAAAATAAAACAAAAACATCTGTTGAAGAATTTTGTCCAGAGTTGGAGGATACTTACAAGTGATACCAAAGGGGAGAAATAAAGACAGTAGAGAGGTTTGTGTGTCATTTCAGTTGAATAAATCACATTGCAGAACATCTTATAGTTCTGTTACTATTATTAGGATAAGGCCAGGGCCTGTGATTTCAATGGCATCAGGAACTCCCAGACAAGAAAACACAGTCTACCAAAGTAGGTTGGCACCCTTACTCCAATTTAGAGTTCTGAAGAGTTGGGCAGAACATTGAGAAGTTGAGAGACTTGACTAGAATCACCCAGTGTGTACTAGAGCTGGGATTTGTACCTGTACTAACTCTTAAGCCATTAAACAATACTATCTCTTTTGCTATTCATTATTTTTAAGGTTCTATTGATGTCTTTTGTTTTTGTATCAGGCATTTCCAGGTATAGCTGACTGCCTGTTAACTTAGCTTTATCACAAAGAAAAACAGTTAAGTCTTCCTTTCATTACTTGAAGTAATACCCACAGCTCCCTTCCCAATTTACTTGGCAAGGGCCAGGAACCATTTTTCATGGCAGAGTAATCAGGAGCTAAGGGCCAAGGGGGGCAGACCAAAGGGCTATGCAATATTGATGTGGAAAATTCCAGTATTTCTCTGACAGGTCTAGTGAGTTCCTCTGGAGATTTTGGTTCATTGGAGTGAAGCTTAGCAGCTCTGGCAATGTCCCAGAATACTCTGAATTCTGAAGCTGCATGGGGTACCAGTTCCCAGGACCCAGGAGATGCCAGCTGGAATTAATCCCAGCACCGTGAAAAGAATTAAGGTTTAGGAATACTGTCGGTCCCAAGGAACAGCTCTTCAGAGCAATGCTGTATGGAGAATGGCTGGCTATAAATCCTGCTCTGTTCAGGAGCCAAGGGGTGCTGCCACACATGATGGGGGCAGAGGAGGGCTCTGGTAAGCCACATTGCTGAGCTGCCCAGGAACCCCTGTGGATTGAGGTTCTTAACACCAATCAATCCTGGATATTGATGAGACATGGCTGTGATGTTGCAGCTCCCAGTAGCCATTAAAATGATAGATTAGCAGGGGATGATGGGAGACAAGATGTTTTGCACATCTTTTATATGTAGATGACTAGAACTGTTAAACTACGGCTCATCAGCAAGTTAACCTTGTGTCTTCAACATTTTGTATTTATTACATTTTCATTTCCAGTCCCTTGTGAATTCTAAGTGAGGTGCAGTGCATGTGCCAAACACCCTGTGGGAAAGATATATGAATATCCTATAAAAGCTCATAGGATCATGAATGTAGAACTGGAAGGGCCTCAGAAACCATTAACCCCAATCCCCACATTTTACAGATGAGAAAACCAAGGCCCAGGTTTGCAACATTCTTAAAATATCTAATCCTCATAATAGCCTTATATGGTAAACACTATGACTACTGTTATTGCAATTGTAAATCTAAATCTGGAAACAAATCCCAGTGCCATCTAGGAGAATCCTTTCATTTTGCAGATGACGAAACTGAGGCTTAGCGTGTTTAATGGTTTGTTGAAGGTCATACCTATTATAATAGTCAGAGTTAGGATTTGAACCTGGATCCTTTGACTCAAAGTCAGTCCTTTTCTCCCTATACAATTTTGCTGAATAAACTGACTTCTGCACTGATTTTTCAGTGATTTTTGCATCACCATCCTCCTCGTTATCATAGTATTCTCACTAATATCGTGCATTAACATATGCAAAGCACTTTCTACATATTATCTCATTTGCTCTATGTTATAAATGAAAATCTATGTGCTCTGTCTAGGGAGTAAACCACACTTGTTGGGGATCCAGGAAGTTTCATGATCTTTATTTTGCATTTATTCTGTAACAAATAAATGGGTAGCCTCCTGGAAGAGACTACAAGGGATCAGACAAAGGCAAGCCTTTTTTATGCTGTTTCATTTAACTTTTCCCACCTTTCCTCCCTTCTGAGCTGGAATTGGCCTCAGCTCTTCTGGCTTGCACTCTCCCAACCTGCCCGTTAAGTATGGGTGTTAATGAAGAGTCAGTAACCATCCCCCAGCTGGTCCGAAACAAGCTAGCTCAGGCTGCTCTTCACAGATTTATGCCTTCCTGCATGTAAACACTCATTGTTCCTATAGAATCTGTTCAAACCAAACTGCCAGCATTTCTCATGCTCTATATAATAATTCTATGAGGTAGATGCTATTATTATCCTCACTTGACAGATGAGGGAGCTATGACCTAAGGGAGTTAAGTAACTGGCCCAAGGTCACACAGCTAATGAGTGTTGGAGGTAGGATTCAAACTCAGGTCTTCTCTGCACAAAGTCCATTGTAATATTCACTATACCACTAAGATATATAATCCTATGAAAGTCATGTCTTTCTCATTTGATATGATAGCATCTTATAATTCCATAATAGTTATTTGTAGAGTGTTTTAAAGTTTGTGACACAATCTACATATCTTAATCTAATTTGAGCCTCACAATAATCTTGTGAAATAAATACTACTGCTAGTATTATGGTTTCTTTACATATAAATGGAGTCATCAACTGAATGCCCTGTCATACATGCCCTTTGGGACCCTGGACCATTTCTGAGGATGTCGGGTGGGTCTCTCTTCTAAAGAACTTGGTAGTGGTCTGGGGGAGATATCACAAGTATTGGTCACTGAGTCAGGAAAGGCCTCCCATTCAGAAAGCTTTAAAGGAAGAGACAACTACTGCTCTCTCTTTTTCATCCTTCTTTACTGTATGCCATGGAACACTCTATGTGATATCCTGGGACAGAAGGAGAGAATTTGTCTTTCCTTTCCCCTGCCCTAGAATCAATGGCAAGGGAACATGAACACTGGAGTCTGTGCTGCTTAGGAAGGCCTGAGCCTGGGCTGTGATTGCCTCTTCTGCTATGCACTTGGACTATAGGCAACCAAATAGAGATGCTGAAAAGCTCTACATGGAAGATATGACTATTACCACAAGAGCATGGATGTAATCCTTGTCTTGACTTGACAGAAGTTAGGGACCTTGAAGGAATGATTGTATAATACACAATTGAGGTAGATATAATTCACCTATTCACCAGTCCCGCTAAATGTCCTGCATATTAATACTTTAAATAATATTCTCACAGGACAATATAATGACAATTAGAATTTATATAACACTCACCATATGCCAGACACTGTACTAAGTGCTTTACAAATATTCTTCACAACAGCATTGTTGTGGAAACTGAAGCATGCAGAAGTTAAGTGACTTACCCAGGGTCATACAGCTGGGAAATATCTATAGAGTGGTTGGATTTGAACTCACACCTTTCCTGACACCAACCTCACTGCTCTATCCAGTACCATGTAGCTGCCATCAGAATAGCAATTATTGGCAAATGTTTCATGTTTAAGTCTTTATCAGGGAGCCACTTTGATTTGTGTGTGTGTGTGTGTGTGTGTGTGTTTAGCATTTCTTTTGTGTGTCACAAATTAGTAATAGCCCTACCCTGATCTACAGGGAACAGTGAATAACTTTCTACTCTTTTTTGGGAAGACCCTAAAAGAGAGGCAAACTTAATCTTTAAGTGACTCCCTTGAGGCAAAATGGTGAGGAGCCAAAAAAGTCAGAGAATGTAAGAAAAATAGCTTCACCCTTCTCTGAAAGTCAGGATCTCCTGTACTAAATGAAGGTTTTAGAGCAGGAGCCTGGAGATCAGGGGATTTCTTAGAGGGAGACATCATGACTTCCAACTTCTTCTCTTTCCCTCTCCCAAGGCCTAAAGGGGAATTTATGGTTAGATCTAGATAAGGAAATTAATATTGAAATATTCCATAACTAGTCCAGAATCACAAATCTAGCAAGTTTTTGAAATTAAATCCAAACCTATGTCTTGAGTCTAAGCTGTTTTTCAGTTATTTATCATGACAGACCCTTTGAGACATCTTTTGAGGTTTTCTTGCAAAGATACTGGAGTAATTTACCATTTCCTTCCCACATCATTTTGTGGATGAGGAAACTGAGGCAAACAGGGTTAAGTGACTTGCCCAGGGTCATGTGAAATCATATTCAGGCTTATTAAGATGAATCCTCCTTTCTACCCTTTGTGCCTTTTAGCTACCCCTTGACTCTAGTCAGTTAATTAGTCAGTTGATAAACATTAAGAGGCTACTTTTTGCCAGGTACTGTGCTCAGCAATGGGGAAACCATCAAAGAAGATCTCACAGTCTCCTGGGGAAGATAATGTACAAACAAATATATACAAACAATGGTTATAAAGGGTAAACAGGAAATAATCACCAGAGGGAAGGCACTAGAATTAAGAGGGATTGAGAAAGTCTTCTTGAAGAAGGTGCCATTTTGGCTGGAACAGGATGCTGAGATAAGGATGGAGAACATTCTAGATTTGTGGGACATCCAGAGAATATGCCTGGAAATACACCACTGTTCCCAAGATTTCCTCCTCCTCTGCACTTATCATGTGATAATTTGAATTATGTTAAGTATGCACCCAACTCCTCTGGTCCTGTTGTAAGCTCTTTTGGGCCAGAGAGAACGCTGTATTATTACCTCCTACATTCAGGACAATGAGATTTAGGACTGAAGTAACCTTAGTTATCAACCAATCTAATTTCTTTATTTTATTGTTGATGAATCTGAAAGGCACAGAGGCAAAGTTTTACCCAAGGTCATTTCCTGTCCTGGGCAAGAATTAATGGGGCCAAGATTCAAGCCTTCTCATTTCCAGTGCTTTCCCCTCTGTACCACACTACTTTAGGATAATTTCATTGCACACAATCATCACTGAATTAAATTAAACAAACATTTATCAAACTACAACTTTGTATAAGACACTGTTGTCTGGGTGCTCTAAAAATACAAAACATGGTGCTCTAGGGATACAACACAAAACCCAAGCCATGACTGGCTCAAGAGGCTTACATTACCCTGAGAAATTTCAATTGTAACTAGATAAGAAATAAAACAATGTGGAGAATTATTAAGATTTTATTCTATTTTCTATACCATATTCATTTCCAGACACATTTTCTCTTCCTTGCCCAAAGAGTTATCTCTTGTAATGAATAATAACAATGAGACAACAATTATAACAACTTATATTTATGGAGAATATAAAATATAAATATATGTTTATATTTTATATTATGTAGATATATAATAAATATTATAATAAATATTATTTATATTGTATTATTATTACATTATAATATTAATGTTTTATATTATGTAGATATTTTATATTTTATTGTTATTATATAGTATCATAATTTTCAGGTATAATTATATTATAAGTATTATAAATATATTATTTATATTTTATTTTTATTGCATTATAACATATAATATTAATATATTTTATATTATGTAGAATATAAAATATAAATAGAAAACTTCTATTTAAGGTTCCCAAAGTACTTTATTACCTCATTATTATCTCATTTGCTTCTTGTGGCGAATCTGTGAGGAGGGAGCTATTATCTCCTTTTTACAGATGGGGAAACCAATGCACAGAGAGGGTAAGTGACTTGTCATTGTCCTAGGGCTAGTAAGTCTCTGAGGTTAAATTTGAAGTCAGGGCTTCCTGATTCCATATCCCACATTTAAGCCATTAGACCACCTAGCTGCCCAAACAAACAAACAAACATACATGAAGAAAAGCAATTCAGCACAACTGACCAACTCATTCAGTAAATCTGAGAGTACTGAATGTTCCCCACCCATAGTCTTCCACCTCTGTTGATCTCTTTTCTTAATCCTCTCTTCTCTCTAGGTCTTTGCCACAATGTTTTGTTCTAGTTCTCCTGTTGTATGGTCATTCCTTCTCAATATCCTTTGCTGGACCTTTATCCATATCTTGCCCACTCCCTGTGGGTGACCCCCAAGGCTCTATCCAGGGCCTCTTCTCTTTTCTGTTTACACTGGTTCACTTAGTGATCTCATCAACTCTCATAGATTCAATCACCATCTCATTACCAATGATTTTCAGACCTATTTATCCAGTCCTAACCTTTCTCCTGACCTTCAGTAACATCTCCCTAACCACCTTTTGGCCATCTTAAACTGGATATTTCATGCAAATTTTAAACTTAACATGTTGAAAATTTAACTTACTCTCTTTTCTCAAAAACTTCCCTATTAATGTTGAGGGTCCCATTATTATAATTCCAGTCACCCAGGCAATCTGTCATCCTTTACTTTTTGCTGTAATTATTCTCTGCTCCACCCCATATCAAATCAGCTGTTGGATCTGTCATTGCAACATCTCTCCCATATACCCCTTCTCTCCTCTGATTCTGCTACCACCCTGGTACAATAACCATCACCTCACAACTGTACTATTACAAGATCCTTCTTTTTGGTCTTCCTTCATCAAGTCCTTATCCACTGCATTCCATCTTCTAATCAGCCATGAAATTGATCTTTCTAAAGTCCAAGTTTCACCATGTCACCTCTCCATTCAATCAACTCCAGAGGCTCCCTATTACCCGTGGGATCAAATATAAAATCCTCTGGTTGGCTTTTAAAGCCCCTTATAACCTGGCCCCTTCCTAACTTTGCAGTCTCCTTAGACCTTATTTCCCTGCATGTACTCAGTCATCTAGTGCTACTGGGCCTCCTTGCTACTCCTTGGACAAGATACTCCATTCTCTAGCTTTTGGCATTTTCACTGTTTGTACACTGTGCTTAGAATTCTACCTCAACTCCACCTTCTGGCTTTTCTGAGTTCTTTCAAGTCTTAGTTAAATGCTACCTTCTGAAAGAAGCCTTTCTCAATCCTCCTTAACTTTTGTGCCTTCTTTCTGAGATTATCTCTAATCTATCCTGTGGTTAACTTATTTTTCATTCATTCATGTATCTATCTAATTATTTCAATCAATAAGCATGTATTAAATGCCTATTATCTAGCAGATACTGGGCTAAGTCCCGAGAATACAAACATTTTCAATGTCTTTATTCATTTTAAATCTTGAAAAATCACACTCTTAAAGACATATCTCCAATAGGACCCATCACCTTCTCATTTAAAATGCAGGGAAGAAATCAACTTGGGAAGTATTTATATCTATTTCTGATCACAACCCACTTAACAGTCAGAAGAAGGTAAAAAAAAATCAATATATTTTCCCCAAAAGGCTTTCAGAAGTTCACAGGTAATATATCAACAATATGGCTTCCATAGGGAGAGAGGCTCCAAATGATTGGAAGATAAATCATTAAGCTTCTGAGACTGAAATGCATGAGAACTGCTCTCTCCTTTCAGAACCACTCCCTATGCTGACTGATGTCAGAGACAGAACACCAAGGTAGATGGACATCCCAGTTTGATATATCATAGGATTATATATTTATAACTCACTGTTGGGTGGGCTATTCATTAAACAAAATAACACTGACTTCTTTCAAGTCCCAGCTTATATACTACCTTTTAAATGAAGCCATTCCTGATCCCTCTTAATTCCAGTACCTTCTGTGATTATTTCCTGTTTATCCTGTGTACAACCCTTGTGTACATATTTGTTTCCTATGGTGTGCCCCTCGCCCCATTAGATTGTGAGCTCCTGAGGTCAGGAAATTTTTCTGCCATTCTTTCTTCCTTCGTTATTTCCTCCCTTCCTTCTTCCTTCCCTCCCTACCCCTCCCTTCCTCCCTTTCTCTGTCCCTTCCTTCGTTCCTTCCTTCCTTCGTTCCTTCGTTCGTTCGTTCCTTCCTTCCTTCCTGCCTGCCTTCCTGCCTTCTTCCCTCCCTTTCTCCCTTCTTCTCTTCCTTCTTTTATCTTATGTTCTCTATTTTATGCTACTAGTACATAATCCAGTCTCTAGCCAAATATCCTTTTTATTTGGGGGAAGGGGTAAGACAAAGCAATTGGTGTTAAGTGACTTGCCCAAGGTCACATGATTAGTTAAGTTTCAAGTGTCTGAGGTCAGATTTGAACTCCAGTCCTCCTGACCTTAGGGTTGGTGCTCTATTCATTGCACTGACCGTTTGCCTCCAAATATTCTTAATAAGCCAAAATACCTCTAATTTTCACTAAAGTCAGCCATAAGTGTCTTAGAAAAGCTTGGGGGATACAGTTTGTTCTGTGATCTCCTAACTATGGTCAGAGATGAAATGGGGGCATTGGCTCTTGGCCTTATTAAGAGCTGTTCCATGTTTGGGGACCAGTTTTGGATTCTACCTGGGGAGACTGTTTCTTTACAGTGTGGGAAGGAAATCTTCTTTACCTCCCTTGATTCTCCAGACAAATCTATGCAAGGATGCAAGAATCAGAATCATGGGGGGAATAGCTGGACATCCTAAATAAAGAAGCTTTTGGCTCTAAAAGGCATGTGAACTTTCCAAGACCTTACTAGTTGTTATGGACAATTAATGTGAATTGTAGAAATGGGAGCAGCATTCAGCATAAGAAAGGAAATGCTGGACTAGCTTGTTGAAGAGTACAGCCTGTCTTCTTTCCACTTTGTTCAAAACTTTTGGAGAAGAATGGAAAGCAGAAGAAAAAAACCTCTTTGAGACTTTGAAGCTAACAAATTCCCAGATTATTGAGACAAATGTGTAATTAAATCAAGTTTTTTTTAACGTGTGAAACAAAAAGCCTGATTCATGGTGATAATGAGAGTTGTGTAATATCTTCCCCTAGCATAGAATGAAAAAAGTGTTACTATGTGGATTTTGTTTTGGAGATAGTTATCCTAGGTGCCTAAGAATCAGTGAAAATGTCTTCTTCCTAGATTGTGCCTCTTTCTACTTTCTCCAGAAATTTTCTGCATTTATTATCTTATTTCTCTGTGTCATTTATTTTGAAACTCTTTCCCTTTTTAAATTGGTTTATTTTTAAGTAGAATTGAATGGTGGAAAATCCTGTCAAGTCCATAAGCATTAAGCACCTAATATGTGCCAAACATTATGCTAAGTACTGGAGTTCCAAAGAAAGGCAAAAAAAAACCCCAAAGAAACCTGAACAGTCCCTATTCTTAAGGTACTTAATTATAGTCTAAAGCACTGACTTTAGATTTGAGGAACAGGATTCAAACACTGCTTCTGTCATTGTAGTTATAGCCTAGGCTCATTGTAGTTTCTTGATACTTGAACTCTGTGACTGTGTCTTTTAATGATTGGCCCCTAGCATGGTTGATTCATGGGTTGGTGGAGGCACTGCAGTTCCACTGTGTGGCTTCAGATCTTTTAGTGAGCCACACTGGGGTGGCTCCACTTTCTACTGTGGCTCAGTGAGGGACTGTTTGAGATCTGTGATGGCTGACTCTGATTTGTATGTGATGAACACTGCCAGGGTGCTTGCTTCAGCCTCTTAGTGAATTTTTTTTTAGTGGTGAAAAAAGAGAATTTACTTAAAATAGAAGATCATAACAATGTATTGAACAGTAAACACTCTCAACACCCATTTCCCAAAGCAAACCACCTCCCCAAACATATCTACCATGGAGAACTGGTCTCCACAAGGCACTGCAGGTTAGTGACTTTAGGACAGAGTGAAAATTTTGGAAGTGAAGAGTATTATAAAATGTTTTGTTGTGTCCACTCAGCACCACAACTTGATGAATAGAACATTAAGTCCAGTTCCCGATCACCATTTCTTCCCTTTCTCTTTTTCTGGTGTTTCTGATCCTGGTTGAAACCTTCTTCCTTGGATCAGGAAACCTCAATTTTCTCAGGCGATTCCCAGCTTGAGCTTTATCAGCAGGGAAGGGATGAAGTTTTACAAGATCAGCTGGCATCAAATAATTAGAGTCCAGGCAGGCATCGAAGGGTGGGAGGGAAAAAGCTTTAAACGGTAGTTCTTAGTGAATCTTTAATTGTCATCTCTGAGGGGTCCTTATCCCCTTTTCATTTACTTAGGTGATCCCCAAGTGCCTGCCCTTAACCCCCTCTCTTTTCTGGTAGCAATCTTATTTCCTCCCATGACTTCAACTGCGTGTTCCATTTAGATCACTATCACACCAATATCCCTTGCTCTGATCTCTCATAAGCTCCAGATTTTCCATGAATTGGAATTGTAGAAAAAAGCAATAAATTTGGTGTTAACAGATGTAGGTTCAATTCTGGCTCTTCTTGTGAGCTTGGGCAAGTAATTTAATTTATTCTACAGTTTCTTGAAGTCTAAAATGTTGGGGTTAAACTAGATGAGTTCTGGTTTCCCTTCTGTCTCAAAATCCATGGTATCTAGCTTCCTATAGGTTATCTCTACTTGTATCTTCTATGTAGAATTGTACACCAACTTATACTTGACTATTTTGGCAGGCATTTTATCACAGGGACTGATTCCTGTTAATTGCTCATGCTGTTATGGTTGTTTTCTTAATTCTAATTTTGGTGGCCACTATTCCTGCTAGCGGTCATGTAACATGATGGATAGAGAACTGAAAACTAGGAGAATTACAGGGTTGGTCTCTAGTTGTGATATACACCTGTTGTGTGGACCTTGGTTAAGTTATTTCACCTCTCAATTCTCAAGGCAACCTTCTAAGACATTAATTTGTAGAGAAGATGCTGATCTGCCTTGAGATGGGAAGTTTCTTCACCTGGAAATTCCTTATATGGTGGAAATCGTGTCTAGTTCCCATTCCTTCCAACATCTCAAACTCAACATGTCTAAAACCACACATTATTCCACCCTCCCCCCCCCATACTTGCTTTTCCTTTCAACCTCACTACTATCGCTGTTACTATTCATTCTCCCATTATCTGATTAATTCTCTCTATGAATCCTTAATGCTGTTTTAATCTCTTCCCTCTCTGTCATCTTTCATATCTTGTAAATTAACAAGTTAGCCTGATTTTTGCCCCTTCTCTCTCTCTCTCTCTCTCATTTTTTCTGTCCCCTTCTCTGGATTTTCACTGTTGCTGGGAAAGAACAGACCCTCATTATCATCTGAATATCTGGCTGGGAAGCCCTCTGCTTGCTCTTTCTCTCCAGTACATCATTATCAACATTACTTGACTTGCTTTTCATGGACTCTCTGTTGCCTACTGAGTAACCCCGTCCTATCTTTCCATCTTGATGTCCTACTACTTTTTAACTGGTCCAGCCCAACTAGATTGCATTCTGTGCCTCCTACATTACCTGATGATTTTTGTCTCTGTACCTTACTGACAGTATTCCCTCATCATGAACCTGACATTCCTTCCTCATACTTATTGAATTCCCATCAATTCTCCATTTTAAGGAAAGTATCCAGAAGAGCTATGTCTTCATTTCTTTCCAGGTCCTCTTCCTGATTCTGTGGGTTTTTCTGTGGTCAGCAGCTTCTTTCTCCCTGCCCCACTTTCAGCTTCATTTTGCATGTTTTCTTTCTCCATTAGAGTACAAGCTCCTTAAGGGTAGGGACTCTTTCTGCTTGTATTTTTATTCCTAGAACTTAGTATAGTGTCTTTCCCAGAGTGAATGCTTAATAAATACTTGTTTATTTAACAGGGGAGATCAATGTGTAAATAAGACTATGGAAAGTATCTTTTTATGGAAGAGATAGGACTTGAGTTAGGCTTTGGCATATAAGAAGTGGGGTGGGTGGGTAGAAATGGCATTGCAGATATAGGTGAAAATCTCTCTTTTCACTTGAATGAACTCATAAGACAAGTTATGTCTTGCTATTCAGTGTCAAAATAAATATTGTGGGCCAGTCATGGAGGGAGGAATGAATATTCACTGGGATATTAGGATAAAGTTCCATGAAAGAAGTAAATTTTTTGTTTGGTTTTAGAAATTATTGATGTCTTTCATTTTCTATCACTTAGGTTTCTGCTCTACTCCATTTCCCCCATCCTTCCCAGAAAGCAATCCTTATCACAGATCATTTTTTCCAAAGAGAAGAGAATAATTTTGCTCAACACATTGAAAAAAATCTGATGTTAAGTGTAATGTTCCTTACCTGTGAAAGGTGGTCAGGGATGTCTTACATCTCCTCTTTGAGAACAAACTTCTTTATAATTTTGCAACATTCTATTTCAGTTATTTGGTGGTTGCTTTTCTTTCCATTTTGACTGTTCTGGTCATTATTTACATTGGTTTCCCTCCACCCCCACTCCCTGAGTTTTTCTGTTTTTCTGTACTTCTCCATATTTCTCATGTTCATTGATTTTTACAGCACAGTGATATTCCATTGCATTCATTTGCCACGATGTATTTCACTATTTTCCCAACAGTGGGCATCTATTCCATTTCTAGTTCTCTGATATAACAAAAAGTGCTGTTATACATATTGGGGTGTATATGGAGCCTTTTTGTCCACTAGCTCCCTGGGATTTAAACCTCCCAGTGGAATCTCTAGGTCAAAGGTTACTAACATAGTCACTTAAAAAATACTTCCAAGTTGTTTTCCAGAATAGTTGTACCATTTCACAGCTTCACCATCAATTTCTGTCCTTCTACAACCCATCTCCAATTGATCATTCCTGTCTTTTCTAATAAGGAGGGAGACTTTGAGATGCATCATGAAGGAAGTCTGCGTGGGATGTTGTTAGGCAGAAGGAAAGAAGAGAGGAATTATAGGCCAGTAAAGCAGCTTAAGGAAAGGCATGAAGGCAAGGATAAGGATAGAATGGATAGCAATGAAAAGGGAAAAAAACAGTATATCTGAGAAATATTTTGAAGGTAGAATTTTCAGGGCTCACTGACAGATCATGTGTGGTGTTAAAGGAAGAAGAGCCAAAGATCATCCCATAATTTCTAATTATTGACAAAAATAGATTAAAATCTGATTTTAAGCTTCTAAGTGAGCACATCAAGTGGTCTGTTAAATTTGTTGAATATTTTGTATGCATTCCATCTATTTCTAGTTAATAATTTAGTTGATCTGCAAGCTAAAATGGAAATTGGGTCAGCTCAATTTACCTCTTTGGTAACTGAAATTCCACAGGGTGTGTCAACTTAAACTTTGATAAAAAAATGTGTGTGTGTGTGTGTGTGTGTGTGTGTGTGTGTGTGTGTTGGATATATAACCAAAATATCCTAGGGTTCAGTGTAGACATTGGTTAAACTAGACTGATTCAAGTTACAATTTATAAATTCAGTAGGAATGGTTAATACTGATGAATAGAGAATGTGCTCTGCAAATTTCTTCCCAACTAGGTTGAAAAGAAACCAGAAAATATAACCAAGGAATAGAATATAGCTTTTGGGGGATATAGAAATATATCCTCAGTAATTCAATTACTTCAGTGAATCGGTATAGATTTCCACCTCAGGTATGAAGTGTAAATTGATCAATTTCAGTGAGAACTACATTAGCTTGCCTCGAGAATAAGTTTAGAGGTGTTAATTAGTAAGGAGCTTGTGTCAGATAAATAAGCCATACAATTCCAAGCAAAGATCTGCTTTTATGATGCTCTTTTCTTCTCCCTTGGTTTTGAGTGAACTTGTATTGTCTGCCCAAGTGTCTGCCATTATCTTAAATTACACACACATATAAAATGATTTTTGCTTTGAATAGGTAATCCTTTCTTTTTGGAGGGGGGAGGGCAGGGCAATTGGGGATAAGTGACTTGCCAAAAGACACACAGATGGTAAGTGTTAAGTGTCTGAGGTTGAATTTGAACTCAGATCCTCCTGACTGCAGGGTTGGTGCTTCATTCAGTGAGCCACCTAGCCACCCTTATGGATAGGTAGTTCTTAATGAAAAATTGTTCTAAGTTGTGCAATGACTGCCAACTCCTGTAAGCACTTGGGATTATTGTAAACACTGCAATGCAGGGCAGTACCTTTTCAGCAATGCACAATCTGAGTTGTCTAAACTCTTGTAAAATGAGGTGACTTTCCCAGAATGTCATGGCTTATATGTGACAGAGAAAGGATTTAAACCTAGGTCTCCCTGGCTTTAAGCTGACATTTCTATGCACTACACCACTAGATTTCTAACCCGCAGATTCTCCTTTAGCTCAGCCTCTGGTATGAGAAAAAGCTGTTTCTTCTCAGCCTCCCTTGACCTGTTCTAACCAGGAGACATTAATAAAAAACAATGCCACCATGTTGGACAGGGTGCCACAGTACTCCTTGGACTGTGCCATTTAGGCTCTGGAGAAGTGTAACATTGAAGGCATGGTAGCCAATTAAAAAAAAAAGTTTAACAAGAGATACACCACCACTTGATGCTTCATTTTCAGAATGGACTAGAGTGATAGAGTGATGCATGAGACTAAGCATTTCATAGTCTCATTCCTGGTCCAAGTTACCATTCCTTTATTCAAAACTGGTAGTGCATGGGCTATGGTATCCTCTCCAAAATCTGTCCAAATAACAAGGGCTGCAGTCTAAATTCAAAATACTGGGTGTATCAATAATGAGATATTCACAACACCCATGATGGTTATGAATATGTTGGTGTAGTTTTGGATCACAAAATATAGCAAACTCTCCACATGGAAGGCAGAACCAAGGTCTTTATTCAGAAACCATAA